>JAPWTK010000066.1:1347500-1787161 GCA_029963805.1 Aromia moschata
TCAAATGTCTGGTATTGAAAGTACCAAGGATAGCCAGTAAAATCTTTTAACTTATTTTGTGTCAATATGAGGGTATTGTAAAATATTTTTTAATTAGCAGACACGAAATTGCGATAATTGACAGGAAGTAATGAGCTAATCCAAATCAATATTATGTTTTGCAGAGTAAATTTAACAAGACTGCTTTTTTATGGACTTAATTTTACCAAGGTAATTTAGCATCAGTCATTTAATAATTAAATAAAATTATGTAAATCCAACGGAATTTATTCTAAATCTAAAAATACACGGATTTTAAAAAAATAAATAACACGTCTATCTATAGAATGTTTGTAAATAACGTTAATGCGATTGTCGATGGCTAAAATGAAATGCAAAACACCTCCGCATCGACAGTAATGTATTCCGGTACAAATCCAATCAATTAGTATACAGTAAGAAGCCGAATTAAAAGTCGCCTCCAAATATAGGATTGGGCACACTTAACCTTTGAGAAATGAGCGCTGCGATCTTTCTACACTTCCAAATAGAGTGAAACTGATTCATAAATAATTTATAATCTCGAATAACTATATCAGCTACGATAAGAATTAAGTATATCAATCAGATTATATTGCTGAAATGAAAATTCCTTTCATTTATGTATTATATATGTCAAGTATTTATTTTTATAGTAAGTTACAGATAGTAATATGTCTTGAACTAAATCCATAAACGGATCATGAAAAGAGAAAATCTAAATGATACCTTTTATGAGTAAGTCTAGCACACAGGAAATTAAATGAAATTTTACAAACAATGTACGGATGGTTAAATTTTTTTGAGTTTTTCGTTTGGTTTGGTGACCAACTTCTGTACTATAACACTACTCTGATGACTCGGCGGTTTTCGGGTATTGCAGTGTATGATGAATTTCCATTCTTGAAGTTTTGCCGATCATACTGTCCACCAGTGGCGGTGGACAGTATGATCGGCATATTTCAGTTAGCCATATCTTGAAAACGACGCATGGGACCCACTTCACTTTTTAGGTGATGACTATACACCTCTTACAGAAAGGATTTATAGTGAAAAAATCGTCAGCAAAGTTTGCGAAAAAAATTTCAAAAACACTGGAGCACTCCCTGGGTTCTCAGTAACGCTCTGTGGGATATTTGCAGTATATTTTTTTTCATAATCTAGAAACAAATATAAGGAGACGTTTTTCGATTTGTTACAAAATATTTTTTTTTTCGAAAAGTTATGGCCATTTTAATTTTAATTTTATAGGAACATTTTGTTTCCCAAAATTAAAATTGCAGCCTGTTAGAAGATCTACTAGATATTCTTACAACAAGTTTTGCTTTTTGGATCTTTTATAAACTGTTTTGCCTACATTTGTCGTGTAAAATGTGCCTACTATTAATTTCGCGTATAGGTATATTATGTACATATGTATGTATACCCAAAGTCGCACATCACAGAAAGGTGGTGGTATTATCAAGCATCTTCTGTATCTAATTTATCAACATCTTTATTGCATTTGTGACCTTCACGTCCTTTATCAAAACCAATAGCCATCCTTAGATCTTCACGCAATCCTCACTGCTTTCAAAGTAATCCGAATGCAACTGGCTAGTTTTGGCATCGTTTGGCTATATAAAAAAGTGGAAACTTGCTGATTTTCCTGTCTTATTAACATCACCAGAGCATTCTATTGTAGCCATTTCGATCTGAAATACAGTTGCAGTAAGACTTTGTGGAGATATTAAGTTCCTCTCTATATTGTTAAATGGAAATGATTCCATTTGAAAATCTATTCTAATCCTGGATAAAGTTGCTTTTAAAGCATGTTCTAAACATATTGTATTTAAATCCGGTGATTAAAACAAACTGCTTTTTTAAACGACTGTGGCATAGGAAATTTAAATAAAATTAAAGTCATTATTAGCAATGGCCGTATTAATTACTGTGGTGGCTTGTTGTGTAGCTCCAGGGCGTGACACACTTTTATACTGACGTGAACGTTTTATTGTTCCCACCGTTTTGATTCTAACGTATCGGTCTTTTAAACAGGCGCATTAATCAGTTTGTCAACTCATTACTATCGATTAATATGGATAAATAAATTAAAAAGTAATATTGTAGTGAATAATGCGTAAATTCTAAAAAATATATAAAAAAGATATATATAAAAAATAGTAAATTGAAAATGTTAAAGCTAACTATACCTGGTATTACTTCAGAAACGATTATGGGTTATGCTTATGGGATATACCTTTCCAAAAATAACTGCAAGACATTAGACCTAACTAACATTATTAGTGAGGTATTTATAAAACCATTGGTCTTTGTAATAACCAGTAGACAATTTATACTTTTACTTATTACAAAATTTTACAAATTTTGTTTTACTGGGTGCCCCAAATGGTTGAGAAAATTTTTTTATGTAAATTTTCTGTCTAATTTTAGTTAGGATGATTTGTTTATTTGAATTTATTATTTCTGAACTGTCACACTGTTCCACAAGTCATTTAAATAAGTTCGCTACTGAATTTCTTTTTCAATTTCTTTCTTACTTAAACACCCTGTAACACCTTAAATAAAGTCCGTATCAAATAAAAAAATATAGGAATCAACCTAACTAAATTAGTCAGAGTTCACTATTTCGATATATACTATTTTCGATATATACTCGTATAACATATTTTTTAAACAGTTTTAAGTAGCAATTTGAAATTGTCAAATAAGCTATCAATAAACTATGTATATATGTTTTATGACTGTTTTACACACACCAATTTTTCTCACAATAAATTGTACAAGTTGACCTTCAATTTATTGGAATACGTGTAAAAATAGAAATTGCGGCCAATTTATTGTCCACAATAAATTGTACAATACATTGTAGAATTTAGAACTTGCTCTAATTTCTTGTCAAATTTTAGGGATATTTAGCTTTTACATCTATTTCATTGTACCAACCTAATAATGAGATAAGCGATTTCTCTTAGGGACAAACCTATGATAACTCTTACGCTGGATTTATAAATCCAGCTCCAAATCTCTTGTTACAAAATAAAATATAATTCTCATTTTCCTTTCTATAAAAAAAATGTTTTTTTTTGCAGTTGTAGACCAGGCTGGAGGGGGGACTTTTGCGACCAATGCGAGCCCTATCCGGGATGTAAACACGGCTATTGCAACGGGTCGTCATGGCAGTGCATATGCGACACCAATTGGGGTGGAATTCTATGCGATCAAGGTAAGTACCATAGTACAAATATTTCTTTGTCGTAGAAAATACATTCTGCTACTCGTCATGTATGTAATCTTCGTAATAAAAAGAGGTAGCTTCGGTATAACATTTTAATACACGAATAAAAGTAATTCTAATTTGTATTTTATGAGTATTAGCACGGGCGGTGGAATAAATCTTAAATAATAAAATTTGTCAGCCCGTTCTTTTTTTTAGCAGAGTAATAAATACGATTACCTTAAAATTTGTATTTTTTTTACTTCCTAATTAAATATTTAAAACTAAAAACCATCGTATGTTGCAGTACAAAAGTTATTTCTAAGGTAAGTACAGACTGGCCAAAAAAATGTTGGCTGCCATCGGCAACGTTTTGACGGATGTTGATAACATAATTTATTTATTGGGTACAGCAGCTTGCATCAGATACATATGACTTAATGTCTATTTTATTTTTGACCCATACCATGTTTGTTATAAAAAATGAATCAATGATGAATGAGCCAATAAACTACATTCTGAAAGTTTAAAAATAATCATAATGCGCTAATAATAAAATAACACACCTGCTAGTTTTAATAGGATCATGAAGAAACGTCACTAGTACGGTTCGATAAAACTTGTTGACACCATCCAGACTGAGCGATGTTTTCTATTTGAAATTTAAAACACGGATACAAGCAATAAGGCAACAAATTTCTTTGATGTCATCGCCTGATGTTGATGAGTATACAACTTGATGCTAGTATGCGGGATACATGTTGACATCAGTTTCAATGTGTTGCCAACATTTTGTTGGCCAGTCTGTACTTACCTTAATAAACATTTTTTCCCACATAAAAATATCTAACAAGCGGTCTCTGAAGTGCAATAAAAAGCCTGGAATACGTGAAATAGCATACTTAATACGAATTAGGGCGCCAACACGTTTGTGGAAGTATCGCATTTGCAAATTGTCTGGGATTATTCGGAGCGAATTACGCACAGTGGCGCAACGTTTTTTTTCTTTATATTTATTGTTTTATTTAGATGATGATAATTATATATATATTTGCCAAACATCGACATTATCGCCCACCCCTACCCTAAGTTAAGGAATTTGGAGAATATTTGGCAACACCAGGGATCTACAGGTACCCCCCGTAATACGAAGTCTAAATCCTTAATTCCTTTTAATAACGGTTAAGGAAATTTATCACCTATTGTCCCCCCCTCCCCCCCGACTTATGAGATGTTTATGGTACGGAGATCATGCTTCGACTTGATATTCATAAAGGGTTAGGCAAAAAAAGGTAAAATTTGTGTGCCCAAAGCGAATGTGAAAATGGTGTCTTTAATTGATCCAAACAATGTCATTCTACCTCCACCTCCCCTGAGTATTATACTTGGTTTGATGAAGAAGTTTCTGATAATGGATAAGAGCGGTGAATGTGAATCTTAAATCAATTTTTACAAAATTAAGTGAAGCAAAATTAAAAGGCGGAATATTTCATGGACCACAAATACGTCAGTTGATGAAAGACCAAAATTTCAACTGAAAGCTAAGTACAACAGATTTATAATCTTGAATTTCACTGAGAGCTGTTATGAATGGCTTTTTAGGAAACCATAAACTCGAAAATGAGAAAATTTCCGTCAACGTTTGCAGTCCTATAAAGTGAGTCCTATAGAGAGAAGAATGTTAATAAAGATCCATTTGTTTGATTCGCATTTGGAGTTTCCTCCCCAGCGGTGGAGGTGATAGCTATAAATAGGGTAAGCGATTCCATGAGGATGTGAACAAGCTTGAGGAACGATTTCAAGGTCATTGGAATGCAGCTATGATTGGCAATTACTGTTAACTTCTAAAGAAAGAAAGAAAATGTTTCTTCCTGTAAAAGAAAAAGTTAAAAAAACACCTAATTCTTGTCCATGTTCAATTGTTTTATAGTTGATTTTAATCCTACTATTTCGAAATTATTAGTTAACTCTATCTAAATTCTTTTCAACAAATTGAAAAAAAAAATGTTATGGATACATTTACATTCACAGAATAAAATTAAGTGAGATTCCCCTGTGGGATATTTCTGAGGACATTTATGGGACTCTAACTGCACTTATTTTGAAACATAAATTATTTTATGCAAAATATAAAAAACACCTGCAGTTAACTGAGTACAGCAGGTATTAATGGGTAGGGAATCGTATGGGCTGATGATGCCCTGGTGACATATCATATTTTTACACCCCCCTCTCACCTTCGTATTTCCAAAAATACTGAACGCAACTTGAAATTTTTAATTGTAATTCATCATTTAGCGCACACTTTGCTTCTAGAATCATAGGACCAAAAACGGACGAAAAAAAACACTATTTTCTTTTCCGGTTCTTTTATTTCCTTTAATCTTCCGGTCACTCTTTTCTCCCCCCTCGCCAACGCGCACGCCAATGCCACGACTCGATCTAGACTCGAAAGGAGCGCTGGCCAGCACCTGTGCCAGAATCCCACGGTGTTTTAAAACTTCCTCGGCCGGCAGACTCGGCGTCATGCATACGTCAGTACTCAGCGGTCGACTCTTTAACGGCTCCACATTTTTACAAAAGCCAGCGGCTTACATTGGTTTACGGTCGTCCTCCCGTGAAGTCCGCTCGTTTCGAGGAGTAAGTAGCCGGAAAGACGAGAGGTGAACTGAACTGTTCGCCAAACTGTGCCGCGAACAGGGAATAAATTACGTAGTTTTAATTTGAGCAATTTGCCTGTCAGACAACGGGGAAGATTATCGGCTGCAGCTGTACATTTTCAAAAATGATACCGCCTTAGTTTTAATATGTGAGTATATCGAATAATAATGCTCATTTTCTCAAGACCAGTCATATCATTAGAGCTGGGAATGTCTTACTATTGTTTTGGATATTTTTTATCGATGATACGAGGATAGTCCCAAAAGTACTTGACGTACAGATGGCGGTTGTTTAAAAAGAATGACTATGGTAGAAAGTACCAACCTTATAAACGTTAAGTTTGAAGTTTGGCGACGTTACGTTGTTTAGTATTTGTTTGGCAGCCATCAATAGTGAACGCTTTCAGTAAGTTTGTAAGCATGGAAAAAATTAGTCATCGTTACGTGATTCAACACTTTCATTTAAAAGGCCTCAGTCCAACCAATATCAAAGTGGAACTAGATTCTACTCTGAGGGAGTCTGCACCTTCGCTTAGAACATAGAACATCGCAGTGATCGACCAAATGAGGTGACCACGCCAGAAATGGTGAAGAAAATCCACAAAATGATATTGAAAGACCGTCGACTGAAAGTGCGCGAGCTAGCAGACACTGTAGGTATTTCAAAAAGTGATGTACATCCTATATTCATTAATCATTTGGACATGAAAAAGCTATGCGTAAGATGGGTGCCGTGATTACTCACATTGAAACAAAAACATCGTCGTGAGGTTGTTTCAATCGAGTGTTTGGCAAAGTTTCACAACAATAAAACCGATTTTTGCGTTGATTTCTAACCATGGATGAAACATGGGTCCATAAATTTACACCTGAGATGAAGGAATAGTCAAAGCAATGGACTGAAAGGAGAGAATCGGCTCCAAAAAAGGCGAAGGCAGTTCCATCCGCAGACAAGGTCATGGAGTCAATTTTTTGGGATGTGCGTGAGATAATTTTCATTGATTACCTTGAGAAAGTTGAAATAATCAACGACAAGTATTATGTGAACTTATTGCAGCGTTTGAGTGATGAAATCAAGAAAAAACGGCCGCATTTCGCGAAGAAGAAAGTTTGATATCATCAAGACAATGCACCAATTCACACATCCGTTATCGCGATAGCCATAATCAATGAGTTAAAGCTCGAATTGCTTCCTCAAGCACCCTATTCACCAGATTTAGTCCCTTTGGATTATTTTCTGTTTCCAAACTTGAAAATATGGCTCGGTGGTAAAATATTTGCTATCAATGAAGAGGTGGTATCTGCAATTGATGTGTGTTTTGAGAAGCTCGACGATTCTCACTATAAAGAGAGTATCGAAGCTATTGAACATCGCTAGGAAAAGTGTAGATATCGAACTAAAAAGAGACTATGTAGAGAAATAAAGATATTTTTTCCCAAATTTTGTGTTTTCTTTCTTGGGTCGGGTACTTTTGGGACTATGGTACTCAAGAAATATCTAAAATATTCAAATTGCTTTAAAATTATTCTAGTTATTCACAGAAGTCAACTATAAAAAAAGATACCTACATTATTTGACACTATGGCGTTACCTTCGTATTGCCCTCTAATGTATTTTAATGAAACTAAACGTATTTTGAAGGACCGACGAAGGTCAGACGAGTACCACTGTTTTACTCCAAAGCGCTGTCTAACGGTAGAACCGTTAAATTCAAATTCCTCGAATTCAAGCGAGAAAAATTCCTCATTCTTCATTATCCTCCGCCAAAAAACACAATTCTGTGGCTTTTGGCAGCGGACTAAGAGTTTTCCCATTAGAAGTGCTTTGGGAAGGACATTTTATAGTTGCCGACCTTGTCGGACCTCCAAAGTATGACTAATCCCATTATAACGCAATAGAGGGTGATACCACGATGTAGCACCACAGTATTCTTTCTAAGTCAGGATGTAGCCGACACGCTAGTTCTTCGTTATTCGCTGAGATTAGATCCAACAAGATCGGACAGATCTATGACTTTTGGCAGCGGATGACGGAGAACGAGAAATCTTTCTTGTTTCGCATACTTGACAGTTGAATGTTGCATAGATACTATTAGATACTTAGCTGTAAGTTGCGTAAACCATGTAAAGCGATGTGTTCCTTATGAAATAGTTGTGGAAAGACATTACGCATAGATCACTAATCTTTATATCACTACCAAAGTTTTTATGGTGTTTTTCCACTGTTTATTTTAGAAATTTTGGAGTGTACCATTTTCAGGCAACGGCATTATGTACATATATTTTATATAGGGTATACTAGGGGTGAAGGGAGTAAAACATTAATGATATTCGTGATGATGTTGAAACATTAGGGAGCTGAAAATTTGTATCTGAATGTTTTCGGGGACGCTCTATAGCATTTCTAGCATTTCCGGATATACCGGAAGTGAATACTATCTTCGTTATTTTAAATGGCATGCTATATTTTTCATGCCAGTTTTGGTTTCTACTCATTAATTTAAAGTTACTTTCATAACTACTATATACATATCTCGAAAACCGTTCATTTTAGAGATGGCAATCCATTTAAAATAACGAAGTCAATATTTATTTCCGGTATATCCAGTACCAGAAAGTCGGCATTATTTTAGATGATGTGGAGCATCCCTGAACAGCCCTAGTTACAAATTGTTTAGCCCTATATAATTAATACTTGGTATATGGTACTAGTGGGCTTGAATTATGTCAACGACATAATTGAGAATCATATTTTTTCGAGTCTTTCGTATTCTCTGTCAGTTATTTTTACATTTTAACGCTTTCATGCTATACCAGGTGTTAACAGCTCCTCTACTCGTTTAGAGCAAATCACAGACCAACTAAACCAAGCACAGCCGTATCTTCTATGTGTGAACAAGTGAATCCAAATTCCGAGATTGGGACATGTGGAAGGAAACAAAAGCATCGATTGCTTAAACAGGGCCGCATTCATAAAAATCAATGAATGCTAATGCAAATTAATTTTATGAAAATTTTGACAACAGTTTTTATATCGAAACATGTCACATTAGAAAATAAAATACCTTTGAGTTAGTGAATAGTTTTCAAATTTTAGTTGGTCAAAATAGTTTAGTTTAGTTGGTCTGTTAGCAATCAATTATTCTTTCGCTGATCCATAAACCTTGCGTTGCAGTTTTGCAACTTTATGGACAAGATTCAACCAATAATTATGATACAAAAAGCCACTAACAACTCCACTTCCAAAAACTATTTTTTTTTACAAATGCGTTCTTTAACGCTGTTAATATAAACTATTACTAAAACTATTACTAAAATACAAGTGTAATATTAACCTCTGTTGTTCCTAATGTACAGACTAGACTTAACAAAAAAAAGGATCACTGAAAAACCTTTTTGTGACTAAGTATACATTATTAAGTAATCTAATAATGATTTTTCGGGCCGTAACCATTAATCATTTCACCAAATATATAACTGTGCGTGATCCATCTTATCAGTATCTGATCTATTATTTACGGAATGCCCATTTCAATCTATTCATGCCCCACATTATTTACTAATTACTTCGAGCTTAATTGGACTGGATTAACTAATAAGCTTTAACATCAATCAGCGGTACAGTGATAAATGTTGGATGATTAAATGATACTTTTAATTATAAAATAACTAATGAGTGAAAGAATCACGGTATTTAATACTATATACATACTTTGTTTAAAAAAGTTGTGGCGTGTATTCATTGTATTTGATTATTAAAATTAGTATTTTTTTCATTTGTTATCATGACAAGTGAGGTTCAGTGTAGGGATTGCAATCCGGCACCAATTTCAGTCCGGCCGGATCCGGCCGAATTTCCATCGATCCGGCCGGATCCGGCCGTAATTCTAACTAAAATCAAGCTTATCAACTGAGATCACAATAATTAGGTAATTTAGGGACGCCAGGCAGGTTCATTCTTATAATTATGACAGTCACCAAAAATCTGTTTAATCAATGGCACAATTGTCACAATAATAACTGGATGTACTTCTTTTTTTAACATACTTACTTTAAATTATTATTTTAAGTAAAACAATCATAAAAAATCACTTATTTTATCGTCTTCCAGTCGACTTCTTACAGAGCTACAAATGTAACCAGCGCCTGAGAAGGCACTTTCTGCTTCTACTCGTACACTAGTCGGTTTTATTGTCAACAAATTCATGTTTCATGTAATCTTTTTAATTTACCGGATCCGGCAAATTGGTGCCGGATCCGATAGATGTCTTATGATGCCGGATCCGCCGGATTACCGGATCCGGTTTTCCGGATTGCAATCCCTAGTTCAGTGCACGTGTTTGTTATGCACATGTGTACAAGTACATATTAAGGTTAGAATCAAATGGTGCTTTGTGCAACTTAACGATATCACCAGATAAATCCCCTAGAATATTCCTCTGGGACTGGGAGTACATAACGATCTTCCCGTGACGTAATCAGAAACTTGTGACGTATGGCAAGAATACGGACACTATATGTAATATAATTGACTTTTCAGCACGTATCATCTGGCAAAATAGGGACCAAAATTATGTCAGTTTCATAAAGCACTATTTAATTTTAACCCTAATACATAACGAGCTATCCAAAAAAAACTTCATCAAATCCGGTCACATCATGTGACAGCCTTAACAATTCAATAACATTGTAAATTTAAGATTAATAATAGAAATACGTCTTGTTTTGCTCGGCCAACTTTGGAAGGCTCGTTATATACGTGTATATACACTATTTTAAATTAAATTAGTGTATAAATGCATTTGAAGTGTTTGGTCGAAAACTTTTTACTTGTCTTCGTTTATGTCTAAGAACGGTGGAAAATATTCTGGGTTAGAGATTTCAAATATTTTGTGATCTTTAAACAAGTTCTCCTGACTGTTATTTTTCATAAACAAAATTAATAAGCCGTCTTCTTGAGGAGTACAATTTGCAACATTCTCTTTTTCTTTTTGATTTTTTTCCATATTTTTGTCATTATATCATACAATACTGGACATTCTAGCTGTCACAAAACGCTGTATTACTATGCTATTACCCTCAAAACATAAAAAAACGTAACTATCATAGAGAATGGATTATTGGATATTTAGTAACAATAGGATATTGGTTCTAAATTAATATAGGTTACATTTGGAAGTAGAACATTATTTGTCTTCACAGTTGAAGATTGTTGTCTTCACAGAAAGTTGATCTTTTAGTTCAAATTGTTATACATATTTGATATTCTGACAAATTGCACGATAACAAACATTATCATTTGGAAATTAAATTAGCTAATTAAACATTGATTTCTAAATGTAAAACTCGAAGAAAATTTATTCACAATAATTATCTATAAGATTACTTAATTAAACATTTGTTTGTCAATTGTAAAACTAGACCAGTGTTGTATATTTGACCTTTGGAAATGGTATAGCCCTTCTAACATTTTAAAAATGTTTTGAATGTTAGGGACATACAAAGATTTTCATTGGATTACGCAGACCAACAAAATTTAACTTTTATTAGAAGCAGAAACTTGAATATATATTTCCTAAGGATTTAGGTGCGCTGAATCCGAATCTGGCAGCAGAATTGCTCTATCACATCAGGTTTTTGAGATATCCTAACCTAAAAGTGCAAAAAACACCGTTTTTAGTCATATTTGAGGTTATGTAGTAATGCCATCTATTCTTTTTCAAAAAACTAATACATTGAATCTAAAAGTACAAGGCTCCCTCCTTCGAATGCCGTTGAGTTTGCTCAAATATCTTCTTTTTTTTTTCGTTGAGATATCACATGTTGAAGTTTCTTAGTTTCTTAATATTCGAAAATCCGAATCGAAAATCGAAAGGATCCCTTAGACATCAAGCAGTCGGTTTGTGGGTTTGGAGTTGGTGGGCTTGGGGTCTGTAAGCTTGGAGTTTGTTGTGCCAGATTCGGATTCATGGCACCAAAATCCTTCGGAAATGCTTATTAGTGTGTCTGCTTCCTGACCCTTATTGACCTGTGTTATTTCTTTAGCACCTAATATTTATTGAAGATTATAAAACGATTAAAAAATATTTGTGTGCTTGAAAATTTACTTACTTGTAACTGTACTTGTATCTGTATTTACTTGTATCTTTGAACACAAAAAAGCATAAAGATTTCAAATATGCAATAGTATATAGAGTGCATCTTTTGTAAATCGTTAATATCACTTCACAATTCGTTAATAACAGTTCCGATAAAACTGGAAGTAATGTGAATGCCATTTATACTTATCTAACTGTAGGTTAACGACCCTACGCTCAACAGTACCCCAGTATGCTTTAAAGCCTACAGTTATTCATAGTATGTATAAACACCTCTAACCTCTATAATTGGTTAAAGACAAATAACAAATAATCGCATAAATCAAAGTACCCATCTTACGTTTTAAGCTATTATGCTGCAATCGTCAAATACCTCCTGTGACCAAATTTGCCATAAATCATCTCATTCATCGATTAAAAATAAATTAAAATAAACATCATTAAGTTGACAGCACCAATTCGGTTCCCATCAAAGTTTGATTTTGATATAATCATTTATCAAACCTACATAATATACTATAAATGGTGTAGACATTATAGACAATAAAAATGTGTTGAAGAATTTATTCTTAATATTACATTATTAAAAAAATCGATTTAAAGAAATCCACTTTTCAACTGACAGTTTCAATCACGGGTTGACCGGTTGACAATGTACACGATGTCAATTTGAAAACGAACAGCATTTAATATTGCCTAAACTAATGACAGTATCAAAATTTGGCGAAACACGTCAATTTACATATCAAGGGGGCAACTTTTGAGGCATTTGTTGTCCTATTACTTTCAACCCCCTAACCCCCAAGGCACCTACCCCTAAAATTTTAAATGGCAAGCCCTATTTCTTTTGCCATTTTTGAGTTTGTTGTACAATTCTAGATAAGTCCCATATTTCTTTTTTGTCAAAATTAAGGTAGTTAACCTCATGAATGTGTGCAATGTATTTAATTTCTAAATAGAAATAATGCAACTTATAAAGATATGATAATGAAATACTCTGTTTCTTACCTTTATAATTACTATATTAATTGTTCAAAATGGATTCCATTGTTTTCTAAGCACAAGTACAGCTGTATTCAAACTGTTCGCGGACGTGTTGAGGAGTTTCAGGTAAAATAGCCATACATTCTTGTACAATTCTTTGCTGCAGTTGTTCAATTGAATCTGGTTGAGTTTTGAATACAACTGATTTCAAGTGACCCCATAGGAAGAAATCGACAGGTGTAAGATCTGGTGACCTCTAGGTGGCCATTCAATGGGTCCTCTCCTACCAATCCACTGCTCCGGATAATGCTTATCCAACCACTCTCTTACTGGGCGTACATAGGGAGAGAGGAATATACAAAATGAGGAGATGCTCCATCCTGTTGGAAGTGCAGCAAATGTTCATCTAGAGCAAGACTTCCATTTGCATCTCTGATTTTCCACCTCATGAATTATAAGAGGCTCTATATCTCTGTCTAACATTTCGGCATAAATTTCACGAGGTTCGAAGACGGCCAAAAATTTTAAATTATTTCGTGTTTTGTAGCGGTGAAATGTAAACGAATGAATTTGCGTACCTAGTTTTTCAACAAATATTTTTAAATGAATGGATGTGATTGACATGACGAGTCAGGGAATGTGACCCCTTTTAAAAGTTGCATTATGTCAATTTAGAAAATAAATTAATTTCACACATTCGTGAGGTTAAGTATTTCAATTTTGAAAAAAAAAAATGGAATTTATCTAGAATTGTACAAGAGACTCAAAAATGGCAAAAGAAATAGGGGTTGCCATTTAACATTTTAGGGATAGGTGCCCTGTGGGTTAGGGGGTTGAAAGTAATACGACAACAAATGTCTCAAAAATTGATATGTAAATTGACGTGTTTCGCGACATTTTGATACTGTCATTAGTTTAGGCAATGCTGTTCGTTTTCAAATTGACCCCGTGTATAATTGGTTTAATACATAAAAAATAATTTTATATCAGGTGACATTTGTGCGTGATTTAACGACATACAAGGATCTTATAAATAAATAAAATGTATCAATACTTTTCCTTCATATTTTAAAAGCAGAATTTTCAATGCGTATGATTACTTTCAAAACATGTACTGCTTATTTAAAGTGGGTAGTATAATTATGTGCTTTGCTGGAGCAAGGTCTCCAAGAAATATGAAGAAAACCAATTATATGAATAAAACTTCGCTTTTGCTATATCTCTTTTTTGCTATAGCATTTGCAGTTTGCATCGATAAAAGTAAAGGTTATTACAAAAGTAAAAAAAGATCATTATATTTAAAAAATATATCGATGATGCCATATTCAACAGAGTAATGACACGTGGTATGCTGACGATGCTCGAGTGTAAATAAAAATCGACCTTCTTGAGGATGTTTCCAAGGTTTTTACTTTAATTTGAGAAATAATGAATTTATTTCATATAACCAATTAATATTCAATAAAACGAAACCAGTGATACAAAACTGGTGAAAATGAAAACAAACTAAATGATGATGACAAAAATTACATAGACAAACAAGAAATAAATATTCAAATTGGCGGCCTTATTCACCTTGACAATACCCGAAACGGGGCAACCAAACCTCGTTTTGAACTTTATTTATCACTTCTCCAGTAATTTTGTTAATTTTCAATATAACCCTTTCCCTTCAAATCTTGAATATCATTTGGCTTACTTTTTTATACATTTTTTAAGTGACCCATACAAGAAATCGAATGGGATAAAATCTGGAAACCTTGGAGGCCGCTCAATGGCTCCTCATTTGCTAGGAAAGATATGATTGAGATAATTCTCTATTCGTGTGGCGTAATGTCGCAATGCAATATTTGTAGAAACCTGAGATATCTCAAAACTGTCTTCTTCAAGATGAAACTTTTTTCATCTGTTGTATGTGGAAAAGTGCCCTCTATCAAAATCCGTCACAAAAAATAGATTGTTTTACAAAATATGTCGATGACGCCATACATATGTATGTTAAAAGCCAAACACAATAAAAAAAATCATATTTATTAAAAAAAAGGACCTTTTTATACCTAACTAAAGGCTGACCTATGTGGATTTTTTCAAAATGTTTTAATTTGGGAAATAATGAATTTATTCCATACTTTATGTACAGGGTTGGTTTCTATAATTTGACTTATAGTCTATAATTAAGTTATTGCGGGTTTATTATTGGAATTAAACAAAAGTTCCTCAGACAAAAGCTATAGATTTTTGAATAAATAACATGATACGAGAAAAAACAATTGAACATCATAAATCATAAAACTGAACCAGTTTTATGTTTTTTTAATGGTACACCCTGTATACTATTGTATATTCCGATTCTTCGATTTCTTTTCTTTTCAAAAATAGTCGCAACATATTTTATTTAGTATTTAAAAAGTAAAGAACTAGGAAAAAACAAGCATATTAGTAGATCTGTCATTTAAAAAGCATTGAGCTGTATTTCATTAATTTATATTTATTAGTAATTGTTTGAAACAAGTATAATGTTTAGCGAAAAGGAACACTTTTTTAATTATTGAAAAAATGAAGATTTTTATTTAGGTATGTTTAATAAATATGTCACGACCAGCTGAAGCAAACACAGACATGTTATATATTTTTGAAAATGGAAAAACTCTGGTAATCAGAATATGCAATAATATACAGCATATTCCTTTTAAAAAACAAGGCTTTTGTTAAGATTTATGGTTTCTGATGTTCAATTGGATGTTCTCATGTGGTATAAAAATATCTGCAAAAGACTATAACGTTTGTCTGAGGAACTTTTTTCAAATTCCAATTATAAACTCGCAATAACTTGTCAAATTACGGAAACTAACCCTGTACATAGTGTATAACAAAATAAAAAACACCTCACCACATTATAACCATAAATAATTTGTCCGTGCGCAAAGCTACTGTGAATACAACAGATGCGACGATAGAGAACCACGAATGGCACTTGAGCAACTGTTGCGAAACATAAAAAACGTCCAAAGGGAGCCTTTGACCATTCATCAAAACACACAAAAACTGGGGCACAATGCGGTCGAGAGGGTCGTATTTTTTTAGCTCGAAACGTAGACGAGCCTTCATGGGAGGTGACCGCAGACAATACCGCACTTGATCACGCGGCAGACAACCCCCATCAAACGAAATTATAATAGAATTAAAGACTGTTGAATGTGGGAGATCCGAAAGTGATTAACTAACCCTTTAACCTAATTTTTTTGGCGCGTGTACTCGAACATGTGCGTTAAAACTTCGAGGGATATCGCATTACGGAGTTTATTGGCGCAACGTTAGAATTTATTGGGTTGGAGGGTTGGTGTTGGGATCGTGTGTAATTTTATTTAGTCAGATCTTAAGCCCACTGTAAAGGGGTAGTGAGAAGGAGCATGCACTGTCGTCTCATTTTTTGTAACGAGAGGGGTTGTCAATTGCATTCGTGTGGTCATTCATGTTGTCCAGTCCATTCCATATGGTTTCTAAAATACAAAAAAAAAGATAAGTAATGATTAATAAATAAGTACAATTTTATAATAATCACAATGTATATACTGCTTTTCATAAATAGAACGGCATATCTACAATTTTACTGTTTTGAGAAATACTACCTTTTATTATTGTTTCTTCTCAACTTTTATTGTCTGTTGAAATATAGTAATTATCTTAATGTTTTTTTAATCTATTTGCAATGAAGATAGGGGTATTTTTACTTAGTAGAAATCTGTAAAAACTGTACCTATATTACTGTAACTGTAAATAATAAACAGTAGGTATTAAAAATAGTAATATAACTAGTAATTACTGCAACTGTATGATCAATTATAAAGATGTTTTCTATACACAAAAATGGTTATAAAATTATGCAAAAAATATGAATGCTATAATTTAGGAAAGAAATTGGCGTTCTAAATTTAAAAACAAATGATTAAAAAAGCCCTAGTGTGCCGTCTTATGGATGTAATAGCTCTAATTTGTTATCAGACTTTTTATTCCAATAAGACCAATGTGATAAAATGCTATAAGATGCTATATGAGAGAGATGAATAAAAATGCGATTAAATGCTATCATAAAGTACGATTCTTCTAAACATCCAAATAGGATTTTATTTAGTGTCTATCAAAATTCTAACGTGATATCGAGATTCTAAAGTCATTTCGATTGAGCTCACCAAAATAATTCGAGTAGGGAAGACTATTTTTATTTCTATAATCTTAAACTGTGAAGGCCAGTTTATTTGTAGACCCGTGTAATAATGAATATTTTTTTCTCAGTGTCATTTTCTAAAAAAGTAACAAAAACATTTACACCCATTTTGACAACTACCTGCTCTTCAAAGAAGAACATGCTAGAATGTGGGAAAAATCTAGAAATCACCGCCGTAATATGCCGCAATGTTCAAATTAAATAGTTTTTATTAAATAAATGGAGTTAGTTCTGGGAACATCGCTTGGTATTTATACTTGTATTTACATTGGTATCTGCTGAAGAATATAAATCTATATGGGTATATAAATGCGAATTCTATTCCTTGTCCCATAACGTCGCATAAACGTAGACAATAAATTTAAATGTACCTTCGTGTATCGTCGTTGACCTTCAACTTTGATCGCCGTGCGATATTTGCAACTAGTTTTCTTAACCTCTCCAATATTTTCTAGTTTTCGAGGCTACTAGTAATTTGTATTCATCTTAAGCACTGACAAACCACACATAAGTGCAAACGAGGTGTGTAAATTAAGTACTGAGACTGTTTTTTTAAATATCTACCTAAGGGGTAACACCACTCTAGGATTTTGAAAAAATCGATTATGTTTTGGCATAAATTGTACTTTAGGGTCATAAAAATGATATACAATTGGTCCCATAATGAAAAAAAAAATTAACAGGTTTTATTTTCAATTTTGCCACACTCACTCTGAGCGCGTCATTTTCGAAATTTGCTTCGAGTGCTCTCTTACTGATGCAGCAAAAAAGGCCCGATTGTCTTTAAAATCATCCAGAAAGGCAGAGGAGGAGGCTAACATCAATATAGGTGGTCAAATTTATGGAGCAGGTATCGCAGATTAAAGGTAAAAAGAGATTTTGAGAATTTAAGTGCTCATAAAACTTTAAACGCGTGTTTCTCGAAACCACTATTTTCGAACTGGCCGGAAAGATTATTCGGAGACCGTTCAATAGATCGATCTGAAATTTAAACTGTAGCTTCCCAATTACATTTTCCGTAGAAGTACGTAGCTGTTTTTTGATTCGATGAAAGTTTTTTTTTATAACCAATTTACTGCCGATTTTTTTGCCAAAAATCGAGTTTTTTTTCATAAGTGCGCCATTTGCACAAAAATCGATATAAAAACAAACCCCTACGTACTTCTCTAGCCAGTAGTATGTAGATTAAGAAATGTTTTCGTTTTTTGTACTAGGTCTTCAGTTTTCTGAGAAATTTGTCCGGCCGTGAAGGACCTTAAAAAAAGGCGCTGTCGAAGATTGACTGTATCTCCGCCATTTTGTATTAAAATAACAATAAAACATTTTTTTATACTTCAATACATGTTTAATAAGCCCTCTAAAAAAGAAATACTCTTCCTTTTCCCATTATCCCAAAATAAATTCTTAAAGTTAGGCCCTTTTTCGGTCGCTAGATTGGTGTTACCCCTTAAATATATTTCAAATATAATTACAATTCAGTATTGTCTCCTTCAAAATAACTTCCTTGGGAAGCCACACAGCGCTGGAGATGGTTTTTCCATTCCTCATAGCAGTGCCGGAAATCATATACTGGAATGGCATTCACCTCTTCGGTTACAGCCGTTTGAATATTTTCTATGGTCCCAAATTGACGTCGCTTGAGGTGATTTTTCAATCTCTAGAAGAGAAAAAAGTCACAAGGACTCATGTCAGGCAAATAAGGAGGCTGAAGAGCCACGGGAATGTTTTTAGTGGCTAAAAACTCGTTGACTGAAATGGCTGTGTGACAATGCGCATTGTCGTGATGCAACATTCAGTTGTTCTTGATGTTTGGTCTCACATGCATGACCCTTTTTCGAAGGTTTCAAGAAGAATCTGTAAAAGTGTTGATTTACTGTTTGGTCTGGAGGCACAAACTCTTTGTAGACAATTCCCATCAAAAAATTTAATCAGCATACATTTGATCTTTTTGATTTTGGGTCTTGGAGAGCTTGAAGTTTTCCATTCCATGCTTTGACGCTCTGTTTCTGGGTCATACTCAAACACTTAAGCCTCATCACCAGTAATCACACGTTCCATAAAATGGGGATCATCTTCAATCGATTCCAAAAAGTCAGGACACCTTCCTCTCCTGATGTCCTTTTGTTCCTGCGAAAGGTTTTCTGGAATCATTTTTGCGCAGATTTCTCATCCCCAATTCGTTAGTAAAAATCTGATGAATAGTTGTGTGATTCAAATTTCACTCTTCTTCGATAATTCTTATCGTCAACCGACAATCTGACCTCCCAAGATCCCGTATTCTGTCGACATTTTCATCGGTTCTTGAAGATGAAGGTTTGCCGCTGCGTGGTTCATCTTCAATCGACTCTCTTCCTTCTGAGAATGCCTTAAACCACCGAAAAACCTGGGCTCTTGAAAAAACACTGTCTCCGTAGACGTGTTGAAGTTTTGCAAAAATATCCGTTGCGCTGTGTCCAAGTCTGAAGCAAAGCCTGACAGTACACCGTTGTTCAAAATTAATGTCACTCATTTTTAAAACGCACTAGGGAAAAAACGGTTTACGAAAACAGTCACAAAGAGCAAATAAATAACTCTTACAAATTCAGACTTGTACTGAAGGTGTTAACCTGTTAACATGTTAACCTACCACCCTTCCAAGTTCCACGGAGTGTTACTAGATTGGGCGCTACATTGCCAGTCTCATTACTTAATGAGGGCTACCGTTTTTGTACTCACCAGTTAGCGCCACTGTCGAGTAAGGTCTTGAAGTATAGCTGTCAAAGTTTGTTACTACGGGCGTGAAAACAAAGTTTACATACCTTAAAACCGTACCGTAAAAATATCCAGCATGCCGCAGTGTTGCGCAGTCCCGTTTTGTTCGGAAAAAAGGAGGACATAAGTTTCCAATAAAATTATTATTTCTATCATAGTCTTGAAGCCTGTAAAAAGAAAAAACATAGCTGTAACCTCGGTAAATAAGCATACTTTTGACAAAAAAATGTGTTTGTAAACAGTAAACAAACTTACCTCTGAATTAACTGTTCTTTCAACCCGCTTAATTTTGCACCTCTTTTTCTTAACTCCGCTTTTAAAGCACTGACATTCATTGACCCGTAACTCATATTTGCCATAATTAATCTCAGGTATTGCAAAATATTCACATTATTCTAATTAAAAATAAACCCGCGTAGTCCACCACAAACAGTGACATTTGACATTTCGGAGACCTCACGCTACAATAGCGCCTCTAGCTGCGAAGTCATACGCGATAGCCCTCATTTACACACCTCGTATATGCTTGTAGATAATATTTTGTATATAAAATATAAAATTCTATTTAACTGAACATAAAATTAGCCTGTTCACTAGTAATAAGTTTCACAAGTAGGTATAAGACAAAATCATTTTTTATTTATCAATGTTGTTGTTCTGCTGTGTTAGTGGCCCTAAAATAGGTCCTTGAGTTTCCTAATCTGTTTTTATACACACAAATCTTATAACTCATGTTAACTTTGTAAAGCAACCGAAAGCATATTAAACTATTATTATGAATTATTTACTGCTGTTACTTTTAGTATTACTACTTTAACAACTTTTACTGCTACTGCAACTTTTACTTTTAGTAAATATACTATTACTACTTTAACTGAATAGATTATATGTTCATCCGTCTCACATTTTTTCCACATATCAAGCTTTGCCCATAAGGTTATCCTCTCTAATCTACCGTGATGCGTCCAATGCTTTTTATTTTTTAACCATGAGGGTGTCATTAATATCCCTTTGTATCTTAATACATCGGCTCAGTAGCGGATCGGATCAGTATCCCCATTCACGCGTCATTTACTTTGATGTATGCCAAAGAGGGCCAGATTTTGTTGACATCTCAATACCTTTAGCTCGCACAGTTTGCCTTTATACTCATTATTTTTATGTGTCATCTGGTTTAGTATTCACTTTTATGACCAGTGAGGTTAAATATAAACACACTTCAAAATTAGAAGATAATTTTTGATAGATGCATTAAAAATGATGTATAAAAAATGCTTGTGAAATAGTTTTCATATACATTTATTGTCAGTTTTGTATCTCATGGGCTTGAAACTATTTTCGTAATCATTGTTCATTCACAGGTCGTAAATATCTTGCATTATTGCCCATTTTTTATATCTAGTAATAGAAAATGCATTCGAGACAGCTGGTATTTATGTAAATTAAAATATTGGTGGTATTTGCTGCAATGCAGTTCAACGACAGGTTGATCTAACATCTAACTATATGTCGATCTGCAATTATAAAAGGCCAGAAGATTAATAATTGTAATTATTTAACAAAGTTCACGAACACCGCTTGTATAGTTTCCTACCTATAACATTAAAACAGTTATTCAGTTTCTACTGTTACAAGGAAGTCCAACGTGATTCTAAAACGGGGTGCGGTAAAAAATTTTCATCGCTTGCTAACGATTATGGATTTTTCCGTTTGTCTCTTCTCTGGTTATCATTTTTTAAAGTTTGATGGTGTTTTGCATATTTTTTACAATTGATTATTTCATTTTATGCCATTTTGGAAGCTTTTAAATTTTTATTAACCATTTGATTTTTAATTTAGTTTAATAACATACAATTTTGATAACAATTTGTAATTATGTAGAGGCATTATGTTGTCAGTTTCTTGTTTAACAAAAACCCAAAACTTCTTTTCCTATTCAGATGAGATGTGGGGTAATATTATTTTTCATGTTATGTACACAGTAATTTATTGTATTATTATTATTATCATCCTCAAAGTTTGACAGTAATGGGTAAACAACAAAGCATAATAACGTCAATATCATTAAAATGCAGTCCGATAGAAACTATTTAATTTACATATTATTATAACAAATTTTGAAAACACAGTTATTTAAATCAGAAAAGGTTACAACTCTTTGACTTTACTTCATCAATTTGTTCTTGTTCATGATAATTTTTGAACAACCTTTTGGAATCTTCTGATGATTAGCCAAATACCATTTTAGAAGTTTTTATCTTATTACCAATACTTTTCTCGATATATTCCTCAGCCATGACTGCCATCTCCCATGTCTCTTGAGAGACTGATTATCAGGCCCACTGTCAGCAATCAAGGTCACAGATTTTCTTCTCAAACAAAACAACTGGAAGCTTCCGGTAATTTTAAATATTCTGCAAATTTTTGCGGCATTATTGCAAAACTGTGAGTACCATTGGCTGTGCTATGCGTTTGCCGTGAGTATAAAAGAAGAAAACCCGTTTGTAGTTTTTGTAAAAACCTTTTTGAACTTTAGTCGAAAATACTTATAATAAAGTTCATACCCATTGCACTCTGATCCTACTGTACACGTTTTGGTTATCGTGTAAAGTTATAACATAAACAACATTGACGGTGTCTTTTATATTTCGTATTATTGAACTACAGGTATATGGAATAAAAATCAGTAGCAAAATATGTATCACTTTCATTAATAATAAATTAATAATATATTTTTTTTAAAAAAACAAGCTTTTATTTAAATGCTTTAAAAGGAAGAAAATAAACTTTAAATTGAATCAAACCCATCTATCTATTACATTACACAATTTATATGATATAAAAGCTTGTCACGAGATGTACTTGTGTAGATTTTGTAAAAGTATGTATTTTATAAAATACATACTTTTTTTCTTAGATTTTCTTATGTCAAGATGAAGTTACATAATTATTACATTCTTGTTTATCTACACAAGTAAATCTCGTGACAAGCTTTTATATCACATAAATTGTGTAATGTAATAAATTGATGGGTTTGATTCAATTTAAAGTTTGTTTTCTTCTCTTTAGAGCATTTAAATAAAAGCTTGTTTTAAAAAAAAAACATTATTTTTTATTTTTTAGTTATCGTCGTATTTTTGTATCTAAATGTTTCTCAACCTGTTCATACTATCCCCAACCTATACCAAGTTATAACTCTTTAAAATTGGTATGGTGGCCATCTTGTTTTTCGCCATTTTGAATTTTTTCACCGCCGCTAGAATTTGCCTAGGGTATAGATTGATATTAGTTAAGACACGACCCGGCTAAGCCTTACTGTTTAGCCGGGCAGTAGTACACCATCTTCTCGAAGGGTTGAACGCAGACGTCAGTTTATTCGTATTCTTCTTAGCAAACCCTTTCATTTGATACCCACATTATGGGAGTGCTTAAAAATAACTAGTCCGTCATCTTGGGCGGTCCGCCATATTGGATTTAGAGTGGTGATTTTATTTTTTCATATTCTTCTCAGCAAACCCTTTCATTTGATACCCATATCATGGGAGTGCGCAAAAAATAACTAGTCCGCCATCTCGTGCGGTCCGCCATATTGGATTTAGAGTAAATACATTTAATTTTCTTATTTCTTCTCAGCAAACCCTTTCATTTGATAGCCATATCATGGGAGTGCGCAAAAAATAACTATTCCGCCATCTTAGACCGTCCGCCATTTTGAATTTAGAATGACATAACTTAGCTAACCATGCATTGTCATCCAAAGTAAACGTGTATGCAAAATTTCATCTCAATCGGTTGAGGATAATTACTTTAAAATTCAGTTGCAAGATTTGACCTGAACATACATAAGTACATTGCAAGTTAAATAAAAGCTTGTAAAAACGTGTCGTCTGGAGCGTCATTTAAGAATTTCGTGATGTCCGTTGTCAAAACCTTTGATTGTTTCAATTCCTGCGTATCATTTAGACGTTTAAGAAAAACAATTAGCTCTTTGCATTTTGAGATATCCATATTTTCTTTAATTTGTTTTGTACTTTTCATGATGGTATGTAGACCATTATAACTGGATGCCTTAAAGACTGTTTAAAATAATAAGAATATAGGTACCAAATAACTTACGTTTTCATAAAAGTAAGCTAACATTATGTTTTCATCAAGTCCTTGAACTTTCTTGGACTTTCTTCGTTTACAAAACATACTATGTGTTATACGCTTTCTCGTACCTTTATTTCCTTAAATTACCTATATTTGCAGGACGAAGACTTGAGGAAGCTTCTCAGGTAACAGTTAAAGCATTTTCCATGCTATTTTCATAATCCACCATTACTTTTCTTCGCTTAGACAAATCAAAGGAAACAAAGCAAACTGTTCAATCTTTTAGCGTTATTCTTGGATCAAACTGATGAATCGCCCTTTGCAGATCCGAACTAATTGGTCCATTTTTAACTTACTAATGAATAAATCGATATTTCCTGGAGATTATTTGTATTTGCGCTTAGCATTTGGTTAGATACAATGACCTAGATCGTACAGACATTAGGAGTAGGTAGATAATGAATAATTAAAATGCCATGAATCATCACAGTACTCTAGAAAAGGAGTAGCGATTTCAATAACCTCATAAATTACAATTTTCATGAAATTTCTTTGGGCGTGAAGGTCGTGGATATTGACCAGACATCTGCTACTGTTTAGATAAAACTAAGTAGGCGTTAGACATTTTTCAATGTATATTTATTAAAAAAGTTTGCAAGTTCTGCAAGATAATATGTGGCTATTTTACTAATATACATATTTGTAAACCTATTGAATTTTATCTTTAGTTGATACAGTTTTCTGTGTATAAATACCGGGTGTTTAAATACTTTTTAATCAACTGTATTTATATTTGTAATTGCAAATAATTTACAAAAGTTTTCATATTTACCTAAATACTTTTCAAAGTATTTAATTATTTTAAAAAATATTTAAATACTTTTGTAGTAAATTTTTTAAAAAGTAATTCAAAAAGTATTTAAATATTTAAAGAAGTTGAAGTATATCTGGGATGAATACTTTATTGGTTTCTTATATTTATATGTATATACATATGTATATACGCATACCTTTTCATCTCCAAAAAGTATACTACCAAATATTTTGGGTGTAAATAAAAATGATTGGTACCAAAGAAGTAGTTGCTAATAATGAAAACATACGAGGTGTGACTATTAGCTACCATACGCTGTGAGTGTATCGCGACAAGTTTGAACAGAACTGTGTCTTGTGATACTTTCCCCACACTGAGCTCGCTGGACAAGCCAGTGGGTCGCTCAGATTGACTGTAGCAGTCGTTTGAATTAGTCTACGCACCGGTGTTGCGTCGAAAAAATGTTAATTGTTCAGATGGAGCAACGGGTTAATCTCAAGTTTCTTGTTAAAGTGAGGAAAACTTTTACAGAAGGTTATGCACTGTTAAAATAAGTGTACGGGAATGAATGTTTATCCCGCACACAAGTTTTTGAATGGCTCAAACGGTTTAAAGGGGGATGTGAAACGGCCGAAGGCGATCCGCGCCCCGGACGGCACGGCCCTCAACGTCAAAAACGGACGAAAACGTTGAAAAAATTGGTAAATGAATCCGCGAAGATCGTCGTCTAAGCATCCAAGGGCTTGCTGAAATAACATGAATTGACAAAGAATGTGTTCGCCAGATTTTGCATGAATCGTTCAACATGTGCAAAGTTTGCGCAAAAATGGTGCCAAAACTCCTCACTCCCGAGCAAAAGGAATCAAGAATGAACATTTGCGCTGACATTCTAAAACAACATTAACACTGATTCAGGCTTGTTAGACATGTGAAGGTGACACGATTCGAAAGTGTGGAAGCGGTTAAAGCAAAAGCGACGGAGGTTCTGAACCAGCTGACAGAAGCGGACTTCCAGCACTGCTTTCAACAATGGTATAGTCGTATGGAGCGGTGTAGAGATCGCCAACGGGAGTACATTGAAGGCGAAAAAGTTGCTACTGTAATTGGTAACGAATAAAAAGTGTTATGACAGCAATTCGGTTATTTAATAGCCACACCTCGTACTTAATAAATGCGAGATGAAAAATTCGCTTAATACATTTTTTGATTTTAATGAACGGTGATTGAGTGATACTAATGTTAATGATTTAAAAATACTTAAATCTAATATTTAAATACTTATTCTTAAGCCCATAATTTCAAGAGTGTTTAAATCTCAATAGACACTCTTCCAAAAGTATTTAAACCTTAATATGTAAATACTTTTTCAATGATATTGAAATCTTTTCAAAATCTTGTGAATTACTTTTTAGAAAAGTATTTTATTTAAACTTAAAAAAAAATACTTAAACTGAACTGTAATTCTGGTTATGATATATCTGTCTTATTTCGTGAAAAATAGTAGGTCCTTATAAGCCCTTGATTAACCTCACCGTGACCTTGCCTCTTTCTCTTTCAGATCTGAACTACTGCGGCACCCACGAGCCCTGCCTCAATGGGGGCACCTGCGAGAACACCGCGCCCGACAACTACCTGTGCACTTGTCCGGAAGGGTTCTCGGGAGCCAACTGCGAGGTGGTCGACAACCCGTGCGCCCCAGCGCCGTGCCTCCACGGGGGCACCTGCCTCGAGGCGGGCGGTTCGTTCAGCTGCGAGTGCGGCCCTGGATGGACGGGGCCGACCTGTAACATCGGTAAGTGGAGTTTTAATAGGGTGCCCGTGCCCCTCCGTTAACTGTTTTTATACAGGGTGTTTCCTAAGGAATCTGAAAAACTGAAGGAGGTATAGTTCTTTTCTTTATTTAAGAGCCAATTCGGCACCTTTGAATATACCGCATTGATAAAAAATATTGGTGAGACCATAAAAACAACAGAAAGAAAAGTGCTGGCACACCCGGGCAAAGTAAATCTGATTCGCCCTAAAGGGACACTGCTTAAGTCATACTTACCAATAGAATTAGGGCGTTAACATAGATGGCCCAATGCGAATGGAGAACCACAGTATTTACGTCCGGTCAACGTGGACTGCCAGGAAACTAAAGTTCAACAGAGAATACACAGAGACGGACGCGCTTAGCTCTGGTCTTTTATATTTGGTCGTTCCAATATTTATCGAATACCTTTAGTTTGTAAAGTGAGTGAAAATGCCTTTTTGGCGTCCTTTTGAGCATATGAATAATAATAATAGTGACCATTTGTGGATGGCAATGAGAATGGGGAGTCCGAGCTAAATGTTTGGCGTCCATTCCAGGAAGACATTGATATTGCGCACGAAAACGATCACGGTGTTAATATTGTTGAGGATTATGATAACAATAGTAGCTCTAAGAATTATGTAATTCGTCAACATTTACCCCCTGTAGCACAACAAATAATTTTAAATATGTACCAAAAGCTCAGTGATGGAAAAGGGAGCAAATATGGCATTATTAAATGAGTCTGTGAAATAACGAAAGTTTCTCGGTCGACAGTAAAACAAATTGTTAATCGTAAATATACCGCACGTCGAAAAAAGTATGACAAGGGGCAAATAGAACACAATAGGGGCAGATAAAACATTCACATTCTGAACAGGAATATTAAAAAGTATGTACGTTCATAAGTTACTTCAACGTTTTTAAGACATTCTTAAAGTAGAGAAAAGTTTTTACGCTAAATTTAAAACTATATGTATACTCATAAAATACATTACTATAAAATCCAGCAGGTACTGTAGTTAGATTAGTGAGCAGCCCTCCAAATTTTCCTAATACGCTCCTGGGCTGCCCTGTTTCTACCACTTGGTGACGGACGCCGACTGTCATAAAAACGCTTTTTTTTTTGCAAGGCGGCATCGGTGAAACGTGCCGAACTGGCTCTTAAATAAAGAAATGGACTATACTTCCTCAAGTGATTTCATGAAGAAGAGGGCATCTAAAGTTTTTTCGTAAGTGGCTTGGTTTTTGAGATACAGAGCGTTAAAGTTTTAATTTTGTTTAGGTTTTTTTTTTCGAAAATGTGTCGAAATCGAAAATATTTTGCGATTATTATTAAAATGACGTCTTCTACCTAAACCAGATCATAAATAAAAAAATGCCTAGACTTTCTTTTTATTAACGACTAAATGAGGATTCAAAAAATTGTATTAAATAACAGAGAGGCGGTAGCGTACATATTTTTTTCATAAAAAATGTTATAATGACTACCCAAATGCACTCCCCTCTTGGTGCTGAAAAAATATTAACAGCCAAAACAGAATACTTGTACTAGAAGATCCCATACATGGTTTTTTAACAGAAAAAAATTCGCGGTGCTACTTAACCTAATATATGTCAAAAAATAGTGTTTTTTGCACTTTTAGGTTACAATAGAACAATTCCGAGCCCAGATTTGTTTTCAGCGGGAAAAAAAACACTTCGGAAACAACTATTCATTGTCCAGAGGCACAAAATTTTCAAAATTTTGCAGGATAGCGCGATTTACTAAAAAAAATTCGCTAATAGTACTTCTCGATTTTTCGCATGAAAAAAGGACTCCTAGTTGGTCATGACTTTACTCCACGGGATGCGTGGATCATGCATTCATGTTATTTATGAGACCTATTAAAAAAAAGAGTTTATGAAAATCGGACCACAAATAAGGATTTTAGGAGGGTGGATAGACCTTAAGTGGGACACACTGTATTTTGTTAACGTTCACATTTTATCCATTTATGTGCTGGGTGTGTCAAGATTCACGCATTGTATAAAATGAGCGTAAAATCAGCATTCTTGCGTTAAACGTGTATTTTAAGGTATTCTTTTCCTATGTTTATGTACATATGTTTGTATAAATGCATTAATTTTAAAAAAAGCACGACTGTCTGACAAGAAAAAATATCCTTTTGGTATTAATTTTATTTAAGATATTTTGTTTGTGTTTTGTATGTTTATACATGAATTTGATTTTAAAGAAAATGTAATTCAGTATGTAAACGAAGTAACCATCTTTTAGAAATAATCAGCAAAGAACAGGTAGAGTTTAATAAGCTCTAAGCTGTCTTAATCAGCTATGATTTACAGTATCAAATATTTTTATACCTGCTACATGACGCAACAACCATAAAATAAATACCGTATCCATAGAGTTTTCTGTGAACAGCTCAACAAAATTCCTGTATAACTAACTGAACGTAACTGAAATTATGTACGAGGTGTGTAAATTAAGTACTGAAACTGGCAACGTAGCGCCCTATCTAGCAACACTGCGGAGACAGAACTTGGAAGGGCGGTAGGTTAACATGCAATGCACCTTCAGTACAAGTTTGAACTTGTTAGAATCACTTGTTTCTTGTTTGTGACTATTTTCGTAAGCCGGTTTTTGCTAGTGCGTTTTAAAAATGAGTGACACTAATTTTGAGCAACGGTGTGCTATCAGGTTTTGCTTCAGACTTGGACACAGCGCAACGGATACTTTTTCAAAATTTCAACACGCCTACGGATTCGAGACAGTGTTTTTTCAAAAGCCCAGGTTTTTCGGTGGTTTAAGGCATTCTCAAAAAGAAGAGATTTGATTGAAGGTGAACCACGCAGAGAAAGGCCTTCATCTTCAAGAACCGATTAAAATGTCGATAGAATACGGGATTTTGTTCGTTCAGATCGTCGGTTGACGACAAGAATGATCGCGGAACAGTTAAATTAGAATCACACTACTGTTCATCAGATTACAGAAAAATGTGCGCAAACATGGTTCCAAAAAACTTTTCGCAGGAACAAAAGGACATAAGGAGAGAAAGGTGTCTTGACTTTTTGGAATCGATTGAAAATGATCCCTATTTTATGGAACGTGTCATTACTGGTGATGAGACTTGGGTGTTTAAGTACGACCAAGCGCCAAAGCAGGGAATGGCACACGTCAAGCTCTCCAAGACCCAAAAAAGCAAGAATGAGCAAGTCAAAGATCAAATGCATGCTGATTTGCTTTTTTGATAGCCAGGGAATTGTCCACAAAGAGTTTGTGCCTACAGGCCAAACAGTAAATCAACACTCTTACAGAGAGGTTCTTGAAAAACTTTGAAAAAGGATCATGCGTGTGAGACCAAACATCAAGAACAACTGGATGTTGCATCACGACAATGCGCCTTGTCACACATCCATTTTAGTAAACGAGTTTTTAGCCAGTAAAAACATTCGTGTGGCTCATCAGCATCCTTATTTGCCTGACTTGAGTTCTTGTGACTTTTTTCTCCTCCCGAGATTGAAAAATCACCTAAAGGGATGTCATTTCGGGACCATAGAAAACATTCAAGTCGGCTGTAACCAACCAGGTGAAGGCTATTCCAGTATATGAGTTCCAGCACTGATATGATGACTGGAAGAACCATCTCCAGCGCTGTGTGGCTTCCCAAGGAAGTTATTCTGAAGAAGACAATACTGAATTGTAACTATTCGAATAAAAAAAAACAGCCTCATTACTTAATTTACACACCTCGTATGTATGAAGGCACCATAATCATTCATTAAGAATGTGCCACGTTCAAAATTTAAGTTCTGTTTTCTATTCTCTTTTTTTACTCTTATTAGATATGAAGAAATATTATCTAAACCAATCCACGCCACAAATATTTAGGGCTTTGCAACTGTTACCGTCCGACATTCCATCAAGATATATATCTAGCTTCTCAACTACAGGCTAGTCAGATGAAGACAACTAATATCTATCGAGAGATTAAATCACTGTACATAATATACACGTTCCGACTTGTCTTCTTTGTTATATAAAGTTTCGCATCATTATTTACAACAAGAAAGAACTATATTTTAACCAGCTGCGTAATTTATAATGTATAAACCATTGAAGTATTTATCATGCATAACTTAATGATATTCTAAGCCTCCGTAAAAGTGTTCGTCTGGAGAACTGGTCCGTCCCATCATGTTAATGATATTATTTTAGTCAGGACATTAACACTGGTAAAATTAATAGCGACTTCGCGACTAACTAATATTTATTTTTAATCGTAGTGGCTGTGTCTGCACACGTGTTATACTTTGCTTTAAGATTAATGATTACGGTTTTGAATTTCATAATTAAGTACGGTAATATCGAACAGTCTTCGATAAAAATGTATAATCGTTCCTGTTTTCACGATTTTTTTAATATAGACATACGAGGTGCGTAAATTAAGTAATGAGACTTAGTAAGATGAGTTTTTTTATTTTTTTATTCGAACAGAATTACATATGAGTATTGTCTCCTTCAAAATAACTTCCTTGGGAAGCCAGACAGCGCTGGAGACGGTTCTTTCATTCCTCATAGCAGTGCTAGAACTCAATCCTGAAATAGCCTTCAGCTGGTCGGTTATTATGGTTTCAAAATGACTTCCCTTGAGAGAAGCAAATCAGCATGTATTTGATTTTCGAGTTCCTAATTCTTGTTTTTTTGGGTCTTGGAGAGCTTGAAGTGAGTCATTCCATGCTTTGACGCTTGGTTTCCGGGTCGTACTCAAACACCTAAGTCTCATCACCAGTAATGACACGTTCCATAAAATGGAGATGAATTTCAATCGATTCAAGTCAAGACACCTTTCTCTCCTGATGACCTTTTGTTTCTGTGAAAGGTTTTTTGGAACCATTTTTGCGCAGATTTTTCTCATCCCCAATTCGTTAGTCAAAATCTGATGAACAGTGATGTGATTCAAATTTAACTCTTCCCCGATCATTCTTGTCGTCAACTGACGATCTGAACGCACAAGCTCCCGTATTCTATATTCCATTCACTTTGGGTCCTCTACAAGTGACACATCCTGTTTTCTACAGACATTTTCATTGGTTCTTGAGGATGAAGGCCTTCCGCTGCGTGATTCATCTACAATCGGCTTTATGAGAATGCCTCAAGCCACCGAAAAAACCTGGGCTCTTGATAAAACAGTCTCCGTAGGCGTATAATGTTTTGTAGGAGACGATATTTATTTTCATTTCTCATGACATGCCCGAAGTATTCCAATTTTCGTTTTTGTATTGTAAATAAAAGTTGCGGTTGACATTTCATTTTGTTGAGTACCTACTTCATTATTTGTTATGCGGTCAGTCCAGGGTTTCTTTATATACTAGGATAACCGTGAATATACATGGATAAATTTAGTTCCAAAGTAAGTTTAAACAAAAATCGACGTGTTTTTTCTCCTGGCTGTTAGATATCTAGTTGTGAAAAGATATACAGCGTGTCCCGAAAGTGTTTAAATATATGTATAAATTGATTTTAAACAAGTAGGTATATGACCATAAAACACGAATAGACTATACGGATTAACCTTCGCAAACGACTATTAAATATATAGAGATTACAATTACGTGATTTTGTACAGAGTGTCCCGAGTAAGCCATCCAAGAGGACGTTTAAGGACTTTTTTAATGCTGATCCGATGAGGAAAAATTCGATGAGGACCTAAAAAATTGTGTAACTCATTTTTTTATGGAGGCCCATAAGACAGTTGTGGGAGGTGAAATGGGAAATTAAAGTTCTCTTCCAAATTTCAGCATTACGGAATATCCTTGAATGGAGGTAAAACAAAACTAAATAGATAAAAATGTTTTATTTCTTAATACATATTTCACAATTGACCCATTTTGTGAATTTATATTTGTTCTATATCCACTGGTTTTCATATTATTCTGAAATAATGACTTTTGGGGTGCACTTCAACTCCCCATTTCAGCCTCTTAATGACCTTATGGACCACTATGAAAAAATGCATGTCCCATATTTTTAGGTCCTTTTTTACGTTTCCAGAGAAAACCACTGATAATACGCTGTTCCTCTTCCAAAATCTAATGTAGCATGTTTCTACAGATAACTGAGCTTCTTGTGGCATTCGATTTGTTTTGGGAGTTTTCTGTTCAGCTGAACATATGGGATACAAGCACCTGTTCTTCTTCTATGTTCCTCAATTCCTGGTTTACGGCTTACTGATTTTGTTTCATGATATTTGTCTTCAGTTGTGTTTGCGTAGTTTCAAGGTTAGGAAATTATACAGTACACCAAAAATTGCTTTACCCGTGAATTGTGCACAAGGAACGTAGTACGAGGTAGAACGACCATATCCGAGAGATATCTGAGATACCCACAAACAAACAATAACAGACTGTACTTCTCAACACGTTCACAACTACAGCTTCTTTTTCTGTAATTTTCAAGAAAAAAAGTTTTATGTGATAATTTCTTATTATTACAAATAGGCATGTAATTTAAAATTATAAGTAAATGTTTTAAATGATAAACAACGAAATTTAGTTTTATTTTCTATTTTAATGTTTTCCGTTTTTACCATTTTCATGGATAATATAAAACAAATGAAATGCGATATAGCAATTTCGTTTCATGAAGATATTTTTCATCTGAAAATTGTAACAAAATTGTAATTATTATTACAGATTTTATGTGTCAAAAATCTATTATACATATATAGAATTCATCGACCTAAGTGTATCATTCAAAAAACACCGAACACAACAAAACAAAAGCATTCATGTCGAAGAAATTTATAACCCTTGTTTTTTAACGGTAGAGTCGATGTTTTATGATCTGTCTCTTCTCTATCAACAAAGGTGGTAGTAAACCACTTAACAAGTGTTTCCTATTGAGAGTTGTTTAAAATGTGAGAGCTGTAAATTATTTCGAGTGCTTATTAGGAATATGTAAGCCTAACCAGAGAAGCCGGCCGGCCAACATGAATGGGTGATATTCATTTGTGAAACAGAAACCCCGTAATTTATTACACAATTAAATAATTCGTGTATTTATATAGTGCTTCGTTCAGATAAGTACTTTTTCGATTATAAAAAAACATATTTTTTAGATGACGGTATATGAGGTGGCCGGTAGATAGTTGATGATGTATCTATAGGGAAGTACAGACCGGCCAATAAAATGTTGGCAACTTGTTAACGGAGTTGGCAACAAATTTATTGGATACAGCAACTTGTATCTAGATACATGTTGTCAACAGTATTGCATGTCTAAACCAGTTGCGTGTCCAAACCAAACTCAGTTTACAAAAATGAATGAAACCAGTTCTCGCTAGTATGAGTGCTGCTTTCATCATAATAACTGCTGATGCACAAAAACAAAAAATAAGGTGGTGACAAAGGGACTTTTGAAAATAGAAGAAACCATGGTGACAACGTAATATCTGATTTACTACAGGTAGCTCGTTTCGCAATTTCGTCAGAGTAACACAACCTGATTTCGAAGAAATTCTTTATTTAGTAACCCATAAAATCTCCAAAAAGAATACAAACTAACGTACTGCTATTCCACTATCAATAAGATTAGCGGTTACTCTACGATATTTAACTACAAACGATTCGTTTACTAGTCTAATGTATTTATTTCAATTATCGAAGCAATCAATTTCCTCAATTGTACTCGAAGGATGCTAAGTCATCATTGAAGTTCTTAAAGGAAACTGTCAAGTAAATAAATAATCAATATATTAACTATTTATTAATAATTTATTATCAATTGAACTAGTATGTATTATACAAAGAAAATTTATTGAGAATTCTTTTTTAAAGCACCTACTAGCCTGAAATTTCACTTCTAGGTCCTGCACCATTTGTTGACAACATCGTCCACCATACACACTGAGCGATGTTTCCATTTGAAGTGGAAAACACGGATACAAGCAACAGTCAACAAATTTCTTTGATATCATGCCGCCCAATGTTGCATCAAGTTGACGGATACTCATATCCGTCAACTTGATGCTAGTTGACGGGGTACATGTTGCCAACACCAATATCAATAAGTTGCCAACATTTTGTTGGCCGGCCTGTACTTACCTTAATAACAAAAGGAGTGAAATAGAAAACAACGATTTTTTTAAGGTTATAACTAGAAATCTGAAGGATATGAAAAAAGCAGACTTGAAAACTCTTAATTTTACCAAAACTTTTATACATTTTTCCATAGACAAAAGTTTTAAAAATTATTAAAGTTTCGTTAGCTTGTTTCTTTTGAATTCAATTTTTCGTCGTTAATTTTAAATCAATGGGAAGTAATCTTATTACTTGCAACCGATTTTTATTTAATAATAGCCTAAGAAAGCTCAAATTAACTGATATTTATCATCATCATCGAAATCGTTGTCCAATTGATTATTAAAATTCATAGCAAGCTTAGACACGCGTGTAAGTATTAATAAACAATTTATGCAAAATAATACAGTTTCCAAATATGTTGCCACAGTTTTAATTATATGTATGTGTATGTGTGGCCGACACCGTCTACTACTGCATAATAAACTGCCTGGGATTATTAAGTTACACCCACGTAATTTTACCATAAGTATAATACCGAATAGATCTTCCATAGTAATCTTCCTTTATGATGGAGTATCTATTATATAATTAATTGCCATGCGGAATATCCAAGGTTATACGCGAAGTGCCTAAGCGAAAAAATATTAGATAATAATTCTGTTGCTTATTCAGCCTGCTCAGCCATACCCTTTTTTCTAGTTTCTAGTTTCTTTGCAACTACTTTCATTTTCTTTTTATCAGCTTCTCAATACCTCGGATAAAACTTTTCGTTTGATCTTATACTAGGTACATTCTTTGTCCATACCCGTTTTGAATGAAATCATAAAGTCTTCTTAACGTAATATCTTTTTAGGATAGATAAGGCTCATCCCATGTTCCAAGAGTTTATGGTGACTACATATCCTCTATTGATAACATGATGTGTATCTAACTATAAAGACAATATGAAGTAATTCGTTGAGTGCAAGTAATTTGATATACTTATGATACCATAAAATTCTTGCAGTAGGAATTCGAGCGCCTTTTTGTGCAGGAAACGGTGTCTCTAAGATTTCAAAATGTTTTCTTTAATGTGGTCATATAGAAATAACTCGCAAAAAAATAAAAGTTGAATTATAAGTAGAACCCGACGCAATGGTCGGCAACGAGCCACCGTTCTCCAGTTATTTTTTGAAAAATTCATCACAGTGATTAATCTAATCAGAGATGTATATTTTTTGTTGTGTGGAGTGGTGAATTCCTTTGAATTCGTGGGGTTCTTCGGGGGGTGAGGACTTAATGGGGGGGGGGGGTTGAGAGAAACTATTGGGCTTCGTTTATAACAATTTACTTCGTCGAAGGGAGATCTAATTTACATTTTAGTACACATGTACTTCGTCCTAAGCACAGGTAACAGAATGTTTTCAATAACACTAATACAACTTTAGGCAGCCAAATGCCGCATGTGCTACTTGGACTGAATTGAACTAAACTGAAGAGCTGACCGTCTGCGTCGGAAGTTTTGTATTTAGCGCACGCGCTTTACTATGCACAATGGCGCTGATCGCCGCGCGAATAATTTAAATTTAAATTTCAAGGAACCATTTCTTAACAAGAAGTACGGACATTCTTTTACAATAAACCTATCACGTCAAAAAAAGAAGGCCATTTTTTCATTTCAAATAATAAATCAAGATCATTTTTGAATGAAAAAAATACACATGGAATGTCTCTACTGGAAAGAGAAAAATGTCATCAACCGAATCACTTTTGTGGCAATGTCCCCCCAATATTAGCCTTTAGGAGCACTTGGCCCAAATTTTGATAACACCATATTATGCAGCGGGTCAAAATACCTCGGAAATGATACAACTTGTCACAATGACACTATTTAAATGCGGCACGTAACTCGAGTGAGATTTAAAAAAAAACTGAAAAAAATGGTCATTTCCCTAGAGCTCTAGTCTGTATTGGGTCTAAAATAGAACCCAATAAACCCCGGGATCACGTTAAGCATCCCCAAATATAGAGGAAAACACAAGTCAATTACATTTTACACATTATCAGCCGTTAACAGAGCATTTTTCAACAAAGATTTGTGATTTTTCCGGCAGTTTGGGCCAAATCGCATAAAACAAAGATATTTATTCTCAGCAGTGGCAGCCGGTGGAATTTGACATTCTCGTATTTTTCTAAGGAGGCATGGGACCCACACCATAATTTAGGGGGTGGTTTAGTGACCTAAGTAGAACGCTATAATGGCAAAAAATGGCAAAAAATCTTTCAAAAATGGCTGCCTCCGGGCAGATCTTGGAAACGGCTTGCAAAATATTTGCGAAATATCATTTTTCATAATTGCCGAGTAAATACAATTTTTTTTATACTTGTGATTTTCTTGACATTTTGAGATATATATGTAAAAGTTATGGTAATTTGAATTCTTATTTCATCCCAACACTTCGTCTGTGATATTTTACAATAATTGTATCTTTAAGCAGAATTTTGCAAAAATCACAAGTATAAAAAGACTTTGTATTTATTCGGTGATTGTGAAAAAAATATATAGCCGTTTCCAAGATCTGCCCAGAGATAGCCATTTTTGGAAAAAAAAATCGCAAGTTGTCCCTGAAGATTTTTTTGCCATTATAGCCTTCTACTTAGGTCTAGTAACCAACCCCTAAAATATGGTGTAGGTCCCATGCCTCCTTACGGAAATACGAGCATGTCAGATTCCCCCCGACCGCCACTGGTTGTAGGCAGTCAAGGGGTTAAAATTTCTGTCTAATGCGGTGACACATTTTAGGTTATACTGTGGCCCTCCTACTTTCCGCAGATTAATGGACAACGATGGTATTGTTTTATGTCTGCATTCTAATCGTACAGTTTGAAGTACGAGTCGACGGATCACGCACTAATCTAGACGACAGTCGTTTTGAGAAATCCGAAAAATGCGAACGGCGATTTCTTCGCGCAATCACCACGTTACCTTACGCTAATTTCGTAAACAAAGCCTCCGCTCGAAAGAAATTCGGGTTAGGTCGTGATCGGCGATTTTTTCTCGTTACGACACTCGCATAACGAGACGCCGCCGCGGCCCGCGTTGCCCGTAAAACATCAGGACGGGCCCGGATTAGGGCTAGAGAGCGGCGCGGCCCGAGGGGAAGGGCGGGCGGTCCGTCGTTCGTGCCGGATAGGTGGCAGCACCGGCGGAATGCTGGGTCAAAGGTGGAGGAGCGCATCGCAGCGGCGTAATTAAGTCTCCCCGCGATGCGAGCGCTCCCTACAACTAATAGATATAATAACGGGGCGGGGAGGCCCGTAATTGCCGGGTACGTCGCTGATTTATACGTACGCTCCGTCTGGGAGACCGTAGGTGGATACGCTGCGAACCAACTTCCACTGCCTACCAGAAAATTTCGCTGTGGGTGCTTATAACTTTGATATTTTAATAATTATAAACTCGTCCGTGTGCCGTTTTAAGAGGCGCCCTCGGAGGTGAAATGTCAAAATAAAGGATCCGCGTTCAACGCGCGACAGTGATCATTCGACAACATTTACGGCCTAAGCGTTAATTAACATCTTAATTAACATCTGTTCTAAATAAAAGAATATTATGAACTAATAAAGTATATAGAATGTTTATGGACATGAAAAACGCAAACGCACTAAAATAATCCATTAAATTTTCAAACAAACCGTTTGACGGTCCCTGATTTAATCTCGCGAGTAAACATTAGGGTCCGGAAAGTGTGCCACAACACAGGGTCGGACTCGTAATCCGTCATGTCATTGACGGAAGGACATATGACGGACCAAAAAGACAGAAGAAAATGTGATGATAATTTACATACATAATATAATTTGTGTCCTTCAGAAACACCGACTGTCTGCATTGCTTGAGCGTACGTTGCCACAACCAGTAGTCTTTCTGCATTTCTTCTCGTTAAACGTGAGCGATTTCGCCTGTACATATGGTTGTAGAAAGAAAATTATCTTTCCACATCTACTGAAGTTAAAGGTGTAAATTCAAAATAGTTCATATGAACACACGACAATACACAACGCACATTATTTTGATGAATTTCGCACAGTTGTTTGTGTCGCTAACAGTTGTTTGTGGTCACTAACATCTTTATCTCCAGAGGAAAATGCACGTGTTACTATTATTTTTATACTTTTAGCCGTTGTTTGCAAAACCCATTTACTCGCTATCAATGTCGGGGCCGAAATATCTGAAACGTCTAAAATTCGTATCAGAACATTAACGACCTTATTATCGCAAAAATCTTTTCTTTTCTCCACTGTCAGCCACATAAATTTATTGCGTATATCTTCTTTGATATTTCCCATGACACGTTGATATGTCTTCTATAAATATGTTTTACGCTATGTTTGGCTCCTTGGCAATGGGAACTCGGATACATATTTAACAAAAAAAATTAAATATTGTCGATTACGTTCCACGAAAAGCTACATGCGCAAATCATTATGTACAAATGAAACCATATTCCTCTTTTCTAACAGTACCAGTAATATTTTGTTGATGGAGATTCGAATCTAAATGTCTCACAGTCTCGGTGTCTACGAAAGATATCTCGTCGTTCTACCTTCTCGGCGTTCTACCATCCATCCGTAAGCACGGTCAGTGGCGTACGTATGCATGGGCAAGAAATACACGCGTATATAATTTACAAGGCGCTTAAAAATGCAGTTTATACTTTAATTATCATAGAGATGTATAGTGCCGACCCTGCGCTGTGGCGCACTTGCCGAACACTAGATATAATATAATATGTACTAGCTCGATTTTCCTGTCTGTAGTTTAGTAATCAGTTTTTAGTTTTTACTAATTCTTTTCAGCAATCAACTTAAAAAGTGTTGTCCACTTGTGATTTTCTTTATTCATTTAAAAAAACGTGCTACAATTTTGGCAAAAAAAACTGTTCCGTTCAAAACATGCAATTATTATTTGTAAACTCTTCAATTGTTTTTCTTGGACCTTGATTCCATTGGAAAATATTTTAATAATGCAGTTGCATTAGTTATTTTTTATGTACATCACCGTAGCTTTTTGATTTTCAATACAACCAATTTAAAAATATATTAAGATTGTATCTGTAATAGCATATGTATATGCTGTTTTGCTATATTTTTTCTGACCTCCTTCATATCTGGATCGGCCAAGAGGGAAACAGCCTCTGGCCTCATGCAAATTGGTACGACTTATCCATCCGCAGATGCCAGCAGCCGGCTCCGTATCAAATGAAGACATTAAGAAATGCCTAGATCTGACTGAAATTCATTACTTTACCGGCAACTGATTCAACTGGCCGTGCGTACATCAAGCAATGTCATGCAAATAAATCTCGATCAGGCAGCGTGTATTTGAGAAACCCCGTAATCTTCAACCATCATAAACACTTCAGTGTCTTTAGAAGTCGCTTAAGATATTCAAAGCGGTCTCGGGTATCGTTCGAGAAAAAAACTAAAAGGCGAATATTGATTAACCTATACTAATCAACGTCATTAGGTAGCAGTTTAATGTATCTACTCCTGCGCTAATCTAAAGTAAATTATTGTAGATTGTTCCTGAGTTATTAATTTCCAATCTGAAACCTAGCCGGGACTGGTTTCGCCGATGTAAAATCGCCAGACACGTTTGATTAATAAATGGTACAGATACCATAAGCAGCGATGCTAGTTATATAATCTCGAAAAGTTACTGTATTAATAAATCTGTCGGTGTCCCCATTAGACCAATTCTCACAGGGCAGGTAGAGCTCGGCCGGCTGGTTTTTATGACTTATCAATGGCCGTTATCGCAATAGACAATCGTGGACAGATATGCTCGGGTCTCTAGTAGAGATGTCAACTTGCTTCGTTGTTAATTGGTAGCCCGTTATAATTGACAATTAGTTTTAAATGAGTGATGTATGACGAGGTCTCCGCGTCGATGGAATTTTCCCTGGAAATCATACATCACGAAGTCCTTAACTAGACTAGACTGACCTAGCACGGGGAAGGTAGATGTCCTGGAGAGTCCTTATATAAACTACTTAAACTAGTGATTTAAGTGAGACGGTGAAGATTATAAAATGATTTTGGTTATATGTAATAAATTAATAATAAAAAATATTTTTTAAAGCTTTTATTTAAATGCTCTAAAAAAGAAGAAAATAAACTTTAAATTGAATCAAACCCATCAATTTATTACATTACACAATTTATGTGATATAAAAGCTTGTCACGAGATTTACTTGTGTAGATGTATTTACCTATTTTATAAAATACATACTTTTTTCTTAGATTTTCTTATGTCAACATCAAGTTACATAATTATTACATTCTTGTTTATCTACACAAGTAAATCTCGTGACAAGCTTTTATATCATATAAATTGTGTAATGTAATAAATTGATGGGTTTGATTCAATTTAAAGTTTATTTTCTTCTTTTTTAGATAATTTAAATAAAATCTTGTTTTTAAAAAATATTTTAAATATATATATTTTATTAATTTATTTTGTATTTTTTTAGTTATCGTCGTGTTTTTGTATCTAAATGTTTCTCAACCTGTTCATACTATCCCTAACCTATACCAAGTTATAACTCTTTAAAATTGGTAAGGTGGCCATCTTGTTTTTCGTCATTTTGAATTTTTTTCACCGCCACTAGAATTTGCCTAGGGTATAGGTTGATATTAGTTAAGACACGACCCCGCTAAGTCTCACTGTTTAGCCGGGCAGTAGTACACCATCTCCTTGAAGGGTTGAACGCAGACGTCAGTTTATTCGTATTCTTCTTAGCAAACCCTTTCATTTGATATCCACATTATGGGAATGCTTATAAATAACTAGTCCGCCATCTTGGACGGTCCGCCATATTGGATTTAGAGTAGTCATTTAATTTTTTTTTTTCGTATTCTTCTCAGCAAACCCTTTCATTTGATAATAATGAAAAGAGTGCGCAAAAAATAACTATTCCGCCATCTTAGACCGTCCACCATTTTGAATTTAGAATGACATCGGTTGAATCATGAATGAATCGGTTGAGGATAACTACTTCAAAATTCAGTTGCAAGATTTGACACGAACATACATACCAACAAACAAACAAACAAACATACATTGCAAGTTAAATAAAAGCTTGTAAAAATGGTAATCAGCAAAAGCGATTTGCTGTAAGGAACCGATAAAAGTGAATTCAATATGATAACATATTACATAAAAAAAATTATATTCTCACCCGATATTGCATTCCCACAATATTGGACAGTATCTGAATACACAGTAGAATATTTTCAATATTCACAATATATTCAATATTTACAATATTTCTCTGACTTTCTCGATATAATTTGTACTTTTGCTGTCCCAATCCTTTCGACTGTTAAGAGTTCTATTTATTCAATTATATTTCAAACTTATGTCAGTGGTAAAAATATTTATTTGAATTACATAATTTCATTATAAATAATTTGATGATTTAGATCAAGTATTCAAGGCACTGACTATTCGCCCAATTAATATGATTTATCTTGCCTTATTGAAAGTAATGTGGACCTGTGCACCAAATTTAACAGAATTACTAACTCAAGAAACATCAGACACAAAAGTAGAACCAAATTTAAGAGGAGTAAAACCAAATCTGCCAAGTAGCAAATTATTATCTACCACGTGGGGATAAATACCGTCTTACCGTCAATACATACTCTATTGTTAAATATCACACGGATACAAAAAATCTATTGTCTGAGAAACTCCGCTATAATATCCTTATGTATTTTGACGTACTGAATTCGAATTCGATGTTAGTAATTGCTCCATCAGGTTTTCCTCTAGGAACAAAAAATTCCCTAGAAAAGCCTCGAACTTGGCAGTAACTCTTGAGGCATGACTAGTATCATACTCAAAATATTCTAAAATAAATCACTAAATATGATTTGAACCTCCTGAGTCCGATGACACTAGTGATTTGGCACCAATGGGTCTTCCCCTAGGATCGAAGAATCCCTAGGAAAACCTGTTATCCCACAGTGAGCTTTCATACGTGATCAGTACAATGCTGGGATAATACTAAAATTACTATAAATACTATAATTTCCAAGTATTGCGACCTGCAGAAGTGTTATCGGATACTAAAATTGCTGTGGAACCCATAGATTTGAATCAGGTACATTTTCTTACTAGAGTTCCTGCCGTTCAAAGTTTTCGGGCCAATGCTGTAATCGTAAACTAACGTATTAGTTCCAATAAACGTAATAACTTTAAATTTACCAATAATTAGGGTAGGTTTGTTTAGGTCCTGATGTAAACGAGTGCAGTTCTCTATAGTGATATTGGAGGAATATATTTGGTAAATAAATCATTTATCAGGAAAAGGAACAGTAGTGGTCCCAAGTTTGAACACTGAGGAACCCCGAAATAATGTCATAATATTTATATGTTACATATTGCATTATACATATTGCATTTTATATACATAAGTTACATATTACATATTGCATTCGATCTGTTAAGTAGGACTGGAAAAAATATTATGTGATTGCCTTAATCAAATATTTTGCAAAAAAAAATGAATATTCTATTCTGTTAAAAATAATACAAAATAGGTAGTATACTAAGAAGTATTACATAATTTACATTTAAGAATTTGGTTCTTTAAGTGATCAATCGATAACGTTTTGATCCAGAATACAACCTCGTGTACTGGATATTAGTATGAATTAAGCATGTCTATAAAACATTTTTAGAGAAGAAAAAAATGTAAGACAAACAAAACTTTCTCACAGATATATTGCATCTGCCAAACCTTTAATTATAAAAAAAAAAAAAACAAATTGAAAGCACACGATCGTGGCAAAACCGCTTGTAATGTTCCCTAACAGTGAATGACATTCCTCGTCCATAATCCCGAATTGTTTATAAATTGTGTGGCAATAGAGATTATAAGAGAAAGTAACTGAAATATAGTAGAGCGGTCAGGTTGTTTTCGTGCCACGCCTCTCGAGTTGGCCGCCGCGCCGTACAGACCTGTTATTTTCTAAGAAGTTAAATTAATTGAGTTTTTTAAGCGATTCCGTCCATAATGGCTCCGCCGGCCGACTTCTTCAGTAAATGGTAGAGGTCTACCGTTTTAAAAATTATTGTTTATTAAATTATCTACGAGCAGTGTTCGACTCCTCGTACCTCTGGTTCGCAAGCGTACCACAAGTGGTTTGCTCGAGCAGGGACGGGCTAGAGTTCCATTTTTATAGACCTCATAAATATAGGATCGCGATCGGGGGCAACTGGCCAAACCCACTGAATGTATTCTCCACCTGAAATAATTAAACAAAGATTAAATGTTGAAATAACAAATTAAATGTGTCATAACAAAATTTCCTACACACATTGTTGTAATATTTGCGTTTTTTTTCTTTATCCGAGTGATCAAAAATACTATCACTGATATTTAAACATTTTCGGCTTCGCCAACGAAAAGGTACTCGTTACACTTGTAGCTGATTCGTGCATTTGGCTTCAGCTTCTCCAACACGTCGAATTAGTGCATCTCGAGTACTGTTTCTCTTTGTGTACATCTTCTTTAAACCAGCCCCATAAAAAAATAATCTGTTAGTTTAAGGTCTGGAAATCTTTGCGACAACCAGTTTAACACCCTGTTACCTGTCCTGATGAATAAAATGTGCAGGAGATCCGTCGTGCTTATCTTATAATACATTTGCATACTGGTGGGTTCAGAATATCATATAATTGTCCTTGTAATTATTATATTTTGAAAAAAAAAGTGAATTACTTAAATATCTCAGTTGGCTAAGCGTGGTATAGAAGACCAGTAGGACACAGGAATCCATATTATGTATTAGGTTTTAAGGATTTCAACATTTTCATTTATTACTGGAGGAGAATTGAAACTTTCAATATATAAACGACCAAAAACTTAATCGCTTTCTCAACTATCACTGAAAATCTACTTTTATATCCAACGCACGAGTTTCCCCAACCATGTTGGCAACATCGGGAGATATTAAAAATGTGTGTTTCAATCTTAATCCCTTGGGCCAATCCGGTTCTGACTTAAATATAAAAGAGAACAGAACCAGCAGGACACAGAAATCCATGTTATTTATTCTGTTTTAAGAAGTTCTACATCTTAACTTTCGAATATGTCAAAACTAGTTTGTAATGGTTCCATTAACATTAGGCTAATATCTTGAACTTCTTGATTTTGAACTTCTTAGTTGAAGAGCATATATTTTGGGGAATGAATTTCCCCAAAATTCATTTTCAGTATCTACCACGAGTTTCTTTAATGAAATACATCACTTTCAAACCTTTTTTGAGTTTGCAGGATTTTCCTCTTTCACTATTGGGCCAATTCATTCCTAATTTTAATACAAAAGAGGACAAAACCAGGAAGACACAAGGATACATGTTATTTACTCGTAGACAAGGAATTTTGTTTTTAAACTTTGGTGAAAACTAGTTGTTAATGTTGACATTGACTTGTTTTAGGATGTTGGAAACCAACTTCAGGTTTCCAACATTTTAGCTAGAGCATAAATGAGAAATTCATCAGTGCTAAAAAAAAATCACTTGCAACATCCGCTGCATATTTCTTTAAAAGCTATCAAGTTTAAACCTAAACATTTGTTATAACAATATAACAATGCCGTTTTTATACCTGTATATCGTATGTGTACGTCAGACATTGTGTTTTCTCATAGGAATAAAATCCGTTCATCGGATATTAGCACTGGTAAATGATGATAAAATTTTCAGTTCATCGGATGTGAATAGATTTAAATGAACTTGATTCGTCACAACATAGAGAGAAAAATGTTACATTTTTTAAGTAACGGATCAAAAGGACTTCATTGAAGCAGATCTTATGTGTTAAATTAAACATACGTTTTGAGGAATTAATTTCACCAGTGCAACATCGCCTATAACTCTGTTGGATAATTTTATGATAAATATCGTCAGTTTTAAGCCTTCTTTTCGGGATTCTTTTTTTGACCCTTGGACCAATCCGGTCCTGACTTTAATATAGAAGAGATCAGAACCACTCCTGAATTAGATTATAATTGTTATCGTTACCTGGCAACGCTCTGCCGGAATGTAAACACGCCGTTTGGAGATAACTGTACCCGACTACATTGTTCCGAGATGAGTGATTTTTCCGTCGAAAATTTGCGACATCGGAATTTCGGATGGCAGCGCGATGCCCTCTTCAGATACGACGAAGGCGGACGCACGTCATCCGATTATGATGTATACGTTTCGGATCTCGTTATTCTCCTTATCTGCCGATGCCGAATATCTTTGGGTAACTTTATTTTTGTTCTTCTGTCCGCAGACATTGATGAATGCGCGTCGGCCCCATGCCAGAACGGCGGTACCTGCGTGGACCTGGAGAACTCCTTCAAGTGCAACTGTTCCAGCGCCTGGCAAGGCACCGTCTGTCAATTCGGTAAGTGGTGATGATGATGTGGTAATAGCGAAAAAAGAGGATAATAATAAGGGACACTTTGATAATCTGCCAAACTTGTATATGATTGCGCATGATCCGCGTATATTTTTTTATATACACCAATATATTTTTTATAAGCTTGAAACGCAACATAACCAAAATATTGTATGCACAGTATGCACAGTTGTTTCTGCATTTCGTTATATACCTTAAGGAACATTAAATAAGCGCAAGAAAACAAACACAAAAGGCAAGCAGCCTGAATTACACCGTTCATCGTAACGTCCCATCATCGTGCCGTAGTTTGGCACATTGTGTTTATAGAATTTGAGTTGTTGAATTTGGACTTCGCTGGTCACATGTTTGATAATCTTTTTGACGCTGCTTTTCTTGGTATTTTCGTGAGATTTTTATATCCACTATAAGTCTACTATAACTACATACAGGGTTTGTCCGGAAAGTAATGTCAGTGAGCTTTGAAAAATGGTTTTTATTGGTTCTATGTGTACAAATCTTTAGAAACATTCAAAATACATTCCTCCTGCGTCCACACATCGGTTCCAGTGGGTCCTCCACGCATCAAAAGCCGCACGGTACTCGTTTTCCGGAATCGCCTTTAAAGCGTCGGTGCAAGCCTTCTTTTGAGGCGCGGAAACAGAAAAAAAGTCTGGGGGGACCACATCGGGGCTGTAGGGAGGCTGGGGAACAACGGTGATGCCTGCCTTGACGAGGTAATCGGCCACGAGGAAGCAGGTGTGCGAAGGCGCATTGTCGTGGTGAAGCTTCCAGGATTTTAAGATGTCTGGGCGGACGCGATTCACCCTGCGTTTCAGCCGCTTCAGCACCTCGACGTAAAACTTTCCGGTTACGGTTGTCCCCTGCGGAACGAACTCATGATGGACCAATCCCCGGCAATCAAAAAAGACAATCAGCATTGTCTTGATCTTTGACCTGGACATCTTGGCCTTCTTGGTGCGAGGGGAGTTCGACGTGTGCCATTCCGCACTTTGCCTCTTCGTCTCCGAATCGTATTCAAAGACCTAACTTTCGTCCCCGGTAATGACGTCATCAAGGAAAGCGGGGTTGTCTTCGCAGGTGTCTAAAAGTTCTTTGCAGGTTTCGACGCGCCTCGCTTTTTGATCGTCCGTTAGCACTTTTGGCACGAGCTTCGCGCACACCTTCCTCATTCCTAAAGACTCCGACACAATTTCATGAACAATGGTTTTCGTAATGTCTAATGTTTCGGAAATTAAACGGACACTTAGACGACGGTCAGTGTTCAACAAGTCACGCACACGTTTCACATTGTCGTCGGAACTGGAGGTTGATGGCCGTCCAGCGCGGTTCTCGTCGTTGACATCTTCCCGACCTTCTGCGAAGGCCTTGTGCCACCGGAAAATTGGCCTGTCCGAAAGACAATCGACGCCGAAAGCCTTCTTCAACATTGGAATGGTTTCCGCAGCACTCTTCTCCAGTTTCACGCAAAACTTGATCGCCATCCGTTGCTCAAGCGAACATTTTTTCTTGCACCGGGTCACTGTAACGACTCTCAAAGAACGAGTGATGCGACCGCTACAAAGACCGGTAGCCAACTGACGCTTGTTGGATCTTATTGCCAGATCCCCCACCACAATCCCAGCACGTAAAGCGCGGACTGGCGCGTACAGTCTCGGGAAAAAAATCACTGACATTACTTTCCGGACAAACCCTGTATATCCTCATCTACTATATGCGCATTATTGTTTGAAATTCATTTTAGTTTTGGTGTATAGTATACCGATAGTTTCCCTTAATCTTAGCAAATTGTACAACAGGGGTGGAGCTAATTTTCATGGTAATTCTCGATAATGGGCCTGGCCAAACGTTGCGTTACCGGGGGCATAGGTTTAGAGATATTACGTCGCGGAAACCACTATCCAAAGAGATGATGGCTTATCATAATCACTCCTACTCACTGTTTTACAATATGATAAGATCAAGGGACGCAGTTGGTATAGTAATTAGGTTTTGAAAATAGATCTGTGTCATAAAAATTAAACATTAAAAAAAACTAAATAATTATGAATATTGAAAGTGCTCCAACGTATACCATAGTGCCATCTGTTGTTGAGTAAGAGAATCTTTCCAACTCAGATCTTCGCTCTGCCTGACTTTTTTTACACTGTTTTACATAGTGGCCAATAAAAATAAAAATCTTGCAGTAGACGTAATCAGTATAAAAATGTTAATTATTTCTACTATGCTATGAGCGATAACACTATTGTTGACCTATCTCCACAAAAACAAAAATGATGTAGGGTTTTTTCAATAACGGAGAGATGTACTCAATATATACAAAGTACGTTGAAAATTCCATGCTGTATGGTATAAATCGGACCCTAGTTGGACCCGCCTCCAACACGCGGTGTTCAGGTGATTACTATACTTGTTCCCCGGCCCAAATAAATCAGCACTCGTAAACTCCAAATAATTTAAAAGCAATCAGCTTGTGAATATTCAACAGTCTTATTTGATTTTGATACCACTTTTACTAGCCTTCTTCTTTAAGTTGACAAGATCTAAGAATGGAAACCGCCAGATCGTTTATCGAACAATATCTTCCTATAACTGTTAACACTGATTTTACAGATGCCGATGAGTGCCTAACAAATCCGTGCATTAACGCGATATCTTGCACGAACCTGGTGGGCGACTACCTCTGCAAGTGTCGCGTGGGGTGGATGGGGAAGACCTGCGATCAAAACATCAACGATTGCGTGGGGCAGTGTCAGCATGGAGCCACGTGCATCGATCTGGTGAACGATTATCACTGCGCTTGCCAGCCTGGATATACCGGTAAGTTGTTTACTTCCAAATATTGCTTATAGTTAGTACACTTCTCAGTCTTTGAACAAATGGAATCACATATTAATTTAAATTAAAAAAAACACACACATTTAATTTAAATATCTAAGGTCATTGGTAGCAAGGTCTCAGACAAACAACATACGGTTGGTAATAAACGGAACGCGCCACATAGGCATACACATTATCATAATACACGAAATCAACCTTCGTGTATCTTTACTATGAAATTAGATCACACTACTCCACATATTGCGTATAGTGGAGGTTGTACAACAGCTCCAGCTGTCACAGGACAGCTGCAATCAAATCAAATTAAGGCAACTCTACATGCTGCTCGAGTTGCCTATGTGTTGCAGCGCCGGATGCCAACTTTAGTAGCAAGGTATTAACCAAAAGTTCGTGCAACTTAACAACATCGCCAAATAATATATCTAAAATAGTCCTCTTAGATTAAAAGGATATCGTCTCGTGAAGTAATCATAGATTTGTGATTTGGATTGAGATTGCAGTGGGTTCATTAAACACAGGACGCCTTTCAGGTTTTTCAAACGTACAGTAGAAAGAAAGACCAAAGGTATTTCGGATAACCAAAATCGAGAATGGGGTAGAAAATCCAAACGTTTTCGGTACCTGTAAATTGAAACACCAAGAAAGAAGTTCTAAACAATCTTATGAACATTTTGCCTACCATCGGATTTCAGGGAATCCTTCCACAAGCACAAAAAAATCCACCGTTCCAAACAACGAGCAAGAAATGTTCGGCATGCTACTACGACGAGCGTGAAAAAGCTCGGGCCCCCGGTCACAGTGGTCTAATAGTTCGTTCCCACGTTACGGTTTCGGTTATTTTGTTGTATTTGGCTTCGAAAATTAAAGTGTACAGTCGAAAATTAATCGGAAGTAAACCAAAAGTGACAAGGGCAAAGTCGAATGAATAAGTTTTCATTATAATTAATCTAAATTTTGGCTGGAGAGGGAAAGAGGGATGGAACCTACGTCAAATTTAGGGAGTGATTACTAGACCTAAGTAAAAGGCTGTATTATATATAATATTTTTTTCACAGTTGCCAACTGAATACAAAAACGTTTTATTCTTGTGCTGCTTTTTGCAAAGTTTTCATTCTTCTTAAAGATACAAATATTACAAATTCTCAAAAACGAAATGTTGCAATGAAATAATGGTGTAATTAATATATGACGAAATATCTGCAGTCTACTTTTGATATGCAATCTTATTAACTGGACGTTTTTTTTGCTTGGGATTGTAACATATGTAAATTGTTTATATGTTTACATACATATAAAACATTTTATAACAATAAATCCAAGGATGATTATACGAGGGGGTACCCAAAAATAACCGGAACAGCATTGCCGTGGGCGGAGCTTGAGTAGTACGCATTTCTGCCGCTAGGCATGTATAGCGCAACTCATTACCAGTTCAGTGCCGCCTGTGTTGTCGACCTGGCTTGTTCTGTTCATCTGCGGTGATCGTTTTTGCTAACGCTGTTTTGGTCTTGTTCCGTTTTTATGATGGCGAGTTTAAGTGACCAACGTGCAGCTGTGAAATTTTGTTTTCTACTCGGTAAAAATGCTGCTGAAACTATGTTGAAAACAGTTTACAAAGACGACGCTATGGGAAAAACTCAAGTGTACGAGTGGTTTGCTCGGTTTAAAAATGGCGACATGTCGATTGATGACAAACCTCATTCTGGAATCAACTGTCCGAAACGACGAAAAAATTAGAGAGCTTGTGCTCACAAACCGTTGACAGACAATTTGGAAGTTTTAAGTAGATTGTGCAACAGTGTTCGTTACAAAAGACCCGATTTGTGGCAGACAGGAGACTGGTTCTTCCACCACGACAATGCACCTGAACAAACAGCCATCTCTGTTCGCCAGTACTAAAAAATGGCATGGTTCCCCCTGTTCCGCATGGTTCCCCACGCACCTTACTCGCCTGACCTGGCTCCGTGCGACTTTTTCTTATTTCCACCGATTTGACAACATTGAAGAGGTCAAGAAAAAATCAGGGAGGAGCTGTCAGCCATTTCTAAAGATGACTACAAAAAAAATGTTTCGAACAGTGGAAGCACCGGTGGGACAAATATATTAGTTTTAATGGAGAGTATTTTGAAGGGGATAAGGTTGTTTTGTAAAAAAATTGGAAATATATAGCTTTTAAAAAATAATTCCGGTTATTTTTGGGTACCCCCTCGTACATACATATATCCAATAAGACAAAATAAATAAGCCTCTGCACTATTCTTAGACATCCCCAAATCCCTCCATCTTTCATTATAAATATATGTACACTGCGCATTTCTGGGATATTTTTGGTACACCCCCTGAGTACACCTCTGGTTTCCATTACCAGAAAAATTGTGGGGTGTACCTACATATTACAGTATTTTTCGGTACAATTGCAACTGCCATCGTCAGGCATTCATCTGGCAGTTAAAGATTACCAATATTAAAAACGATATATTATTTTATTACCGAGAAAGAACGGTTAATATCACGTTGTGCATACCAAACAACGATTTGCGCAAGCGCGAATTCGGAGCATAACCTGCCGGCGATTTACGAACGCGGTAGTCGACCGAGGGAGTGTCGGTAGTCGCGTAATGCCCGGTTTATGCGAGATCGTGTACCGGCAAATGATTAGTTTGCATGTGGGTATATTTTAGAGTCGCCCATTCGGACTGCTTCCATTATGCGGCTACGTAGGTAAGTGAAGACTTCAGTTTATGCAAAGTTAACATTCGCACGTCAGGGCGAACTTAATGACACATTCTTATTCCACGCTTTGCACGGAACCGAGAGCGCAACTTTTAGTATATTGTCAGTGGACATTTCGGCGTGTGAGTAATGTTATACAGATGGTAAAAAGTTGATGTCTACATTAGTTCACATAATTAGTAAACTGAATGTTTAATAATATTAGGTAGGTAACTAAACCGTTGCCTGAGGTATAGGGCTGCCAGATTTTCAAAAATTAAAATGGAGAGGACAGCTTAACTCTCCTAAAATGGCGCCGCAGGCGAAAATTTTGAAAATTTTAAAGGTCACGCGTTTTCCTGGTACTTCAGAATTTCAATGAAAAATCCATTTATACAAAAATATAGACTTTGACAATTATTCTTGTGGATAATAAAAATGCAAAACATACGTTTTGCATTTTATTATCCACTTATTTATTTTTACACAATTTTTAAGGCAATTTCTTTATGAATAAGAAATTAAGGATTGGTTATTTGCCGGTTAAATGGAAATCGGGAGTATTTTGGCTTAGTTTAAAAAAGCGAGAGGGACAGTAAGAAATCGGGAGGCTCCCGCCCAAATCGGGAGGTCTGGCAGCCCTACTGAGGTATCACCACTTCCAGATACCTACGATTTTAAACATTTAATTAGACTAAATCTAAAAACATTTTGACAAAAAAGTTATGTTCTTAAAAGTGTCATATTTTGATGTGACATTTATGACTCATATGACCTGTACATATGATCAATATCTGCCAATTTTTATTACCCATATGGCCCTACCATATTATATGAGAAGGGTCCGGAAAGTGTGCTACCACACAGGGTCGGCACTATACAACTCTATGGTAATTAAAGTATAATCCGTATTTTTAAGCGCCTTATAAATTATATACGTCTTATGTTTTATGTATTTCTTGCCCGTGCATACCTATGCCATTGACCGTACCTAGTAACGCGCACTAAGACTCTAGTAACCACTCCCGTGCGAGCGAGTTCAGAAACGACTAGATACAGTTTATCCATATATCGAAGCGACAATTCCATAGTATCTTACGTTAGCTCGATGCGAGCGGATAGACGGTAGAACGCAGAGTTTAAAATAATTAAATGACAACCTGTAGGTTTTCTCTCAAAATCTGAAAGAGTAGGTTTTTCTCTTTACTGTACACTAAAATTTCATATGATTACATAAAGGAATTTTCGCAAAAACACCTGTAAAGTTAACTCTTTGGAACATAAAAAATAATCACAATACCTGTGAGGTTAAGATCTTCTCGTGAGGTTTAAATTATAACAGATATTTTTGATTTTCTGTATTTGTGTTCAATGTTTCAAATATTTGAAATTTTATTACTGGGGGTATTATAATCTCATACAGAGATTTTAAGACCAAGGTTGTGTAAATCTTTTTTGACCAATATGACCTTAATAGCCGATATAATAATGGTCCATACGACTATATATAACTTGTATAAATTAACTTTATGACCTGTATAACCTTTGTGACTCACATGACCTTTAATAACATATACACATAACATACATATACACATAACATACGATCTATATAATCTGTTCTGAAAATAGATTTGGAAGTAAAAATGAAAGTAAAGACTTAATGATGCGATATTTGAATTCTGAATTTGATTTCTACCTCAAAAACATATAAAACGACACATTACATGAATATATTTATTATTTCACATTAAGATACTAAAACCATCACCATCCTCCTTTCCCTCCTATGTATAACAAAAACACCGTCATCCAAATGAACATTGTAAATTAATTTTTGGTTTGGCCACATATAAAAGGTTTTACAATTTTCTTTTATTTCATGAATGTAAGTGTGCGTGTAAAAATTCGATGATTACAACGTGAACAAGGAAAACCAATAATATGTTAAAAAAAATTTTAATTTTAAAATTTTGGAATGAATCAATTCTTCTTTTATGTCCTAAAGTGACGCCAGTTTCTTATGTTTTGCTTAATGTTGTGGTAACACGTAAAACATCTTCTATTTGACCAACACAAATGATCTGCAGATATGCTATGTGCCGAGTCTGTTAGTTTCGAGGTCATTGGTCACAGGTGTTCAGAAATCAACTCAAGGTTTGCAGAGTCCATGTTTATGGACCTTAGCGAAAAATAGACAAGACATCATCATTTTGGATTCTTGAATATCAACACATTCTGTGTTTTCGCCAAAATGATCAACTTTGTCTAATTTAGTATCCCGTAATCATAATTTTGTGGAAAAATTGTTCTGTTGTGGACGCTGCTTCTGACGAGTTGGTAGATTAAGATTTATTACTAAGGCGGTGATGAAAATACTGTGTGCGCGAGCGATTTTACTTTAATGAGTATTGCAATTTCCCAAATGTTTTTCAATTGCCTTGTCTACTTTAAAAAATTTATTAATTCACTTTTATATTGTTTCAGGGAGAGACTGCCACACTGACATCGATGATTGCGCTTCGAATCCTTGCAAAAATGGCGGCGAATGCGTGGACCAAGTAAACGGCTACCGATGTATCTGCCCAGTTGGTATCACTGGACACGAATGCGAGGTAATTATTATGAAATAGTTAACTGAACATGCAATGGGGAATGCTTTTAATAATATGATTATTTTAAGAATCGTAATAAGAGAAGGAGGGTATAATTATAATATTTATAATTAATAAAATCAGTATTTAGTAAAAGTATAACAGGTAGTTTTTCAAAATTTGCGGTTTTTTAACGCGGTCTTATACTTTTCACCTTACCCCATAACTGGAACAACCATTATGGTACTGTAATATAATATGTAAATACGCAATGTGTAACATTATCTTATATGACATATTATTATGTAATGAATAATTTAAAGACAGGCTTATAAAAGATACAAATCCATAAGTTACAACATATTTATTCACCAAAATTACAAGTCTGGGATTTTCAGAGTTTGACTCAAAGATCACAATCTTTGTTAGGATCATCCCTGATAGTTCCTGACTTTAGGAAACCGTCCTTCATATGATTCAAATATTAAGAAATATTATCCACAAGTAATTATTGTGTATTATTGTCTTCTTCTCTTTCTCCTCATTTTTTTCATACCTTCTATTCAAAAAACTCAGATTTCGCCACCATTTATATCAAATTTTTGCGTTTCTTTTCGAATCTCTTCTTTTTTATAACTTCAAAAATCTACATTCACTTCTACATACATATACATACATATTACTAGAGTTTGTGCGAGCGCGGAGTGTAACAGGACCGTAGTCAGTTAACGAATGAAAATATTAATATGTTTATATAAATTATGTAGCAACATAGTACTATTTTTACCAAATAGTGCGGTTAAGTCAAGGATAAAATACCTATATAAATTAAGATAACACGTAACAATGGCAAAACTACCCAACACACGTCAGTGTTGAGACAAGGTTCCCCGTTTCGTGATTAGTTTTATCCAGAACCTTAGAAGCTAGTAGGTGGCTGTCACTAGCAGTGTCACTTTTTAACACAACAATTAAAAACTTAGCTATTGAACGCCCGCAAGCATCGGTAGCTTCGTTTATAATAAAATACACGAAATTGTCCGCAATGTCTTCGCGTATTGATGTCACTACATTGTTGTAAACCCGATCGATATATGCAAGTCTTAACGTACTTTCATGAGGAATTTTTCGGTCTATATATTTTTCTAAAAACGTACGTAACTTGGGGTTCTCTAGTTTGTTTAATGAAATATTGCTTGCAACAAAGGCTTCTGTAAGTTCATAGCAAAATACGGAGTCGTCGGCACTGGACGGAGGCATGGCTTTTCAGATGTCTTGTTACTTTAATTTTATCTGAAGAATTTATAATGCGTTTACATACAGTACAAAAAAAGGTCATTTCCTTGAATACGTATGTCCCTAAAATCCTCGAGATCACTGTCAAACCCCCGTCTATTTATTTTCACCTTTGGCATGGTACCTCACTTTATTCACTTCTCCCCTCAACTAGTAATTATTAATATTTATAAAGTTATTTAAACACACGGCGAATACGTAAAAACGAAACGTATCAATGCGATGCAATACCGGCAACTGTCTGTTACAGCGTGCCATAAATAACTAAAATCGATAGCGCAGTTTTCGTAATGCAAGTCAGCTGTGAGCTGTGAAGGCCAACGAGTCAAGGGCAGGACATGCACAGTGTCGGCTCTGTGACATTCGCGCTTGGTAATAAGTAATAATATTTAATAATGTACTATGATGCAACATACTTTCTGTGAACATATTAACATATTCACTCGTAAACTGACTACGGTCCTGTTACACTCCGCGCTCGCACGAACTCTACTTATTACATAGGTATAAACTGCACCTACCTGTAAAGATTTTTCAGCGCTAATGTAAATTACATTTATCCTCTATTTAGCTCTATTAATATATCCATTTTCGTAGACAATAATGTGTCAATTTGTAAAAACAGTATTTCGATGACTTGGCATAACATCGATGGCATAATACAATAAGTACCAAATCATTGTTGGTAGTCCTAGCTTTGTACTTTTTCGAAAGACTGTTCTGACGCTCTGACTCGGCTAAACGTCTTGTAATCTGTTTGCTATTTATTTCGCAAACTCCCTAAGAAGGCCAAACCAAGCAACCAGAAAATTACGACAAGAGGATCTCCAAATCATTTCATGATAACTCACCAGAACGTATTTCCTGTCTAGGAACAATTTATCACTTTTTAATGAATTGACAGAATAAATAAGCAACAGTCCAGTTTAAGACGGTCATTTGTGGCGCAAATAAACAGTAATCTCTATAGGAGATATTAAGGATAATGACCAACATTTACTTATTTCTTACGGCAAGACGGGCAAGCAAACCACTTAGCCGCTAATGCGTGCTTCGCCAAAGAAAATGAGGGTCGACTCGTCGCAGGGGGAGTATCGAAATATAAAGTTCGCAGTTAATTATATCTTAATTATGGAAATCAACGTAAGGACATTTACTAAAATGATCAAATAAGCCTTTAATAACTCCAGATTATAAAACCTACAGTTTTTTTCAAACGGAATTGATGTCTTCATAATAACGAGGTGTTGCAGATGAAGCTTAAACATTTTGAAATTTTTTTAATATCTAGTGAAGACGTTCACATGGTTACAGTTTGTTATTTAACCCTGGAACTGCACAGTGGGGTCTAAGATACCCAGGCGCTCATTACATCTAGTGTAAATCACGCATGCGCGCATATTTTAACAAACCGCTGCATGTAAATTCAGTTTATAGATAACTGTGTTAGGTGACGGACGCTCCGCCAATTTCGGCTTATTTTACGTCGAAAAATAGAGACATTTGAGTACGAGAGACCCCACTGTGCAGTTAACGGTTGTTAAAATTTAATTTAACCATTCGGTTTTTTTTGCCAATATGGCTTATTTTGATAGAGACAGACATCGTCCCCTAACAGAACGTGAGTTAGAAATCGAAACTGATAGTTTGTGGGCAAATGAGAATGCGTCAGACCCTGATGACGATGTTTTTGGAGGTTTATCCGACGATGACAATGATGACTATGTGCAAGAACAACAATCTGATACCGATAATGAACAAAGCGAAGAAGAGGAAGGGGAAAAGGAATGTAGTACTTCTAGAAGAAATGTTTCCAGTATATTGCAAAAATGGTCATCGCTGGAGCATTGAAGTACCAACACATCTAGGTCGCCCGAGGCGGGAAAGTATTGTGTTACATTTGCCGATCTTTATCTGAACTAATGCTAGAACAATATCAGTTGTCGGCCCTTGGAACGCTACGGAAAAATAAAAAGGAAATACCTCCGAAATTTCTACAAAAAAAGGATGTGGGCACATCTTTGTTTGCTTTTGATCGAAATAAAACGCTTGTATCATACACTCCAAAGCAAAATAAAGTAGTTATTTTGTTATCTACGTTGCACCCTGATGCGTCCCTAAATGAAAATACTGGAAAGCCAAATTTAATACATTCATATAATGAAACAAAGGGAAAGAGAGAATTTTTTTTAACATTTTAGACGCCAGTGGCATAAATGCCATGGTATTATTTTCACTTGCCAATCCACAGTGGAAAGAAGATCCAAAGAACAATAGAAAAAAATTCTTAAAAGAACTTGCTATGGCATTGATCAAACCACATTTAGAAGAACGTTTATATGTGACCAATTTACAGGCATCACTACGTCTCAAAATCAGTGAAATCTTAGGGGTTGATGTACCTCAGAGGGATAATTTTGAAGTGGATTTGCCAAAAAGGGTTAGGTGTACCTTTTGTCCACGTAATAAAGATAGGAAAACCAATTTCGCCTGTTTTGTGTGCCACAAACCATATTGTTTAGAACATAGAGCTCAACTATGCCTCGAGTGTCAAAACCAAAATTGAGGTAGCTGGCTAAGAATAATAATTATTCTTAGCCAGCTACCTCAATTTTGGTTTTGACACTCGAGGCATAGTTGAGCTCTGTCTATTGTTCCTAATTATTAGGAACAATATGAACAAATTACGTTTATATTATTTTAATTTCAGTTTTCTTTTATCAAAATATCTTGTATTAAAAGAGCACAATATTTACTTTTTTTATTATATCCCACTTTTTTATGCAAAACTACACCTTTTGTGCAAAATTGTAAACTTTTATCAATAATAAGTTACACATCTTAATTAAGCCTAATTTGATACGGAATACTGTTTGTTATGTTATATTATACCCCATTAATAAAAATACATAAATATATTTTGTGGTTTCTTAGAAAAAAATTGGAAGAAAGTTAGGGTCCCTAAGACCCCTCTGTGCAGTACATGTAACAAAAAATAACTGTGCAGTTCCAGGGTTAATGAGTTTGACTGTAGCATCACTGCAGACAACTGTTTCCTTTCCAAACACAGATGGGAAATAAACTTTAAAAAAATTCAAATTGCTCTCTAAGTATTTTCACGTGAGATTTTGTTTGGTATCAATAATATCAAATTATTTAAAAATTTTCAAATAAAATAATATGTATATATAGATGACGTATTTCGCTGAAGAAAAAAAGATGCAATAAATTGCACAGAAAAAATAAAAACAAACAATTCCATCCAAAGCCCTAAACTGAGAAGTATAAATCTAATCTTCCTTTGACGTTTTTCCCATTTTTTAGATGCCCACAATTACTTCAGTGCGATCATAATGCTAGGTTTAGACTTTATTTATTTGTTAAATTGAATAATTTAATTAAACCCTTACACATACATTTACTTTTATCAATCGCGGCTGGTAGAATTTAAAGTTCTGGTATTTTTCATAACGAGGATAGGATCCACATCGTATTTTAGGGGTGATTACTAGATCTAAGTAGAAGGCTTATAGTAGCACAAAAATTCAAACGAAACTTCTCATAATCATCAAGTAAATAGGTCCAAAGTCTTTTAATACTTTTCGAATTTTTTTAAATGTCGAGATCTGTAAAAGTTATGGTAATTGTAATTGTTATTTCATCCCAGCATTTCGTTTTTGAGATTTTACAAAAGTAAATCTGAATCTGTTAGTCAAATTAAAATTTTACAAAAAAAAAACACAAGAATAAAAAGTTTGCCTATATTAAAATAAAATATTTCGCAAATCATTCGCAAGTTGTTTAAAAAATAATCTGGTGGTGTACACACTGAAATTTGTTTCGCTTCCTAAGTTACGTTTGAAATGTTTTTGCTAATGTAGCCTTCTACCTGGCTCTAATAGGTAATCATCCCCTAAACTATGATATGGGTGCCCATACTTCCTTATGAAAATAAGAGAATTCCAAATTCCACCAGCCGCCATTGGCTTTACATAAAGCATATAAAAATATTGCATACTTCTACAAATTACATTTTTTCATCGCACATACATATATTTGCTATACGTGGTCTCACTATACCGTGTGTGTAAAGCCGACATCGGCAATTTATGAAAAAGGACAAACATAAGTGAGACATCAGATAACAAGCAACTGCATACACATTGAAGATAGTGGGGTAATAAGACCCTCTTACAACGCTACGCTAGTCATTAGAACGAGAAATGTTGAATTTGTCCTTTTTTCAGAACCGGCCGATGTTGGCCTTACACGTACTGTATATTCGCTGAATTGGATCCAAGAGCAGTTTTTATATTTATTTTTTACTACAAATGTACTATACACAGCTATTATATATAAATTACATCATGTTCCCAAGTTCTGTTTTATGTATTCATTACATATTTCAAAAACTTGTGGAAAACGTGTGTACTACATATGTTATATCGTTGAAATCAGAAGAACATGCTGAATTCAACAAATAAAAAAGGATGTTTCATTTAAAAAATAAACAACGGTAATTACAACTGTTAAATTTGTGTTTCAATTATTTTTCTGACAGCATATTTTAGAATTTCAAAAAATGCAAGTTCAACCTGTGAATTTCTAGTAGCAGTCACCCTGCTAAAAAAAACGAATAGAAACGTATAGAAACGGACAGACCACACTGTGCGTCTCTGTACGTTCAAGAGATAGAAACGGACACAACTCTCTGTTTCTGTACGTACTCCAGGTATTTGATTGTATTTGATCGTATTCTAACTGTTTCCTGATTTCGCATCGCTTGTTACCTTTTGCTGACGTTCAGAAACGTTCAAAAACGAACAAGAAATTTTAATTGTGTCCGTTGATTTGGAAAAAATTGAAATATATACTGTCGAAAACAAAAAGAAACGTACAGAAACGATGTACAGGGGTAAAAAAACGTACGAATCCTTCTGTCTGTTTCTGTCTGAAATTGCACCAAAAACGTACAGAAACGTTCAGAGCTTGTACACAGAGGCTCTGTCCGTTTCTGTTCGTTTTTTCAATAGGGCATGTAATGGAGAAAAGGAGGGTGGGAATTCTCATGAACTCACCCGTACAGCTGTGGCAAAAAATGCGCTTATAACTCAAAATTTGTAGAGTAATCCTAAGGAAGCAAAGTTTAAGTACGCAAAATGAAGATAGCGCCTATTTCCATCATTAATCCTAATGTATCGTCGACGAGCCGCCGCTGTGAAACGTTGCGATGCCTTTGGCGACATTTAACTAGATAATCGGCCCACATAAACCATAAAGACACGAGGAAACGAGAGGAGGAGGCGTTGCTACCTCGCACTCGACAACCGGCGTTGGGGTACAAGAGTGGCTCCCTTGCCGTGCACCTGTTTTACATAATTTTTAATGGTTGTGGAGTACAACGGCGCGCGGCGGCCGTGTAATGACGTTTAGACAAGTTGTTGTGGGCGGACGCATGAATTATGCATAATATTGAGTTGCATGATTGAAATCTCGACGTCTTCTCGATCATTTTATTAGGCGAACGGATTTCTTTGTATTGGGTCTAGCAAGATGAATTTATCGCCTTACATTCTCCACAAACCAAATTTAGAAAAACATACATGGTGAAAATTACAAGTTGAAACTTGACGCTAAATGTTGACAGTTTTTGATTTAGGATATGGTTTAGGTAAAGAACTTTAATTTAATAATGATCGCACAAGCAAAATTTATAATGTGAAATTTTAACAAAATCGTAGTGGCCTATAAAATGCATTGGTTTTATCAGAAATATTTCAGTCACACTTTGTCACCAAAATTAGTTGTCAAATAGCTAATAACATGCCTTCTAACCTCAATGTGTATATAAGTGATAGCAATTTAAAAAAAATCAATTTTAGTCTGCCCTAGAAATTTTCATGAAAACCTAAAAAAGATAACGAACCCTCTGTATCTCAAGAACTAAGCCGTTTAGGGAAAAACGTAGAAATCGCTTGGGAAGAAGTATATCCTGAAGCAGTACATGTATATGACTCTATACTAAATAAAAATATTCGTTTATCCATTCCCTTTATCATATCATTACTAACTAATAACTTGTGTATGTGCATAATGTTAAAATTTAGAGAGAATAATTTCCACGAAACACCGAACTACTACACTTTTCTCGACGCGCGTTTTGCCAACCAAGTTGGCATCTTCAGGAGAGGATTAAAACTAAATTCTAGCCTACATACTTGCACTATTTATACTAAATTTGTTGCCACGGTTCACTGAATCGTAACTGTCTTTGTTTATCAGAGCAAACAGTGGACTAGTGGGTATCGGACAATTGTCCTTATTCATACTACTATTACACTTAATGATTTCTAAACTTTCAAAAGCATCCAACTGTCTACTGTTTGTTACATTTCTAATTAATTTTAAAGTATTTATGTCTATCCTATGGTTGTTTTCAAAAGCGTGTTGGACAACACAAGATTTTTCTGTTCTGCCATATTTCAAATGAGCCGTGTGTTCTTTAAATCTAGTCAATATAGATCTTTTTGTTTGCCCAATATACTTTTGATCACAATCTTTACAACTTATTTCGTATATTCCTGACTTTCGTTATTGTCGATTTTGTCTTTGGGGTTACCCAAAAGCGTCTGTAGTACAGACGCTTTTGGGTCACCTCAATGGGTGATCAAAAGTATATTGGGCAAACAAAAAGATCTATTTTGACTAGATTTAAAGAACACATGGCTCATTTGAAATATGACAGAACAGAAAAATGTTGTGTTGCCCAACACGCTTTTGACAACAACCATAGGATAGATATAAATAATTTAAAATTAATTAGAAATGTAACAAACAGTAGACAGTTGGACGCTTTTGAAAGTTTAGAAATCATTAAGTGTAACAGTAGTATGAATAAGGACAATTTTCCGATACCCACCAGTCCACTGTTTGCTCTGATAAACAAAGACAGTTATGGTTCAGTGAACCGTGGCAACAAATTTAGTATAAATAGTGCAAGTGTGTAGGCTAGAATTTAGTTTTAATATTCTTCTGAAGATGCCAACTTGGTTGGCGAAACGCGCGTCGAGCAAAGTGTAGTAGTTCGGTGTTTCGTGGAAAACGTCCAGTTTTTGTTTCAACGCCGAAGGTTCCAGTACCCACTCCAAGAGAATAATGTATTGATCCTCAAACAATGAGTGATTATCTTCTCGGTGAAACAGATTTTAGTCAGGAGATGGTGGCTAAATCTGTTTTATCTGAGTTAAACCACAGAAACATCCTTGGATATTTATGTTGCATTTTTTGTCACTTTTATCTACATACGTACAATCCAGGTCACGTCTTAACGCAAGTCCATTGAGCAATGTTGTCAGATCAACTGTAATTATCAACGCTTCGAACCAACGCTTCGCAACAAAATTCATATGTAGATATAGGAACGGTCACATGCTTCGTTAAAAATTCCTCAATTTTCGTCATCAACTGGTCACCAGTATATAATAATTATTTGGACCTCTTCGGCACCTTTTTATATTTTTTTGTAGTTTTACAATTTTTTGTAATGTTTTACAATTTAAATTTTGTAATGTTTTAATCCTGTAATGTTTTACGCACTTTTCTAAAGAGAAATGCCAATTTCAATCGAGACTACACCCAGAGCTACGGGAATTCCCACCACCTCGATCGTGATTGGTTTATTCTTTATTCTTAGATGCAGTTCGCATTTATCTGGAATATAAATTCACTTATTAATCCCCCATCCTTCAAGTAAACCAAAAATTTTTTTTTGTGTTCTTGCTTTGTTTAAGAAATAAAGTTATGTATAAATATATGTATATGTCGTTATATAACAAATAGCTAATTTTTTTGATAATCCCAACAAATCGATAGTCCGAACAACCCTTTGCAATAAATAGTTCGGATTATCGAGGGTGGATTATCAGTATCTGGACTTTTTTTTAGTTTATTTTCTCATCATACTCTTTTTTTTGCTTTAGAATTATTGGACATATTTTTTACAGAACGATTACGATCACTGCAATCCGGATCCCTGTCAGAATAGAGCGCCTTGCTTCAAAACTCAGTCGGACTATTACTGCCACTGTCCCGAAGGATGGCAGGGAAAGAACTGCAGCCAAGCGAGGATTATGTGCGACAGCCCTCCTTGCGATGACGGTAAGTACTTTTTGGATTTTTCAAACATTCAAATTTTGAAATTAAAAAGGCACAAAGCTTCGACTGTCTATCCTATAGATTGAATTTTCTCAAAACTACAATAATTTGAATAGGTATCTAAACAAATATTTTATTTGTCATATTATAACTCAGAAGATAATAAATTTTTGACAATTATTTTGTCCTAAGTAGACGTCAAATTAAATATTTTAATACAGCATTATGTAAAATTGTTTGTTTTAAGACTGCACTTTTATAAACAAAGGTGAAAATAGGTATTTTTAGAAATTATGATATCTGTAGAAACTTTATAAAGGAGCTGTTATAATAACATGTAAATACAGCATAGGCCCGATGTCGATATGAAATATTTACAATTTATACGAGTAATTATACAAAGAAGAGAAAACCTGATTGGTAGAACAAATTAAAATTTGCATTCAATTTTTATTGCCACTTAAACAGTCAAAGATACTACGGATGTGTTAATTTTATTTCAATTACGTTGCTAAGTTATGTTAAAACGTGAGCCACCCTGTATATTTTTTCGCGGTCGCTAACAGAGCACCGATTCCGCAGCATTAATGACTAATGTCTTAATTACATATCACAGGTTGGGAACATACCGCGAGTCTAATTTCAAACGCAATCTGTCAGGGGGACTAACAGTTACTTAAATGTGACCTGCGAGATAGTTAAGTGGACTGTTAAGAAAACTGTACCGGATAAAAGCGAAGAAATAACGGAGAAAGATGTTGCCGTGTTGTTTGATTGGGTGCTAGGAGTAAGTTTGTTATCGTACAGGGTGGCTCAAATAATGATTAATACCCACCTTGAGTAGTATAGCTATCCGGTTCCTAGACCATCTAGTAGGGGGCGTCTGTGAAGGTCGTGCAAGAAGTGTCACCAGGGGTGGTGAAGAACTGATTGTCAATGACCAGAGGGTTTACAAGGCATGAAGGTGTGTACAAGAATTGGTTGTTAATGACCTGAGGGTACTGAAGAAATAAATGAATAGAACCAAAGCTCGGTTAGTGAGAGCTTTAGGAGCTTAATCTAAGCTTTATGGATAAAAGGAGTCTTTGTCACCTGAGATTTTTTGTACCTGTCGTGTACAAGAAGTCGATAATGACCAAGAGGGTTGTTGAAGCATATGAACAATTTTTAACTAGTGAGTGTATTGTTTGACAGGGTGTGTTTAAGCTCATCTCAGTTATATGAAGGTTTAAAAGAAGTAAAATGTCATCGTTATTTAAATATTTTTGATTCAAATGATGAAGTGGACAAGAAAAAACGTTATTTTAAAATTGTGTTTTATTTATTATACTAATCAGAAGAATCTTAGTTAGTGGTATTTAAATGATACACATGTAATATATTCAATATATTTTATTTATATTTTTTTGTTTCTTTTTTTCTGTTTAAATATCTACATTCAACATTCAGAAATAATCAGTTTCTTTTAAAAAAAATAGCTACGCGTATCGTATATATTTTGCCCTCACTTTTAATTCGGCTTTGTATCCACAATCAATGATACCATTATTTCTCACCTCACACTTAAATGTTCATAGGAGGAACAAGGAACGAGTGTACAACGTTGCATAGTGGCCTCTCTCTAAATTTATCTTGTATCCTAACCGTGCCACTTTCGTACACCATCTGTCAAAGTTGTTGTTGGAGGTGCAAAGTAGACCTGTTGTATTAGGATCGTTGTATCGAGGATTCGGTCCGGTGATTTCTAGACGCTGTAAGGTAAACGAAACAATTTTATTTCTTGTTACTTGTTACTTTTAGCAACATCTATATATCAGAAATAAATTAAAAATGCATTTTATCTTAAGCTGACACAGCAAGAATAACCCATCGTCATTTATTTAAGAAATATAAATTCAAAAATAACACACAGCAAGGTTAAAGGTCAACACGTTAAAGATAAGCTAGGCGAGAAAAATAAGGTCAAAGGTTTAATACATCAGAGCTAGGCAACAGCCTCTGGGCATTGACGACTTCTTGCTAAGCTCGATGAGCTAAAACACACCTTGCCAAACAATGCATTCACAGGTAAAAACTAGTTAAAAACTGCTCAGGTGCAATGTACTTCTCAGCAACCTCTGGTCATTGTCGACCACTTCTTGTACACGACAGGAAAAAAAATCTCAAGTGACACTCCTTCTACACACAAAGCTTAGATTAAGCGCATAAAGCTCTCACTAACCAAGCTTTGGCTTCATTCATTTACTTCTTCAGCAACCCTGGTCATTGACAAACATTTCGTCACCACCCCTGGTGACATTTCTTGCCCGAGCTTCACGGAACCCCTCACTAGATGTTCACTTCGTATGGACATGCCATCGAAGTGTTCCAGGAACCAGATAGCTATACTGATCTGAGATAAATGATTTTATTTTAGTGTCTTGTATTATGCGGAACTAGGATTGCCAACTGGCCGGGATTGAACGGAATCTTCCCGGAATAAATTAATTTTCTAGATTACCACTTCATAATCTCTGTATTCCCTGATCCATCGTAGTAACATGCGCATCATTTTTGTTGTAAAAAGAATATCTTAGAAGTGGGGTAGTCAACCAATTAAACACTAGTGAGCGCGATGTGCTGCATGTTACTAAATTTGTCATCTAGTCCAGGCCAGGTAGCAAAAAACATGTGATTTTTTTAAAATAATTAGTTGCGGCACTTTCTCAACGTGATAATTAGGAGAAAAAATCGTACGAATCGAATGAAAATGTTTTGGACAAAATCCGATTGTAGGATCATTGCGAAAAAATTGCAAAAAGGTGCGAAAAAACGTTTTTTTTCGACTTTTAGGCACGAAAAAAAATGTTGAATAACATGTTGAATAATGAAACAAAAAATACCACGTTATAGCGCTTAAAAATACGAATAAAATGGTTTTTGGATCATTAAAATCGGTTGATAACTTTTTTGCAAAAAAAAAAAAAAACGCGAAAATTAGTAATTTTTCGATGTTCAATTACTCGGTCTGTAAGTAGCCGCCGAAAAGAGCTACAATTTGGTCACTCACTGAAGTCCCTACGACTTTCGTAGGCCGAGTAATTAGATAGTAAAAAAAATGGCAATTTTCGAAGGTTTTTATTTTTTTTTGCAAAAAGTTGTGAACCGATTTCAATTTTAAAAACTGATTTTCTTCGACTAATAAGTCGAATAATTTTTGTTGGTACTTAAAAAGTGAAAAAAACGGTTTTTTCACAAGTTTATGAATTTTTTTGGTTATGTGCCTACAAACCGATTTGATCCAAAACTAGTGCACTTAAATTGCACTATTTTTTTACCTAATTATCATTTTTTTTAACACTTGAGGAATATTTTGAAAAAAATTTCTATATTTCCTAGGCTACATATATCTCTCTTAGTGGCTTTAAAAATGAACTCTGTGAGATGCCATCTAGCGGGAAAAAAAGGAACTGAAACCAAATACTTCTCTCACAAAAAAAAGTTGAATTAACTATCTATCGTACCTTAAGCTATTTAATTTATTTTAATACCAATATAAATAACTGGCTCATTGACATAACCCATCCAAGAAATGTTTATCTTGTAGTCACAACACTAATTTGCAATATCTCTCTAATCTATTTTTTTCCTGTAATTAAGCATTTTTTATCGGTTGGGACTAAACTTATTATATTAATAATGCGTCTATCCCCTCCGTCACCTGATCGCTCAAGATCCACCTCACGGTCTCCGTTAAACTTTTTTTTAGTGAGCAGCGTCAATTAGACACTCTATATACGCGAGACGGGCATCGGACACACCGAACTGGTCGGGCTCCATTTCTGACGCAGTGGGGCGCCCCGGACCCCCACGGAGCCTGCTCCCCTCTTCGGGTGTCTCGAAAATTACCTGTCAACCGACGAGATTCATGCCAAATCATAAGGCATGCCGCGATGCCTTTAATGCCGCGGCCCATTTTTCAGTAATAAAGTCGCGTTTTTTTGTCGTTCGCTAAGTAGCAGCGCCGATGATGCCGCGGCGAATAAAAAAAAGGGCGGTTGCATTATCCATCCGTGAAATTAGATGGAATATTTTTATATAAAATTTATATAAAAAACACACTAATGTGTTCTAGTTTATATAAATACCCAAAATTTCCATTTTTACTAGTCACAATCCACCTATTTGGCCAGAAAATATAATAAATGTATTATTTAATTCCCCGTATTCTGTAAAAATAATATACGATGCTAAGGTAATTACACGTATTTTAATTTTGCTAAGGATTCGACCCCGTATCTGCAATCAAATACGTAGATTTTACGTAGTAATTTCCAAATGCGGGCTTTTTGCTTAGTTTGCAGTAGTAAGCGATATTTCAGTTACGTTAACGTTTTAAGATTTTTTGTCAAAAGTTTACTAACTCTATTTGCTGGTACGACAAATATAGGAAAGTAGTAAAATTCAAAAATATATCCTTTGCTAAATTAGGCAATGAAGAGTACGAGTTATGCGAGTCTTACCAAATTCATAACCCCTGAACATAAACCTGAGAGTTTACAAATGAAAATTGTGAAATCTTTTGTACTTGGAGCGACCACATTACGAAGGCAAAATATTCACGTACACGGTATACTTTGAACAAGGAAAACAATTAAGACGAAAACACTATGCATTTCAGTGGATCTTCAAAATATCGTAATGCTTCCAAGTTTAGAAATGTTTAAACGGGCAATTTTTACTCAAAGATATAGAAAATCTTATTTTATGGCTCGACTATTACTCTAGCCAAAATAAGAATTGGGCATTGTTTTCGTTTTTAATATACATATACTGTTAATGTCCAAGGTACATCAGCAAAAACGATCAAAATTAATTACTTCGAACCGGGGCACACTTTTATGTCCGCAGACTCCTTCCACCATCAGGTGGAAGTCTTTTAAAAACAAAAGAAAATTTATGATTTGGAAGATTATGTAAGAGCTGTGCAAACGAGCATTAAAGGAAAAGTGTGCGTTAAAAAAAGTGACACTTAATGATTTCCAAATTTGGAAGAACTTATCCTCTTCTAATAAAATTAAAAGCAAACACCAAAAGTTTATATTTCCAAAATAACGCAAATATTAGTCAAAAGAAACGAATTTATTAATCATTACAAATTAGTAATTGACGATGAATGGACAGTATTGGATTTTTTACTAAAAAAGCATATTGACGCAATGCCAACACCTTTTTTCAAGCTCAGCCAAATGGTTTTGAAAAAGTTAAGGTGGAAAACCTTTTAAAACAATTGGGCGACATAATTCCAGAAAGCAGAAAGCAATTTTGGTTATCTCTACCAGAAAAACGTTTGGATTAGAATTTAACTTATTTTTTTCTGTTTCCCAATCTCATTAGTTTATTACTTAACTTACCCAGGAAGAAAGTTATGGTGGGTTCATGCAGAAATTTTTAGTAATAAGAATAAGAATAGTAATAAGCATAAAAGTTAAACCTTCGTTTTATAATGACCCAGTTCATGCAGCAAATCCTTATTTTTAAAATTATTACTAAAAATTATGTTTACTGCATGAACTGGGTCATTATAAAACGAAGGTTTAACTTTTTATGCTTATTACTATTCTTATTCTTATTACTAAAAATTTCTGCATGAACCCACCATAACTTTCTTCCTGGGTAAGTTAAGTAATAAACTAATGAGATTGGGAAACAGAAAAAAATAAGTTAAATTCTAATCCAAACGTTTTTCTGGTAGAGATAACCAAAATTGCTTTCTACTTTCTGAATTATGTCGCCCAATTGTTTTAAAAGGTTTTCCACCTTAACTTTTTCAAAACCATTTGGCTGAGCTTTGAAAAAAGGTGTTGGCATTGCGTCAATATGCTTTTAGTAAAAAATCCAATACTGTCCATTCATCGTCAATTGCTAATTTGTAATGATTAATAAATTCGTTTCTTTTGACTAATATTTGCGTTATTTTGGAAATATAAACTTTTGGTGTTTGCTTTTTAATTTTATTAGAAGAGGATAAGTTCTTCCAAATTTGGAAATCATTAAGTGTCACTTTTTTTAACGCACACTTTTCCTTTAATGCTCGTTTTTGCACAGCTCTTACATAATCTTCCAAATCATAAATTTTCTTTTGTTTTTAAAAGACTTCCACCTGATGGTGGAAGGAGTCTGCGGACATAAAAGTGTGCCCCGGTTCGAAGTAATTAATTTTGATCGTTTTTGCTGATGTACCTTGGACATTAACAGTATATGTATATTAAAAACGAAAACAATGCCCAATTCTTATTTTGGCTAGAGTAATAGTCGAGCCATAAAATAAGATTTTCTATATCTTTGAGTAAAAATTGCCCGTTTAAACATTTCTAAACTTGGAAGCATTACGATATTTTGAAGATCCACTGAAATGCATAGTGTTTTCGTCTTAATTGTTTTCCTTGTTCAAAGTATACCGTGTACGTGAATATTTTGCCTTCGTAATGTGGTCGCTCCAAGTACAAAAAGATTTCACAATTTTCATTTAAACTCTCAGGTTTATGTTCAGGGTTTGAATTTGGTAAGACTCGCATAACTCGTACTCTTCATTGCCTAATTTAGCAAAGGATATATTTTTGAATTTTACTACTTTCCTATATTTGTCGTACCAGCAAATAGGAGTTAGTAAACTTTTGACAAAAATCTTAAAACGTTAACGTAACTGAAATATCGCTTACTACTGCAAACTCAAGCAAAAAGCCCGCATTTGGAAATTACTACGTAAAATCTACGTATTTGATTGCAGATACGGGGTCGAATCCTTAGCAAAAATTAAAATACGTGTAATTACCTTTAGCATCGTATATTATTTTTACAGAATACGGGGAATTAAATAATACATTTATTATATTTTCTGGCCAAATAGGTGGATTGTGACTAGTAAAAATGGAAATTTTGGGTATTTATATAAACTAGAACACATTAGTGTGTTTTTTATATAAATTTTATATAAAAATATTCCATCTAATTTCACGGATGGATAATGCAAACCGCCCTTTTTTTTTATTCGCCGCGGCATCATCGGCGCTGCTACTTAGCGAACGACAAAAAACGCGACTTTATTACTGAAAAAAAATGGGCCGCGGCATTAAAGGCATCGCGGCATGCCTTATGATTTGGCATGAATCTCGTCGGTTGACAGGTAATTTTCGAGACACCCGAAGAGGGAGCAGGCTCCGTGGGGGTCCGGGGCGCCCCACTGCGTCAGAAATGGAGCCCGACCAGTTCGGTGTGTCCGATGCCCGTCTCGCGTATATAGAGTGTCTAATTGACGCTGCTCACTAAAAAAAAAAGTTTAACGGAGACCGTGAGCTGGATCTTGAGCGATCAGGTGTACGGAGGGGATAGACGCATTATTAATATAATAAGTTTAGTCCCAACCGATAAAAAATGCTTAATTACAGGAAAAATAGATTAGAGAGATATTGCAAATTAGTGTTGTGACTACAAGATAAACATTTCTTGGATGGGTTATGTCAATGAGCCAGTTATTTATATTGTATAACCCACCATTAGTCTTATGAGGTGATACGAAAAACGTTTTTATTTTGCCATTTTGTACATAATACATTATGTACAAAATGACATTATTTGCATTTTAATTTACATACTGAAAGAGAAAGAGACAATCAGTTTTTTTGTAACATTTACAAAGTATATGTTTTCTTTCACTCACAATTTATTATTTTATTATTTCCTACGCTTTGTCAAATACGTGTATTATGCTAGGTCAATTGCCCACCTAGCCATTTCCTTAATTTCCTACGCTATGTTTCAGTATTTGTCAGATACGGGCAATTGAGCTAGTTAATATCAATACTTTTCTTAGCGATTTAACCCGTACGGAATTTTATTATGTGCAAACGATTTGAAAGCATTATATTTTCATCAAAAACCGTTTCTTTCAACATTTTGTTGATTTATCAAAACATTGCAAAAGAAAATTTGGTACTTAGTTTGATCTAGAAACAAAATTTAATTTCAAATTAATATTTCTGTCTATTTGATTATAATTCAAATACGGGGGTTTACTTTATGACGGCAGAGTTGATATGGAAATAGTGAGTCAAACTCTAAACATTAACATATGTTGGAAAAAAAATTGGTAACTGGATTGGTTTTGCAAACAAAACAAGGAAACAACTGCGAATAACATTCTGTCCTGTTCACCCCGTATAAGAATTAACACCACAAAGACAGGAATCTGAAAAGAAGATACTGGACTCTACTGTCTATACTTATGTTTTTTTTCTAGCAGTTATTTCCCTTTTTCCATCGTATTTAAGCTGGATTACAGTGACAAGGGGCAGTACCCCGTAACAATTTTGCCTGCAATTGCGTCATTTTTTTTTATTTTAAGCAGTCCATTTGTGCCAAAAATGAAGTGAATACCTAGACGTTTAATATTGCCTCAAAAATTTAGGCGTATAAGGTGACCCAAAATTAACCTGCAACATTTTGGAATATTCTACATTCAAAAATAAGATATTTTCTTTAATGTTTCCTGAAATCGTTCCTAAGGGAGATACCACCCTTCAAAGGTCTCATAGGAAAAGACTCGCTTACACATATACAAATTAAATAATATACTGTGACTCGAGTATTCCTTAAACTAATACAAACTGGGACGATCCTGGGGATCATTCTAAAATAGTTTTCAGGTAGTTTATTTTTAATAATAACAAATAGCCACCACATAAAACTTCAATAAGCTGTCTCTAACGGTTTTGGAGATTTGAAACAATTTCAGGACTCATTATGATAAGAAAAAAATATGTCCTATCTTATTTTTAAAGAATACAATACATAAAATATTGTAGGCTAATTTCAAGACACCCTGTATATAAGAGTGTAGTAACTTACTCAACACCCAACCTAAACATTAGCAAAGGAATATAAGTAAAGGATTTTTTAAAAAAAACTTTATTAAAAGGATTTTAAAAATTTTTTCGCAAATTAAGTTAAATCTCAAATTTCACTTAAATGACTTCACAGGTTCAGGGATTTTTAGAAAATCCTGATTGGGGGGTGAAAAGGAAGTTTCATTTTTTTGCAATTTTCCAACAAATACGTGAAATGTATGTATATTATATATGCAGACAAATAATGTATTTAGTTTTATTTCAATCGTCACAATAAAAATAAATGATATTTAGATGTACTTTATTTCAGTTCAGTTTATTTTTCTAATAACTACAATTTGCTAAAGTAACAGCTTTTAAGTAAAACAAAAATTAGAGATATTAATCTATACATTATTATTCATTATTCTGTGTCCAAAATAAATTTCAAATAAGTACAGATATATGGATCCTTTCTAGTAAAATTGTGGGTGTTCTAAGTGACCAGCACCTACATTGTACCATACCTACAGGTTGTAGTTGTCTTTTGTATGTCCAACAATACTAACCCGTAAATAGATATCAGATAAATCGGATACCTTTCATCGGCAGTATTGTATCAAACCAAATGCGTGAATCAGGTCCTAATGACTTGCAAAGTCGGTGTGGCGGACACAAAAGAAAATACATATCTTATTCTCCTATTGTTGTGACGTAACTGCTTGTCTTCTTTGTAAAAGGTTGTACTAAATATATCGCGTCAAAGAATATTTAGTTACCAACAGCTATTTGCGATAACAATGAGAAAAGTGCATGTTTATAAAACGCATAGTAAATCGACTACCTGTTGCAAATACCATATCTCTTTTCAAAAATCAGATAACAATATAAAACATTTCTTAAGTCTGTATAGAAAATCATTTAATGTTTTGTTGCTGTCTGTGTCAAAAAAAATACCTTAGCAGCCATACCTATTTGGTACTAAATTGGAAAAATTTCTGACATAAGCTTTATCTTTTTGTTCCAGACATTGATAGTTGTGTTGTGGTATCTGTCGGAGGCAGTAAGACTTCAGCCCCTAGCCTATGCGGAGAGCATGGTCATTGCATCAATCAACCAGGGGTTGGATATAAATGTCAGTGCCAACCAGGCTATACTGGAAAATATTGCCATGAGAGTAAGTTCACAAATTGCATTGTGTTGTCTTCGCTTTAAAAATTCAGCAAGTTCTAAATAGAAAGTTTGCACATGTCTATATATATGCAGTATTATAGAGACTACCTTTAAACGCATTGCAAAAATTACATACAAATTGAATAAACAATAGTTGACATACGAATTATGTATTAATGATGTTACTTCTCTGTATGTAATTTTTGCAGGTTGTTACTAGGCTGCTATTCTGCTTAATTAGTTGAACGTAAGTAATAGATACCTGATTGTGCAAATATTATTGAAAAGTGTCGAATATAAAAATTATCCTCTATCTCCAATTAAAATTTCGTTTTTCCAGATATTAACGATTGTAAAATAAATCCCTGCGAAAATGGTGGTACATGCGTTGATAAAGTCAATGCTTTTCAATGCATTTGCATCGAAGGGTGGGAAGGTGCTTTATGTAGTATAAGTAAGTCTTTTTTTGTTTATGTTAGTGGCAACTCCTTATTAACCATGTTTTTTATTTAGACACTGATGACTGCGCCCCAAACCCCTGCCGAAACAATGGGACCTGCATAGACGGCATTGCAGATTTTGAGTGTGAATGCAAGAACGGTTGGAAAGGAAAGACGTGCTCGTTGAAGGACAGCCATTGTGACCATACCACTTGCAAAAACGGGGGCACGTGCCAGGATTTGGGAAACACTTTCATTTGCAGATGTCCTCCAGATTGGGAAGGTAATAATTTTCGTAATTCACTTTTTTAGTTTCACGGAGTAACTAATGCAACACACTAAATCAACATCTTTGACGTATTTCCCTATCCTCTGCATAAATCTATTCTGTTTTACCTTCTTTTCCCAAATACATATGCCACTGTCCAATATCATCTAATGATTTCCCGGAGTGATTTATATCATACCTACAATCGCTGAGTTTATGCCACGTTATGGGATTATACCTCTACAATGTACACTTGTTACATCTACATTGAAAAAGAAAACACAGTCAATAAAATGAATGCATTTTACAGGTACAACGTGCCATCTGGCGAAGCAAACGGCCTGTCGCTCCAATCCCTGTCTCAATGGGGGCACGTGCGTCAACACAGGTGATTATTACCAGTGCATCTGCCGAGATGGTTTCGAAGGAAACCACTGCCAAGACGACGTGAACGATTGTAGCCCCCAACCATGTTACAATGGCGGGAAGTGTATTGACGGAGTGAACTGGTTCCTTTGCGAGTGTGCCTTGGGTTTTACCGGTCCAGACTGTAGGATTAACGTAAATGATTGTGCCTCCAACCCTTGCGGATATGGAGCCACATGTATTGACGATATTGGGGACTTCAAATGCATTTGCCCGCCCGGCAGGAAAGGGAAAAAGTGCAACAGTAAGTTAATTATAACAAGTCATAATAACTATCTGTAAATTATTTCAATAATTCTTGCGTGAAGGTTAAAATATGCCATTTATCTTTTGTAGAATCAATTATGATTTTTAATGTGTGAAACCAAAATGGTGCAAACCATGAAATCTAGAACCTCATGCATATCAAGCTCTTGAGGTTATCTTTTGAAACATACCATTGAGGTTATGTTCAAATGTTAAAGACAAACTCAGAATTTGTTAAGAGTTACTAATTACAAAATATCTTGTCATTCACTTTTGGGCAACTTCACATTTTAATTGAGAATTTTTGATGATGTTAAATCATTAATAAATCCACACTAATAATTCTGTTTCAGTTGATGACATGGCTTCTTATCTCCCAAGTCCTGGCAGCTGTAACTGGAACACTCACACATTAGAAAACAACGTAACATGGCAGCATGAATGTAACATTTGCATTTGCAACAACGGTATTGTAAAATGTACAAAAAATCTGGTGTGGCTTAGGAAACTGTCGAACGTCCAATCAACAGAATGCTATGTGTACTCTAAACCAAGTCTGTGTACCGGCTTCATCAGAGTCGTGTCTTTCACCTCCGTGTCTCCCATACGGAGAATGCAGGGATCTAGAGAGCGGGAGGAGAGTTAAGCCCCCTTCCCTGCCTAGTCCCAGCACCTGCTGGCCAAATCAGGCAGTTCTGAGCAATACGTGTGCCAGGCTAACATTGCTGTTGGACAGGGTGAAATTGCCTCAAGGAATCACCGTTGAAGGACTGTGCGGAGATCTAAGAAGACTTCTAGCAAACCAGCAAGCCTCAGAGGGGCTCCAAGATGAACTAGTACTTCTCTGTGACTTAAAGATTGATTATAATGATACTGTTGAAGTTACTCTGGTAAGTTTGATTTTGCTAGCCAAGGCTTACCATTCTTTATTATTCGTCATTAAATATACCACACTGATGAGGCCACAAGTTTGTTACTCTGTCAATGTCAGAGTGAAGTTTAAGACTATGTTCATAAAAAACAACTGCAATGATTAAAAATGTACTTGATATAACTTATAAAAATGATAGTTTGAAATTATATACATATTACTGAGCACTTTAAAAAATTGAAGCATGATGATGAACGTTAAACATTAAATCTGTATATAAATGTAACCGTAGTCAAAACCCTTTTGTCCTTATAATACAATTCAAATAACTAATCAAGAATAGAGTACATATGAATCGACTTTACTTACATATAAAATATTAAAATCATATTTCTTCAAAGCATTTAGGTACGAATTAAATAAATCTTACTATATATTTTTTTACAGTCTGGAAACCGCTGGGTTTTGGATGGAATTCGTGTAGTAGGAGAAGCAATTTCAAGGAAACAAACAACTCTTCTCGCTTTAACGTCCATCGTAGAAGTTAAAAGTGGAGACCGCGTTGGTGTCCGAAGAACAACAAAGCAACAAATATCTGATAGCACTGGTGTGTTTTATAATAATTGGACTTTGTGCTGCAGCATTCGCTGGTCTGCTATATCTTAGGCAACGAAGAAGAAACTTAGGACTTAGTGGCGTGAACTTGTCCCCATCCAACGATTCGTGCCACAGGAACCATGAAGACGAAAAATCCAACAATCTACAAAACGAAGAGAACCTGAGGAGGTACGCAAATCCCTTGAAAGACGACGTCGGCAGCCTAGCAAGCATTAACTCCACAGCGACCGCGTCATGGACATGCCACGGGTGAGTGTCGTGCGTCCATTATCATCGATGCTTCCTCACGAGAGTTCAAGTGAAATGCTGGAAATGATCTCCGAAATGGATTGCCCGGGGTCTAGGAAAACAATGCTGGTACTACCCGGCACAAGCAGCACTGACAACAACACCCTCAAGTTAAACGAGGGCGTTAAAATTAGCGAAAACATCAAGCTAGGCGACGGTCTCAGCCCGGCGCACCGCAGTAGCCAAATAATGCTTTACAAAGCTCAAAACCCGGACGTTCGGAAGAATACTGCGGCCTTCGATGACTCTTCAGGACACAAAGACTTTAGCAAAAACATTATTAATGTAAATAAACAAAGGACTTCACAACAGAGTACAAGTACGAGTGCGGATGTGCTTACAGTTCTTGTCTAAGGGCCAGTGTAATATAAATAAACCTTCGGGAGTCCTCAAGATGGTAGTACGGACTGAGTAGGAAAAGGTGAAATACCAATATAAAATGTTTTGCAGTTTTTAAGGCAGTCTAATTTTTTTTATTTGTTGTGCAATTTTAGTTTTAGGACAGATTAAATTTTTTATTTAATTTAACTGCAAGTGAAATTGCAAAATATTTTGTATACATTTAGAGTCTGAATATTGCTACTATGATGATGTTTTAAAATATGTACTTTTTAATGAATTATGTCTTGGGACATATGTCAAAAATATGAATTTATAACATATTGTAAATTCATATATGAATGTCTAAAAAATCTCTGAATAAGAAAACTGAGAAAAAAATATTTTTTAAGTAAAAGTAAATTAATGTGGAAATGCAGGATCATGAAGTAAGTTATAAAGGTGATATTTTCACAAATAAATGAAATTTATTATTTTTAAATGAAATAATAAAACACATTAAATTAAGCGAAAATCATTAATATCAGTTTGCTAGTAAATGTTTCTGTTCCTTAAGCAGTAATAATCCTGAGTTGTCCTTAATTCTGCAATTTAACCGTTATGTAAATCGTGTAAAATTGGATTAGAAAATTACTTAATATTCCATTTTGTTTTTAATAAGGGAGACTGACTGCTTATTAGAATATCTATAAAATACCTTATTCCATAGTCCAATCATTATGTCTAATGGGTTCAGTGACCTCCACGTGTTGTTTTTGTTTTTCTTATTACCCAAAAAATGTTCTGGGACACAGCAGGAGGAAGACTTATTTATTCGAAGGTGATGTATACTGATGTTCATCTAAATTCGTCGATTTTCAAACTTCGGTAAAATATGAACCACATGGACATACAATTACCTTTGACCAATGCATTTTGTAGGAAATTTTGTCTACTCTAATTTCGGAACGTATATAATTTTCTGTATTATTCTTTTACATTCTGTATGAGTCGTTTAGGAGATATAAGCAAAAAACTAAAAAAAAAAAAAACGCGAAAATTTCGCGGTTTTTCGCCTGCCAAAAAGTTCTCCCCACGGCTTTTGAAGTCGAAAACTTAATTTTACACTTCCTACCTTATATCAAACAATCCTAGAAAGAAAAATCATTTGCCCTAATTAATGCAAGCTGAACCCTTCTGAGGCCATGCATCAACAGGGCTATAAAGACATTTAAAAATTTCATATAACAACTATGCCTCTCGACCTTTGTTGTAGTTTAGAGGTCACTACACTTTTCACACATAATAATTGGACTTTAATACTCAAATTAATATTCAAATGGTTACAAAGTGAAGCTTAAATCTTAGTAGCGACTCGCATGATTTATGTTTGCTGAAGTGATAGTTAATGTTGTAGAAATTTTTTTTTGTATGTTCTTTAACATTGTAAAAATTTCGTACCATTCCAGATAAGTATTTAATTTTTTAATTGATCATAACTGTTGAGGACCCCGCATCGCTAAGTACTATAAGACATATAAAAAAAACTTTTAGGAACTTTACGAAAGTGATATGTGGAGAATGATCTCGTGATGCAAAAAAAAACACCAGGTGACACAAATGAATAAGTGTTAATTGATAGTGTGATATTATTTAATATTTTGATTTGTTTTTTGTATTAAATATAACTTGTTAGAATTTTTAAAATTATTTTTATTTAAATTTTCTACGTCTGTAATTCAGATTAAACATGTACATACCATTTGTTTTTTTTTTTTTTTTTGTATTTATTGTATTATTGTTCCTGATCTTTTTTAAGTGCATTTTAGATTAATTCTAGGATTTTTAGTTTTTCATTTTTTTTTTGTACCCACGGCTTATAAATATCTGTGAAGTGTGTAGTTTAATAATTTATTAATAGATGATTGTTTCATTCCATAGCTTATATTTTTTAAAAGATGTCTTAAAGAGTAATTATTATAATACACGTTGTAAATATGTAAATATTTTTTGCAGTATTGTACTCCTAAATCGTATGCTTTCAAAAGTTTACAGGTAAATACTCATTCCTTAACAAGACAGACGTAAACTTATGTAAGCATGTAGCCTTTAAATTACAGTACTTATGTATAACTAATTATTACGATGTTTACAATAGTGCCTTTAATGTGCCTGTTCTTTAAGGAACAAAACAGTTTGATGGAAACAGTAATTATGTGAGCCAAGAAACTTTTTGCACTTTTTAGAACTCTGTATAACTTAAAAGTATTAAATAGGATTTAAGATTGTATGTATATTTTGTAAAATAATTTGCATTTTATTTTTGCAAGATGCAATCAGCTTGTGTAATTAAAAATAAACTAAAGCTTGTCAAAAAAAATAAATAAAGCATTGATTAAAGAGACACGATATTTTGTTACTTTGTAGGTTGTTTATGAGATTGTATGAAGTTTTCACAGCAAAAAAAAACACATTTAAAGAGTAGTTTGTAAACTAATGTTTTACAAGATGCTAAAATAATAATTCAGTGTTTTAGAAAGTTAGTGTTTTATTCACAAAAGGATGACGTAAGCACGAAGTTCGAACATTTAATTCTCTTGAGTGAGTAAAACACAACTAAAACGCGAATGCAATACAACGCTTTATCCACAATTGGATCAAGTATCATCTGAATTTAATTTATAAATATTATGACCTCCGAACGGCACGTCGAGTGACATTTAAAAATTCATGTCAACTTGGTAGGCTATTGCCTTTAGCCTTAATCACTGCTCTGCAAATTTTCGGCATTCGCCTACTTCTCCAAATATTAGGCATCAATTTGGTGCCATACCTCTTGCAAATACGCCTATAGTTGAGTTAAATTATGGGGCTGTCGCTGTTTTGTTTTAGTATCTAATTCATCCCACAAATGCTCTATGGGAGAAAGATCAGGGCTCTGCGGCGGCTATATCATTATTCCGAAATCTCCAGCTGTTTGTTTTTCTTCTAAAAACTGTTTATATACCCTAGCAGCATGTTTCGGATCGTTGTCTTGTTGAAACGTGAAGGGACGACTTATAATGCGTGTTCCACATGGCACTGTGTGCTGTTCTAAAATTTCTAAATATTATTCTTTCCTCATTATGCCAGTGATTTTTACCAACGTGTACCAAAGTGTTTAACGGTAGGTACCACGTTTGATTTAGCCACTCGTTCGCTTGGCCGACGACGCACAAACATTCACCTAGAAGTTCCGAAAAGTTGAAATTTGGACTCGTCGGTCCATAAAACTTTTTCCAGTCTTCAAGTGACCAGTGCTCATGTTCTTGTGCCCAAGCAACTCTTTTCGTTTATGTACTGGCTTCAGCAATGATTTTTTCACAGCAATAAGTCCCCGTAAGCTTGCAGATAGTAAACGAGATTTTACTGTGGTAACTGAAATTTTAGTTCTCCACCCTGTATTTACTTGTCGAGTTATTTCTGGTGCTAGACGACGATTCGCTTAGATGTGGTTATAATAAATCTATCCTCAGCTTCCGTTGTTACCCTGGGTCCTCCACTTCGCCTCTTGTCTGATAATTCTCAAGTCTCTTGTTTCCTAACAAGAGTATAGTATACACCTTTCGGGGAAATCCCAAGTCTGATCGCAATATCTCTCTTCAAATAGCGTTCATCTCTCAAAGTGCAGATAGACGCACGTTAGTCAAGTGTGAATTGCCTCCGTTTAGGCATTTATCACTTAGCACTTTCTCACACACGAATAATACAATCACACAATTCAAGCGTTCTCTGTTTCCTACTGTAAATTATGACTATATTATTACATACACACGACTTTACACTACAAAAATGACACGATAACTAAACTGGTTGAATAACAGCCCTCTTTTTATAGACTCTTTACAGGTACTCTCGCAGGTAGCGAAACGGATTACACTGGAATTATGGCACTAAATTACAAGAACTAAGTGAACATGCCACCAAATGTAATTACATACTAAGTACTAAAATGCGGATTAACGTTTTTACGGAGCGACATACACAATTTTTAAAGGAAAAATCGGTAATAAAAGGTAGTAAAACTGTTCTGTAATGGGATAAAACAATGGTAGAAAACATTTTTTTTTAACCTCATATCTTTTTCAATTTTAAAAAAAATAGGTTCACCGATTGACTTATACGTTAATTTGATTGTTTAGTAAGTAAGTTTAATATAAACGTATGGCAAAACAAACACATTTGATAGTACTACGCTGTTATTACCTTTTAAAAAAGTGTTCCCCCTGTCCTAATCGGCATCCCTGGAGGGGAAGTTTAGGATGTCGCAGGGGCAGTTTAGGACTGATAAGAAAAAACCGAGATAATTCTCTTCTTACTTATTGAAAGCAATAAATCTCTTGTTAGGTAAGTCTTACCATAGACAAAATATACTTTTTGGTCTTACAAACCTCTTTTAATATATTCTTTTCTTTATAATACAGTAGATAATTTGTAATAGGCAATCAAAAAAACATAAATGTCCACTTATTGGAACTTTGATTAAGACATAAATCAGTCTTATAATGTTTTCTTAGATAATAAAATATCTACTTTCTACAGCTCTCTTTAGAAAATATTAAAATGGTAAATATCAAAATTATTAACTTTGTAACAAATTAAAAAAATAGAAATTTAACACAAATAAAAAAAGACATGTCCTAATGTGCCCCGTAAATTTTGTCCAATATCGCGCCCCAATCCTAACCTTGACAAGAAAAATGTAATATTTCATCTCTTATATTATGTCGTTGTATTTCGTTCATTACAACGGAAAACATATAATCATAACCAGAACATACAAGTAGTTTCTTTTTGAACAGTAATTTAATATACAGATACTTACATTTGCGAGTTGCGAGCCAAAATAATTACTAATTACTACAGTCAGCAAAAATCAGTAACAATTTATAAGTTTATAGGTTAGTTTGATATAGTGCTGGGCGATGATATTCGATGTTTCGAAACCATCGATGTTTTGCTGTCGATGTTCGATATTATGTCATCGATATTAGAAAGACCGATATATTAATGCTAATATCGATGTTTGCCTTTCGATGTTACATTTACACACATCACAAAAATAGAGCAGTTACTTAAGTAGTGGTAATAGTTTCTTTGATACAATTGACACAAATACAAAAACATTAATTAAAAATATATATATAAAACATACTTATGTTTATTAATAAGGAAATTAAATGGATTGAAACCCGAGCGCTCCTTCTGATACAGCTTATGCCGAATATTAAAAGTGATCAATTCAGTAATTTTAAAATTACATAAGTTGTGTTGCATTTTGATACTGGATTAATGGATCATATATTATAATATATGTAATTCCTACTTATGTACATAATATACACTTATATTACTTATTATTAGCATTTTCAATTTACAATAACGTACACGGTACAATAAATAACAGCAACATCGATGTTCTTTGAACATCGATGGTTTATTAACGATGTTTTATCTATATCGATGATTGTTTTCGATGTCAACATCGATGCTGAATATCGATGTTTTCCGTCGATGTCGCAGCACTAGTTTGATAGCTAATAGATGGCTGACAACGCGGAAGGTCTCACGTGACGTTTGTTTATTGACAGGTTATCAACCAATAAATGTATTCAACGTGAAAAAAAGTGACAAATTTGTTCTTAAACTGCCTCTGTCCTAAAGTGCCTCCTAGAGATGGGCGATACTGTATCGATATATCGGAGTATCGATACTTCGCTTTCAATACATCGAGGTTTTGTAATCGATGCTTTCAGCGCACGATACTTCCGATCCTCGATATTTTTCTTTCAATGCTCGATAGCATTGGTTGATATGTTCCATTTTTAAACTTGGCGCATTTTGCAGAGTCACGGACTCACGGATTTAAGTGCGCGTGCGCAAATGAAAAACGGTTTTATGGTGTTTGTTGAGGCAGGAGTATGTCCGTGCTACAGCCCATGTCCGCCCATGTTTCGTTTGTTTTTTGGGCGGTACACATATTACATATTATTATTAAGTTCTAATAGTAAAAGTGCTATTATGAACAGATTCACAAGTGAGTAAATTTGACTGGTGATTCAAAATAATCCAACTCAATTATTTATGTTTTAATTCCAAAAGGCAATGATGATCAAAACAAGAATATATGTACATCACGGCAAACGAAAAAAATATTGGAGGACCAAAAATTCTATTCGAATACACCGTTTCTATGCTTTTTACCAAAAATCAAAGGTACCGCCGTCGGAAATTCAGCGTACATTATCAAACATTGGTTATAGTCATATATCTAATACTCCTATATTGCTGGTGCCCTTAAGTAGAGGTGTCACGGGGTAAGTGAGACAGCAAATGACTACTTGGCCTGTTGTGCGCAAGCGTCACGAGTCTGGTGGCCATTGGCTGTGTGTGACTGGATGTTCAATTCTCGGGCATGCGCGTAAGACTCGAAGTAGTTACGAGAGAGAGACAGACGCATATATGTACACCGTGGTGATTTCGCCAATCTCCAAACCCTTCTAGCAATATAGGAGTATTAGATATATGGCTATAGTTGATTCATTTTCACGGCATAATTTTTCATTTGGAATGATTTGGATATATCTTAAGAAAATCAATATTTTGATATTTTCCAACGATAAAGTTGTTTTATATTATTTTGCAAACAATATTAATTCACAATGATGATGATCTTGCCGGTAACAAAAATTGCAGCAATTTTTATTGCGCGCACGCGTATTTTTGTCTGTTTCGAGTTTGGACAATTTCTTAACAAATAAACACAAATACGCGTGCACGCAAGAGAAATTGCTGCAATTTTTCTTGCCGGCAATAAAAATTGCGAATTGTAAAGCGGCCTTTAGAAAAGGCAAAGTACATTACGCGGGCTCAGAACGATAATGTTCTAACTGCACTTTTTTCAGAAAATGAGAAAATTACATGACAAGGTTCTATCTGCATTCCTCTTTCGTGTCAGTATTCAAATATTTCTCTCTCCAAAATCAGTATTTAACAGGTTCAAGGTTCTAACTGCAGTTAAAAATTGTCTCCTTTTATGGGACAAAGTTCTAAATGCTTTTCTTGCACATAGAACTCAGTTCCACCTACTGGTTACCTGCAGTTAGAATCTTGTCTCATACAAAGAAAGATCTATGTATTATTTGTGAAGAAACAGAATTAACAAAAAAGAATGAAGGGGAAATATCAGATGAAAAGTTGCAGAGTTATAATACACATATTGACTTGAAAAATAGCATGAGGAAAGAAAAATCCAGTGACAAATCAAATGCTGAAATACCAGTGTTATGCTTTGACTTACTGTAATAACTGTACCAAAAAGTACCATTGGTCCTTTCTTTTACCTATCTAAATTGACATGTTACAATTTAACTGCTACATTATCAAGTCCAAAAAAAGTGTATACTGCTATATGGACAGAATATACTGGAGGCAGATCAGGAAATGACTTAGCTTCTGCTTTTAGTAAAATATTGAAAAGAGTAGTAGAAGAAAACAATATAACAAGTCTTGTTACATGGAGCGACTCCTGTATACCCCAAAACAGAAATAAAACGATGCGATTTGTGAATTTGCGATTCTGCATTTTCTCAAAACACATCCTCGTGTAGAAAGTATCACTATGAAATATTCCGTTCCAGGGCACTCAGGAGTACAAGAAGTTGACAATACACACAGTCAGATTGAAAAGTGTTTCCAGAAAAAATAATTACTTTTCACCGATTGGCCTTATTAGGGTTCTCAAATTGGTAAATAAAAAAAATCCATTTATTATTCTACAACTGAAAAAGACTGATTTTAAAGATTTTGCTGAATGTACAAAAAAATCATAATTACAAGGTAATACCTTACTCTAAAGCTGTTGCAAAAAGTATATATTTTGTCTATGGCTGTTGTTATTAAGTACACTCAAAATTTATTCATCGTCGAATATAAAACAAAATATGATATGCCTTTTTGTGGCAGTAAGTATTGCACAAAATATTGAAAAAAGAGTATCATCTAGAGCTGTAGGTAAACAAAGAGATAGTTCCAGAGCAGGTGTAATGGAGGATTATATTCTTAAAGAAATAAATAAGACTGAGCAATTGCCAACATTTAAAAAATATGCTTTTTTTATCTATGTTTAATATAATGTCAGAACAAGATAGATTATTTTATAATACTATTTTCAAGATGTAATATATTTATTTTAAAAATATTTGTTATATATTTAACTAATAAAGAAGTATTTTGATTATTTGCCTATTTTTTTGTAAGCAGCCAATGTTCCTTTTTCAAGATACAACCTTGTGCCATAAACTAAATTGCAAATTTTATGGGACAAGGGTGTAACTGCATTATTTTACAGATTTTTTTTCTCAAACGATACATTATAAACTAGTATAGTATATAGAAAATGAAAGCTTACTTTTTTAATAACAGAAAAAAAAATTGGGAGATTAAGTACAATTAAAAAGTATGTTGGAATGGAACTGTCAGAGTTTGATTGTCATTTTATAAAAAATAGCTCATGTGCAGTTAGAACCTTATCGTTCTGAGCCCGCGATTAGTACTTAAAAAATAAGAATGTGTTATGGCTGGTGTTACTTTGTGGCGTGAGATTGCCGCTTGGGTTGAATAGAGATTGCGATCGCAGTTGCTGTTGATGCTAGTTGTTGCAAATCCCGGTTCTCAGACGGAAATAGCTATATCTGTAAACGCCCTTAAAAAGTAGCTGCGAATAACTTCCTTCTCTTAATAGTAACTTAATTTAATCATAGTCATCATAACAGCTAATTACGGATTTTTTTTCTTGGAATGAACACCAGTGGTTTAAATCATTTCATTTAATTTTTTTAGAGCGGATTTTGTTTAGAGAGAATGATATAATAGGTGCATTTTTTCGCTGGTTAAAGTAGCAGTTTAAGCTCATTTTTAACTGGCATTCGATCTGAATATATTTTTTGTCGGTTGGTTCCTCTATAGTGTGAGGTTAGCACTTCATGATAAAAACGTTTGAAGTAGGGATGGGAATCGAAAAAAATTATCGATATTTTGTATTACAATATATCGAATGATGCGATAATAATTATCGATATATTGAATAAAAAATATCGATAAAAAATCACATTTTTTAAATAGCAAAAAATGGCAATAAAATAAATACAGCATAATATATAAAAAATACAGCTTTTAATTTTTTGCTTAAAAATACAGTACATGTATATTTTAATTATAATACTGTAATTTACATATATAAGTGGGATGAGGTCAAATGTTTCCAAAAAAAAAAAAACTCATTTTCACTTAGTCAACGTTTCGCAAAATTTATTTGCATTCTCAGGACTAAAACTGTCGTTTGTAAAAATAAATATGAATGAAACATTGATAAAACAATTAATATAACATAAAATAATAGAATACAACGTACTGTCACACAGACGTGCATCGACTATCCTTTATCAGATAGCCGTACATTGTATTCTATTATTTTATGTTATATTAATTGTTTTATCAATGTTTCATTCATATTTATTTTTACAAACGACAACAAAAAGCTTATTCAATTAGTCCTGAGAATGCAAATAAATTTTGCGAAACGTTGACTAAGTGAAAATGAGTTTTTTTTTTGGAAACATTTGACCTCATCCCACTAATTAACTATATATGTATATTACAGTATTATAATTAAAATATACATGTACTGTATTTTTAAGCAAAAAATTAAAAGCTGTATTTTTTTATATATTATGCTGTATTTATTTTATTGCCGTTTTTTGCTATATAAAAAAAGGGATTTTTTATCGATATTTTTTATTCAATATATCGATCATTATTATCGCATCATTCGATATATTGTAATACAAAATATCGATAATTTTTTCGATTCCCATCCCTACTTCAAACGTTTTCATCATGAAGTGCTAACCTCACACTATAGAGGAACCAACCGACAAAAAAATATATTCAGATCGAATTCGAGTTAAAATGAGCTTAAACTCCTACTTTAACCAGTGAAAAAATTCACCTATTATATCATTCTCTCTAAACAAAATCCGTTCTAAAAAAATTAAATGAAATGATTTAAACCAATGGTGTTCATTCCAAGAAAAAAATGCGTAATTAGCTGTTATGATGACTATGACTGAATTAAGTTACTATTAAGAGAAGGAAGAGTTATTCGCAGCAACTTTTTAAAGGCGTTTACAGATATAGCTATTTCCGTCTGAGAACCGGGATTTGCAACAACTAGCATCAACAGCAACTGCGATCGCAATCTCTACTCAAACCAAGCGGCAATCTCACACCACAAAGTAACACCAGCCATAACACATTCTTATTTTTTAAGTACTAATGTACTTTGGCTTTTTGTAAAGGCCGCTTTACAATTCGCAATTTTTATTGCCGGCAAGAAAAATTGCAGCAATTTGAGGATGCAAATAAATTTTGTGAAACGTCGACTAAGTGAAAATTAGTTTTTTTTTTTGGAAACATTTGACTTCATCCCACTAATTAACTACAAGTATATAGTTATATGGAAACAGGTCACTAGTCCTACATTATAATCAACTGTAATATATGTATAGTACTTTGAACAAATTTGTGGTAACGAGACCCTAATAACACACAATAATCTTGGATCATACCAGGAATGTTCCGAAGAATACTCCTAGGATATCCCTATGTCCGGGGTAAAACATGTAACCAGACCTTTTCCAGACCAGGAAACTTTTTTTCTGAAATTTAAAAAAAAATAATCTCGATATATATTTTTTTATTGAATAAAATATATCGATATCCGACAATATCGTAAGTTCCGATATCGATATAAATTATCGATATATCGAACACAGAATATCGATAGTTTGAAATATCGATATCATATCGCCCATCCCTAGTTTGAAGTGTGGTCTAATGAATTATGTACATACACTCGAACCCCTCTTAAGTCGCCAAATCCGTGCATCATTACCTCGCTTAAGTCGCGAAATTTTGCCTCTTAAGTCGCGATCATAACCTCAACTTTTTTGTGTTTTAACTGCAAAAAGAAATATTTAGAGATATACCACAGCACTTGTTATAACGAAAAATGAGCCAACTGAACGAAAAAATCAATGTAAGTATACCCAGTCGTGCGTGACAAAGTTCAATTTTCCACTTGAATTAATATTTTAAAGATTAAATATTTTTAAGATACCTAACCTATTTTAAATCAATAAATGTATTACACGATCATTTTTTTTCAATAAAAATTGTACATATTCATGCGAGAATCCAATTTCCAAACGTAGTTCTAAAACTTTTACAGGCGGCGACTTAACCGGGACGGTTTCGCGACCTAATAGGGGGAAACGTGGTGAAATAACAGAGGATGTGAATTAAGCGAAGGTGAAATAAGAGGGGTTCGAGTGGTGCTTTCCATTTACCCGACTCCCAGCCACTCCGGTGTCGACTCGTGTCAACTCTTTTATCTATGGTGTCAACTAGAGTTGACTCTCATCAAATGGGTAAATGGAACGCTCGCTAGGCTAGTAGTTTCTTACAAAAGTTGTTGAAAGTAGTTACTGCAAATAATTACATTTGTCACCTACCTTCATTTTCTTCAATCAGATTTCGCATTAACTCTCCACTATATATTCTGCTTTACCGCGTTCGTTTGGATTTTCACTTATTTTACACTCACCCTCAGCGTGAACTCAGTTGTCTAACGGAGTCTGTTTGAGGTGACTTGTGTCTTGTGTCGTCGACTCATGGCAACACAAATCAAATGGAAAGCACTTTCGGAGACACGAGTCGACTTTTCGGTAAATGGAAAGCACCCACTATTGTTTAAAGAAGAAGAAGGATGTAACTAAAACCACAAAACGAAACGACTTAAAACTCTTAAAACACAATTATTTTTTGGTGTATTTAATTCATACCATTTAATTAAACATTCTATAGTCAATCAGTTATTTCTACAAATATTTATACTTAAATGGGAAGACGTAACAGACCAGAAGTGAAAGCAAAAAAATATGCAATGTTAAATACAAATTTCTCCAATAGTGGCAGAGGATACAGAAGCCCTGACTTCGACACATTTTTTCGTCCTCCTGAATCGTTGAGGTGAAATTTTATAGGATATTAAATTTTAAATGGGGTAAATGTATTACGTTTTAGACATAGTTACCAAGACGTCTATGTCCATAGTCAAGAATACGAGAACTATTCATGGTTTGGTTCAAATGCTAGACAATATAAAAAGAAAACGCAAAAGAAACCTCAGTCTCTTGGTTCGAATGTCAGTCAATATAAAAAAGAAAACTAAAAAAAAAATCTCTATCTCGACCTCCTACACCTGTTTTAGGAAGTGAAGAGTATATGGTTAAAAAAATTAAAGAAACTAGTGCTATAATTATGAGGCAACTTTTAAACCCTGACGAACAACTTATACCAAATACTGAGAAAAAGAGCGCTAATGTAAATGATGAGTTTAATGAAGTCATTTCTAAACAAATTGAAAAAGATTTCGATAAGTCTACTGGACCAACAGGTAACAAATCTAAAAAGAAAGTTACACCATACGATATCGAGCAAATTCATAAAAAGATTATGAGTCATATAACGAATTTAAATGATGGTAAAAAAAGAATCTCGTAAATGCCAACAGCACTAGTTATGACATTGCCATTCAACAGATCCAAAAACAGAAACGCTTGGAAGTATCTCGAGCCCTCCGTAATGTGTGTTCTCATTCCCAACAGCAAGAATCTACTGATTTTATAAACTCCATTATTCCCGATATTGGATTAAAAATTGAAGACTTACCGCATGATGTCATTGAAGAACTGACAAATACATTAAATCTCGACGGTGTCTTTGAAGATGATACTTTGTCATATTCATCGCAGGACACTTGTTACTTCTCTTTCAGTAAGCCATTGGTTTATTTAAGTAGTTACTGTTTTGTATACATCAAGTTGACACACATTTTTTAATTTTTTATTGTATTTATATATGATGAAATAAATTATGCTTTTTTTTTTTTTGGTAATACGCCATGGCTGCAAAACCTTTTTTTAGGTGAAAGTCGACCACAGAGAGAAAGTGTTTTAAATAATCCTATAAATGAACCACCACAAATCAGAATTTCCATTAAAGCAGAACCAATAGACGAGATTGATGTAGCCGTATTCAATAGCAATATAAGTAACAAAGAAATAGAAGCTGTTACTATTAAAGTAGAAGATATACAACATAATTCGACGAAAAAACAAACAACAAGTGAATGTTCAGAAGAAACATACACTGCAAAAATTTTAGATAAGTCTGTTGACAAATTTATTCCAGATGTTGAAAATAATATAGGGGTAAAACAAGAAGTTGAATTCAATTACACGATGCCTGAGCTTTCTTATGAAAGTGAAAGCCCCAGTGTTACAGAAACAGAAAATAATGTATTATTACCAAAAAGTCAAGAAAGCCCAGAAGAAACTTTGGTAGATAAAGAAAAATATGGCATTCCTTTTATCAAACCTAACGAGATTATGGATGGAAATAATTTGGATCATTCCAATTTAAGGAGTTATACAGATGCTATAATACAGACTGAAGAGAGTCTACATGATTTACCGGGAGTCATTTGCCGATAAATTTTTAACAGCCATTTATAAAAGACCTCCAGAAGATTTATCTGAAGCCATAACGAGAATGTTTCAAATTGATCAATGCATATCAAAGCTGACTGAGTATCGGCAGTCTTTATTTAACAACTTAAGTGAATCAGAAAGTAGTAAATCTAATGTTGTAGAGTATAATGGGAGAAGCGGAATGGGAAAAGTACCAATTGGTAAAGTATCGAATGACAAGATAATTTTAGTGAAAAAGAGAAGTAAACAAAGAAAACGTAAAGCAAATAAATTAACTACTGAAAAAAGTAAGAAGAGTAAGTGTGAAGTTACTTTAACGAATGAAAAACAAGATGAGACACGCATCGCTGATATGGAAGATGATACCAGTCGTACAATTAAATGCCAGACGGTAGTTGAAGAAACTAAGACCCAGAATTTATTGAAATTCCAAGACACTCATGAAAAGATGCTTGTTATAAAGGTAAATAATAGACACACTATTAGGCTGTGTTCAGCGAATAGTCTGACCACGGTAGTCAGACATTCAACGTCAAACAATTGGCTGAACGAGTTTTTCTACTTTAACAAATTACAGTACACATAACCTTAACATAACATAACTAAACTAAATATGGACCATGAAGACGAGGCTACACAAAAAAGAAATTCGATAGCTCCCCTCATATATGAACTAGAATATTGTTCATAAAAAATTTAAAATTGCGTATAAATAAATGTAATTAGAGTAGGTACGAGTTCCTTCGCTGAACGATCTTGAACCACCGACGTTACATTTCAAATTCCGACCAACATTCCCAATCAGCTGATTGGGCGGACCACTGAAGTATCTTCCTCGCTGAATGAATTTGACGAGTCCGACCATTCGCTGAACACAATCTTAATTAAACATTAATATAACCATTAAACAAAATTTATATTTTCAGGTAGTTAGAGATAAATTAGTTGCAGGTGCAGAGAGTGGGAAAGTGTACACTTACAGTTTGGAAGATGGCCATTGTAGTTACACATTTGAAGCCTCGAAAGTACCAATAACAGCTTTATTGTTCAATAAAGTCACTGACTATTTTGAAATGTATGTTGGATCATTCGAGAATAATTTAAAAGCCTATGATCTCAATAGCCATCGTTTATTAAAGACGATCAATATTGATGACAGTGTTCAGTGCATGGAGAGCAGTTGGGGTTATATTTTTGTAGGATGTATTAGAGGTTCATTGTTGAGATATTCCATAAAGGTATAGTAACGATTTAAATTGTTATAGGTTCAGCGTCCTTCATAAATTATGCATCATATCATCATATCAATATTTTTAAAAAGAAAAGAAAAGTTATTTATTTCCTATTTTCACATAAGAATGCCAAAGCTGATCTGTTGAATGAAGGTCTATGAGAGCATTTGTTTTTTGACACTTCAATATCTGCAGATATTAACTAGGTACATCTAATAAGTATCTACAGATACTAAGTATCCAGAAAAAACACTTATTATATTAATTAAACACTTATAGATTAAAACAATGTTTCTAAGTTCAAAAACTCTCCAACATTTAGGATATAACTATTGAAATCAATTTCTTCAGTACTAAATTGATGCTAGAATAATAGTATAAATGATAACTGATAACTAAATCTCATCTACTGATAACTAATCTCGTAACTGATAACTAATCGTCGAGAATTTAGCACTGTCAACTTTTAATATTTAGATGCATAATTTCTATTTTTTCTTTAAAAAAGACATATTTTGGTCGACTTATATTTTGTAATAAATAGTTAATGGTGTAGTAAATCCACCAAACTAAAGTGTTTTTTTGGAAATGACTGAATGATGATGGATTAGCCCTGATTTTGGTTTTAAGAAAAAAAAAAAAGGTCTGGAAATCACACCATGTACGGTGTAAGAACATAATTATTTTAGACAAAAAAACTTGCCTATAACTTCTATCTCTGATTACTCCTATTGAATAAAACATTTGATTGTACACGGTTGTTGCAGCAGTATAGAGGCTCCGATATAACTGCGAAAGAATTTAATTGATATCGGATAGAAAAATCATCTTCCACCGACGAACTGCAAACAAAATATCTGCAATGATTTCCCACATGTACGATTTTTGTGCAGTTAAATCTCTACCATTTATTGTTAAGTGTTTTGCGGTCTTAATAGATTATTCAGATTTAGCATACATATATAAAAATTTAGAAAAAAACAACTTTTCTTAGTAAAGATCTTGAAATTGCAACAAATAATTTGGAATAGGCTTTATTCTGAATTTTTTATTTTTTTTTAAATGTAATGTTAAATAAGTACCGAGAGTCTTGTTACCATGCAGAAGTAGGTTATTTTTCATCACTTTTAAAGCACAAGTTAATCTCAAAGTTGAATTTTAGAAAAAGTCGTTGATAAAAGATTTTCCCATATGATGCGCATCTTATGAAAGACTGTAGATACAGTGGGTCAAAAAAGTATTTGAACACAATCTATGCATAAGGTATGGAGTGTCGTTGGTATAAAGCTATTAGTAATTGGGAACTGCGGCTAGCATCACAAATTAGTATAGACCGTGGATATGAACTTAACATGGATTTCATGTTATTCCTTAATGCTATTCGTTAGAAAAAAACTCAGAAATGGCATCAAAGAAGAGGGAACTTACTGTAGAAGGGAGACAGATTATAATAAAATTACACAAAGACGGGAAATCATTACGCAAAATTGGGAAAACAGTTGGAGTACAAAGAAGGATGAGCGCTTTATACTTAGAACAGTTCGACAAAATCCCTTTACAAGTGCGGTAAAATTAACATCTGAATTACAAACTAGAATAGGGCAGACGGTTCACCCAGAAACCGTAAGAATTCGACTCCGAAAATATGGATATCGGGGCTGTGCGGCTAGAAGAAAACCATTGCTCTCTAAAACAAACAAGAGAAAGCAAATGGAATTTGCCAAAACATTTATTAACAAGGACCGTACATTTTGGAATAGTGTCATTTGGTCAGATACACTATGATGAATCTAAATGACAATAAATAAAGTAAATTCCCTCTACTTTGATGCCATTTCTGATTTTTTTTCTAACGAATATGCACACCGCTTGCTCTGTCTATGTTACTGTGAGTACTGTGATCAACTGACAGGGTTAGAATATTCTGGCGACGATCTCGGTTGTGGGAAGTCCCAAGAATCTGAGGTGTACAAATACTTTTTTGATGTCTAATATGGACCCCGGCTTACACTTATGTATACACGCTGGCAGTCTATGGGTTTATTGGCGTGAAATCTACGTTAAGTTCATATCCACCGTCTATACTAATCTGTGACTCTAGCCGCAGTTCTCAATTACTAATAGCTTTATACCAACGACACTCCATACCTCATGCATAGAGTGTGTTCAAATACTTTTTGACCCACTGTAAGTTAGACTGGGTTTACCTCACCCCTTGTTGAGGTTATATAAGTTGTATCGAAGAATTTGAAAAAAGACAAATATTTATAAGCATTAGGTACCTACCTACTCTTCGAGTATAATTTTATACGTTTTTTAATAAACTGTCTTCATTTATTTCAGAAAGGTGTGATAGAATATGATGATAAGTTGTCTGACAACAGGATCTTGGTGTTAAAGGCAACCCAAGAGGGTGCAAGGAGAATACTTGTAGTTGGTTCCCACAATTCTCCCCTTTGCATCAGAGATGCTATGACGGGATTATATATGAGAACAATGGAAAATGTAATATCACTTACAGTTTATTCTTTATTATTGGAAAAAAGTCAGCTATATTGTGGAACTACTAGTCATGATATTGTAATATTTTCTTTTCATGTAAGTAATGTTACATGAAAGTTAACAAAGTTAAGTTATGTTACAAGGTTATATAACAAGGTTTAGTTACAAAACCAAACAATAACAAAACTAATAATAGAAAACTCTTCTGAAGAAATCTGGCATGAATTATTTGTATAGGTACTAATATTTTATGAATGAATTTTATAACAAATTTTTCATTTAAGGATGGAAAGTTAGTAACCAAATATGATGCAACTAATTCAAAGGGAGTAGGATGTATGAAAATTCTTAACAACCTTTTATTTGCCAGTTGCCATAACGGGAACATTTACGTTTATGATACGAAAGCAAATAAATTTATTGACAGTATTCAAGGTCCCGGTGGGGTTATACTTTCTATGGAAGTGTTAGAAAACCAGGTAAGATAATAAAAAAGTTTTTTTTTTTTTTTTGTATAACGTAACAAATTGTCGATATTAATTTGTTATAAACATTCTTGAAAAGTCAATAGTTCCATTTGAGACCAAACATGTTTGGTAATAACTCAAGCACTAAGGAGATTACTAGTGAAAATGTGTCAAATTATCAGCTTTTTTTTTTTTTTTTATTTTGTATTTAGACTAATAAAGTGATGTAATCTAAAAAACACGCAGATAAGAATAGACTACTAAAGTCTTGATGTCGCTTTCGCACGAAAATTATGAACTGGTTTCCAAATCGCAAAATTACAAATATAGCAATTTTTTTATATGTAGTTAAAACGGAATTTTTCGTGTTTGAATAACTGCACTTTTTAACATTCATTTTAGTGGCGATACCAGTCATTTAAGGATATTTGATTAGGAGGTACCAACAGTAGAAGGTTTTTATACTTACTGAAAGAATCGAGAATAAATCCGTATATATTTAAGTATATCAATAATTGAATCTCCATTATATAGACATCCAAAAAAAAAAAACGTCATCAACTCTGTCTATGAACGAGAGAGATGGAAATAGCGGTCATGTCTAAGCTTTTCGATTACGTCAAACTTTTGACAAGTGACTGTCATAATTTGTAAAATAAACAACGGCTGTCATATGATGTGACAGTTTTGACAAGTAAATAAGGTTATAAATTCGATTAAGAATAGAAAAAGGGTTTTTTTTCTCGGCCAACTTTGATGACGTTTTTTTTGGATGTCTATACCAAAAATTGTTTTAATTGATAATACTGATTACTTGTCAGTAGCCAATGACCTCATGCAAAGGCAACAAGTGTTTTCATCTTAAAGCCAGATATGGGACTTGTATGTATCGAGTATACAGTATAGAACAGCCAAATGGAATAAATTCAGTAACTCCATTATTATGCATTTTTTTAGGAAATCCTGAGACATGTCAATGTCTAATTCTAAAATGATATCTTGCGACGTAAAAATGTCATCCCTAAATTCTCTCTTCAGGTGACAGCTACAACTCCTAAAGTTTCAAATTGGAAGAAGGGGCTTGTGATACTTCATTTGATAGGTCTTTTCATTCTCTATCCAAAACTGCTATGGTTTTAAATTTTAAATAAACACGTACTTTTTTTTCTTGACAATCGAACAACAAAAACGAGCAAGCAGCAAAAAAACAAACCTGAAATTTAAGAAGTTAATGTTTGGGCAGGAATAATTGGAGAAAATATCATTGGTCCCTTCTTCATTGACGGCAATTTGAATGGAGAAATTTATTTAGCGCTGCTCCAAAATAATGTACCGACAGACCGAAGGAAACCCACAACTTCCAGGTAATGCAATATGGTTTCAGCAGGATGGTGCACCAGCACATTACTAAGTCAATGTCCGGCAATATCTCCACACAATTTTTCCAAATCGCTGGATAGGGAGACGTGGTTCTGTAGAATGGCCTGCACGATCACCTGATCTCACGTCGTTAGATTTCTTCCTATGGGGATATGTAAAAAGTATGGTCTACAAAACCAAACCCAACGATTTAGCTGACTTAATAAGAAGAATAACACTTGCAATTAGGTCGATTACCCCGCAGATGTTAACTAACGTTAGAAGACATTTCTATTTACGTCTAGGATGCTGCCAAGATGCTGGAGGCATGCATTTTGAATATCTGCTGCATTAATAATGATTTGTTTTTTATTTTAATGTAACAAATTTCCTTCGCTGGAGGAACTTTTTTTCTTGTTAATTTCTGCAATAAAATTTAAAACCATAGCAGTTTTGAATAGAGATTGAAGAGACGTTTCAAATGAAGTATTTCAAGCCCCTACTTCCAGTTTGAAAATTTAGGGATTGTAGTTGTCACCTGAAGGGAGTTGAATTTAGGGATGACATTTTTACGTCGCAAGATGTCATTTTAGAATAATTAGAAATTGAGGTGTCTCAGAATTTTCTAAAAAAAATGCATAATAGTGGAGCTACTGAATTTATTCCATTTGGCTGTTCCACACTGTATAGTTGTGCTACAATATATGATTGGTATGAATAAATTGAAATATGTCAGTTTAACCAATCATATCTAGTACCTCAACATACTCAGTAATATGGATTCCTGAGTATGTTGATGAATAATTTTAAACCGAAAAATATAAAATATAAGCTAAGCGACCATTTCATATTAATCCACATATGGATGTGGATTAATATGAAATAATCTACATATGGATGTGGATTAATATGAAATGGGTCGCTTAGCTTATATTTTATATTTTTCGGTTTCAAATTATAAACAAATAAAACCATAATTTCATTTTTCCTCATCATCATATGACTGTATTTCTTAGTAATAATACATATATTTTAAACCTATGGTTTTTTATGGGACTAAAATGAGAATGGAACCCATGCTATAAATTTAGCAGAAGTGACATCATACGAGGGAGAATCAAAAAACCGCAACTAATTTTTTTCCACTATTTTAATTCAGGGGTAATGTTTGACTGTACATTATTTTTTGACATCGTCCCAGTGCAATGCACATATGCTATCGGGTAAACAGTGCTTTGATACCGTGTGAGAAAAATTCTTTTAGTTGACTGTAGCCACTCATCCGCCGAATGAACGTCTTCATTAGACTTGAACTTCTCCCCTCCAAGATGCTCCTTTAATGGATTAAAAATGTGAAAATTAGATGCTGTCAAATCTTGCGGATGTGGGGGCACTTGAAGTGTAGGTCATCAATGGTTTTTATGGTTGCACAAACACAATGAGAATGGGCGTTATCATATTGAAGCAAAACACCTGCACTCGGCAGTCCTTCTCTTTGTGCATATCACTGGCTTCAAATGGTTCTTGAGAAGGTCGGTGTAGGTGGAACTAGTCACTGTCGTACATGGAGACATGCAGTGTGCCAGAATAGGACCTTTCTTATTTCAGAATAAAGTCAACATGACTTTTCCTGTAGAGGACTGGAAACTTCTTTGGTTTTGGCGAAGACGAATATCGCCATTCTTTATTTGCACATTTTGTCTCTGGTTGAAAATGGTACACCCATCTTTCATCCTCAGCGACAATGTGAGCTAGAAAATCCTCACCCTTCTCTTCATAACGCCTCAGCAGCTCTTGACATGCATAACCCGACGGTCTTTCTGTTCCTGTGTCAGCTGTAGAGGACCTCACCTGGCGGACACTTTGCGGTATGACGAATTCCACTTCGACATGCACTATATATTGTACTGAACCAAAGCTCATATTCAGCAAGGTAGCCATTTCAGCCGTGGTGACACGCCGGTTTCCTGAATAAGCAGATGTGCTGCAGCTATGGACTCCTCTGTCACAATTCGATGAGTCTGATCCAGACCGGGAGCATCAGTCAATAAAGTCGTACCTTCTGCGAATTTCTTGCACCAATCGTAGACTTGCTGCTTGACAGACAGGCGTCCCCATACATCGTTTTCATTCTCCAACGAATATCAACCAGTGTCATACCTTGACTCCATAAAAATCGAATAACCCCACGCTGTTCCTGCTCGATGCAACTGCGTAGTGGTACTGCCATTTTGAATCAGCTGTTACTCACCTCCAACTCCACCTACCGGCACTGCTCCATACTACCAGCTCGGAAAGATGTCAAGGACTGTGTGTTTTGTGTTGAGCAGTTTTCATTTGATTCTCCCTTGTCTTTAGTAGTCTATTTTTATACAGATATACTTGAATCAAATCTCAAGGCATTTGAAATTCATGCCTAGAAACAGTGATACTAATGATTAGATAAAACAAAAGTAAAGTTAACTACAGGTTAATAAAATAAAAAAATATGTTTCAATTGACTTGGAATTTTACATAATTTCAAAGTACCGTCAAATTTTTTAAATTTGATGGTACTTGGTCGACGCTTAGATTTAATCTAAGCGCCGGCATCAGAAACTACAGACTAAGAATAGCAGAAGCCTTATCAACATACATGATCAACAATATAATGAGCCATTAAAAAAAAACGTCATGAAATCTGGCTATGAATGAGAAAGATGGAAATAGGAGTTATATCGAAGCTCAAAGCGAAACTTTGTTGCTGTCAAACTTTTGACAAGTGGCTGTCACAATTGTAAAATAAATAATGACTGTCACATAATCTGATAGCCTTGACAATTCACTAAGGTTATAAACTTAAGATTAAACGTAAAAATAGGTCTCGTTTTGCTTGGCCAACTTTGATGACTTTTTTTTGAACGGCTCATTACATTTTAAACAGGAAAAAAGCCTCTTAAACGAATTGTGTGAACTAAGCAAATATTTGTGTTTGTGTTGGCTGGCATGACTGATTTTTTTTCTTTTTTTTTTTTTCTAGGTGATCATTGGTACAATGTCTTACAAATTTACATCTATACCCATTCCTGAACATATTTTAAATTATAAGATCTAATTGAATTTATTTCCAGTTTGACGATTGTGAATACTTTTGTACATAATAGTAATCTATAAGCTTTAAGTTATAATTTACAACTTTTTTTATGAAGTACTACTAAGTATAAAATAAATTCAGTTAAAAAATTGTATAAAATATTTTTTTGATTGGTAATAAGATGACAAATCTACCTAAATGAAAATCTGGTTAAATTAAATAATGTATTGTTGAATAACATTATTGCGAAACAATAGACGTTTAAAGGACAACTGATACTTATCGTGAGTGGTGGACTAACTCCTTCGGAGGCCCGAGGTGGATTCTGATTCTATTTTGATCAAATGCCAAAAAAAAAACAAGGCAATTCTGGAGGATAATGTAAAACTCGTCAATTTCGTTGAAATTTTCTCTCAAAATTATAATTACTTATTTTTAAATATGTACTTAATTACTATATAAGGTAAGTTGGGGTAAGTGCGACACAAAATTGGTCAAGTTAAAAAAAATAATGTTCCGTAATACATTGTAAACATTTATAATCATCAGTCTTATTTTTTTTCTTATAAGCATGTATAATTGCCTACATGCTAAATAAAAAAAAAGTTTAAAAATCATTGTTTCCGAACAAAACATTTTTTTTTTAAAAGTGGCCCAAGATATGGAAGACCTAAAATATATGACCAGAAAACTAATTGAAGAATACCAAAAATTGGGTCTGGTAATCAATGTAGCAAAGACAGAATATATGTGCATAGGCGGGACACAGCGGGATCTGGTGACGGAAGATGGACATAATCTAAAACCGTGCAGTACCTATAAATACTTAGGTCTAAACATTCCCAACAACGGTACTCTCGATGACGCCATTAAAGAAAAAAATATCCAGGGCAGAAAAGCTATTAGATCCCTAAATAATATTCTATAGGACCAGAAAATCAGCAAAGAGAACAAGCACCGTATATATAGCACAATAGTTAAAAGCATTGTCACGTATTGTAGGAAGTATAACAGTTAAAAGAAAAATCCATTAAATCCCTAGAGGCCACGTAAATGGATTACTGGAGACGGGCAGCCGGAAGATCTAAGCTAGAAAGAATAAGGAATGAAAGAATCCGTGAAGTTATGGGTATAAAACAAACCATAGTCGAAGAAATAAGAGTGAAACAGCTAAAGTGGTATGGACACTTTCAGAGAATGACACGAAGAGACTCCCTAAATAAATACTGGAATGGACGCCCGCAGGAAGAAGTAAAAGAGGTAGACCAAGGAAAGGTTGACGAGAAGACATTGATAAAGAGATGTAAGAAAGAGGGCTAGAGGAAGACCAGTGGAATGACCGTGCCGAATGGAGACTGGGTATCGGAAGACGTCGGAGAACGTTATAAAACCGATCTACATATGTATATGCCTTCTACTTAGGTCTAGTAACCACCTCCTAAATTATGATGTGGGTCCCATGCCTCCTTACGAAAACACGAGCATGTTAAATTCCACCGGCCGCCACTGCTGTTTAGATAGATTCAAATGCAGCAATATCTGGAAAATCACAGTAAACATAACATGGGAGGAGCCTTAGTCTGACATGACAGCCTAGACGTGATGACTAGGGTCCGGAAGTGTGTGCAATAACGCAGGGTCGGCACTATACAACTCTAATAATGAAATACTAAGATTCTTGAAAAACGATTGTGAGCAGTTAATATAAGTGTCATAATTAGGATGCCACATAATATAGGATCTGACAAAAGTATCAAATAATATCACTTTAGTATATCTACATCACTAAAGGCTTTACTCACAAAACATTACGCTCTACTATTTCTTATTATGAAACCTAGAGTGCTAATGTTAGTCAAAAGTACCCCCTCCCCACCCGTATCTTTTGAACGGTTATACTTAGGCTAATTCAATTTGAAGAGTGAAAATAAACGGATGTAAGCTTCTCTATCAGTGGTAACAGGCGACGTAATCGTCATATTCATATTCACAGGACCACTGTGACCAATTACGTTAAACGGGATGGCAGGTAAGAGCCATGAATACTGTCACATCTTAATAGTCCAGGCGACGTAGATTATTTTTTAAAATAATTAGTTGCGGCACTTTCTCAACGTGTTAATTAGGAGAAAAATCGTACGAATTGAATGAAAATGTTTTGGACAAAATCCGATTGAAGGATCATTGCGAAAGAATTGCAAAAAGGTGCGAAAAAAAGGTTTTTTTCGACTTATAGGCACGAAAACAAATTTTTTCAAAAACAAAAAAAATATTCCGTTGTAGAGCTTGAAAAGACGAATAAAATGGTTTTTGGATCATTAAAATCGGTTGATAACTTTTTGCACAAAAAAATAAAAACCGCGAAAATTAGCGATTTTTCGATGTTCAATTACTCGGTCTGTAATTATCCTAGAAATGTCTCCCGGGGCTCAAATTGTAGGGTTTTGCAACACCTATCTACAGTTAAATTTTTGTCAAAAGTATTCATAAGTTTTACTTTAGTAAAACGGCCCCTATTTCCACAATAATTGTCGTAGAACAATTTTGCAAAAAACTACGTGTTCTTGAACACTTCCTCTACAACCATATCAAATTTGAAGTCGATCCAATAATAATAAGTACCTCAAAAGCGCGTCATGCAATTTGCATGACGCGCGAAAAACATGCAATTTTAGAGAGCGGCCGCGTGAACGCACGAGCGAAGGGGAAGTGGCGCGGTGGTGGGGGGAACTCTCGGATTTTGGGGGAGGGAACTCTCGGATTAGAAAATGCCGCAACTAATTATTTTAAAAAATCACTTGTTTTTTGCGACCACGCCTGGACTATAAGTTATTAATACAGTAAAACTTCGTTAAGACGCTCCCGTTTAAGACGCTTTCCCGCATAATACGCTCTCTTTCGTCGGTCCCTTGAATTTTCCTATGCTAATACAGTAAAGTAAGACGCTCTTTTTTCGACGCAGATAGACGGTGAATATAGGTGTTAGACAGTCAAAACTTCGACCTGATATATAGGAAAAAAAGTTCAAAGGTTGATCAATAAATGGCAAACAAATAGCCTAAAAGGTGAAACGTTCACCGATAAGTGTTGTTTTCGCGTTGGGTGTTTGTTTACAATATATGTATGAAATTACTGGAGTAAGGAGAAAACAGAGATGTATTATTAAAAACAGTACTTTTTTGCTGTGCAGATCGTTTTAGATCGATGTCAGTTAGGCTACGTATTTGTATTACTAATGTAATATTTTATGATTATATATATTTTTACAACTTACAGAAGATATGGAAAATAATTATGAATCAGTGGTGGCCGGTGTAATTTGACATGCTCGTATTTCCGTAAGGAGATATGGGACTCACACCATATTTTTTCGCATGTTTGCCCTGAAGATTTTTTTGCCATTATAGCCTTCTACTTACGTCTAGTAACCCCTTAAAACATGGTGTGGGTCCCATTCCTCCTTATGGAAATACGAGCATGTCAAATTCCACCGACCGGACCTCCACCGTTATGAATACAAGTTAAGCACATTTCAAGCTCAGATGAGGCCTGATGTATTCCTGCATAATGTTAATTGTTAGTTAGATAAAAAAAATCAATACTCCCTGATTAAGTAGGTAGCGAAATAAGATCCTGAGAAGAAAAATTCAAATGATTCCGAAATATGTTTATAATTTATGAAATAATAAAAATAAAGCGAAATAAAGTGCTCACGCGAAATGCAAAAATACTTCTCTAAATAAATGTTATTTATTTAAGTCAAAGCTTTTTCAAACATTCCTAATATTTCAAATAATGGAAAATCATATGCAACGGCGTGCAGATAAGAAATGATGATAAATGTAGAGAAGGAAGTAGGTACATTTTCCAGTCTTATAATTTAAGCGTCACACCTTATACAGGGTGGCCCAGGGGTCATGTACACCCCCATAAAGAGCTCCATTTTTAGTAGTAGGAATTTGAAATTTTACATACGTAAATGAATCGTTGAAGCTCAACTTTTAACCTATAGGGTGGATATTTCCTATTTCCGCCCTAACCGGATGTGATATCAACTTTTTTTTTTTCAAATGGCAACCACCATTTTTTTATGCGATTCGGCTAGAGTATCGGATTCTTTATCTGTCTGTTTTTTTCAGAAAAATCGTTTAAAAAATGGCAAAGATACGTACATTATTTATATTTTATTAAGGCGGCTATGAATCAAATATTAAGCGCTTACTTTTTTAACAAGTAAGCCACGGAATTTACAAAAAAAGGTACAATGGTACTATTGTTGTAAACTGAAGTTGGATTTAAAGTTTTTGTTATGTTTTATAACTTATGTTTATGCAAAACTTTAGAAAACTCCTTTTCCTAAAAAGAAAGCGCCATTATTACATTTTTTCAAATGACAATGTCCATTATTTATTTTATAAATTTGAAACACATAATGTCAACTTGACATACAGCATGTGAAAATTATGTCAGAACTTACAGACTAATAACTAATAAGATTAAGCATAAATCATAAGAGTTGTGCAAAACAAAAGTTTGCGTTGAATTTGACAGGTAACTGATTTAGTAATTTTTACAATCAGTAGACGCATTCGATGGCATACTAACTGGGGAACGTTTTAAACTTGTAATATCAAAAATGAATATTGCCATTTGTAAAAACGTAATATTGGCCCTTTCTTTTTTGGGAAAATGAAATTTTCTAAAGTTCTGCATAAAGATAAAGATATTCTGCGTAACTTTACATCCAACTTTAATTTACAAGAGTACCATTGTACCCTTTTTTGTAAATTCCAGGGCTTACTTGTTAAAAAAGCAAGCGCTAATATTTGATTCATAGCCGCCTTCATAAAATATAAATAATTTACGTATATTTGCCATTTTTTAAACGATTTTTCTGTTTAAAAAACAGACAGATAAAGAATCCGATACTCTAGCCGAATCGCATAAAAAAATGGTGGTTGCCATTTGAAAAAAATAAAGTTGATATCACTTCCGGTTAAGGCGGAAATAAGAAATATCCACTCTATAGGTTAAAAGTTGAGCTTCAACGATTCATTTACGTATGTAAAATTTCAAATTCCTACTACAAAAAATGGAGCTCTTTTTGGGGGTGTACATGACCCCTGGGCCACCCTGTATAATATCGCAGAGTCCATTGTAGGCATATATGTGCGTAGAATAGACCTTCCCTTTTGCAGATATTCGGAAAAAAACGTAGATATACCTTCTGTATGTTAAAATATGTAATAACTCTAAGATTTAATATTTCCCAATAGAATGAAATTACCCCTAAAGGCATATTATCCCTAAACTTCAAAATACTATGGACGCGGTATGTAAAAACATTAACATACATGTCACATGTCCCGAAAAAGTGTAATAACAAAAAAAAAATCCAAAATTATTTATAATTGTTTTATTTTACCAATGACTAGTTAAAACAATAAGATGTATCTGAAGAAAACTGTAATAAAATTATTCCACAAGAGTGCGGAGACGTCGGAGACGTCTTTTCCGCGTACTATGTTTTACATTGATTGCCGTAGAAAAAGTACTATTTGTAGGTATGTTGTTGAAGAATATTGTGAAAAATTAGCCATTTAAAGGGTCCATTGCCACTTATGCTTATGGTAGTAATACATTATACCAGGCCTCTCCAACACGAGCACTCAGTGCCGGCGCGCACCGGTGCTGCACTTTGCAGCACCGGTGCCTGCCCCTGCCTTCCCCACTCCTCCGCAACGCAGCCGCCTTTGCGCAACAGAGACAGCATCATATTATTGCCTTGTTTCCAGTGGCGGTGCGTGATATTTCAGTTAGCCATATCTTGAAAACGACGCATGGGACCCACTTCACTTTTTAGGTGATGACTATACACCTCTTACAGAAAGGATTTATAGTGAAAAAAATCGTCAGCAAAGTTTGCGAAAATTTTTTCAAAAACACTGGAGCACTCCCTGGGTTCTCAGTAACGCTCTGTGGAATATTTGCAGTATATTTTTTTTCATAATCTAGAAACAAATATAAGGAGATGTTTTTCGATTTGTTACAAAATATTTTTGTTTCAAAAAGTTATGGCCATTTTAATTTTAATTTAATAGGAACATTTTGTATTTTATATGTGCGTAGAATGGACCTTCCCCACTCCTCCGCAACGCAGCCGCCTTTGCGCAACAGAGACAGCATCATATTATTGCCTTGTTTCCAGTGGCGGTGCGTGATATTTCAGTTAGCCATATCTTGAAAACGACGCATGGGACCCACTTCACTTTTTTAGGTGATGACTATACACCTCTTACAGAAAGGATTTATAGTGAAAAAATCGTCAGCAAAGTTTGCGAAAAATTTTTCAAAAACACTGGAGCACTCCTGGGTTCTCAGTAACGCTCTGTGGAATATTTGCAGTATATTTTTTTTTCATAATCTAGAAACAAATATAAGGAGACGTTTTTCGATTTGTTACAAAATATTTTTGTTTCAAAAAGTTATGGCCATTTTAATTTTAGTTTTATAGGAACATTTTGTATTTTATATGTGCGTAGAATGGACCTTCCCCACTCCTCCCGCAACGCAGCCGCCTTTGCGCAACAGAGACAGCATCATATTATTGCCTTGTTTCCAGTGGCGGTGCGTGATATTTCAGTTAGCCATATCTTGAAAACGACGCATGGGACCCACTTCACTTTTTAGGTGATGACTATACACCTCTTACAGAAAGGATTTATAGTGAAAAAAATCGTCAGCAAAGTTTGCGAAATTTTTTTCAAAAAACACTGGAGCACTCCCTGGGTTCTCAGTAACGCTCTGTGGAATATTTGCAGTATATTTTTTTTTCATAATCTAGAAACAAATATAAGGAGATGTTTTTCGATTTGTTACAAAATATTTTTGTTTCAAAAAGTTATGGCCATTTTAATTTTAATTTAATAGGAACATTTTGTATTTTATATGTGCGTAGAATGGACCTTCCCCACTCCTCCGCAACGCAGCCGCCTTTGCGCAACAGAGACAGCATCATATTATTGCCTTGTTTCCAGTGGCGGTGCGTGATATTTCAGTTAGCCATATCTTGAAAACGACGCATGGGACCCACTTCACTTTTTAGGTGATGACTATACACCTCTTACAGAAAGGATTTATAGTGAAAAAATCGTCAGCAAAGTTTGCGAAAAATTTTTCAAAAACACTGGAGCACTCCCTGGGTTCTCAGTAACGCTCTGTGGAATATTTGCAGTATATTTTTTTTCATAATCTAGAAACAAATATAAGGTGACGTTTTTCGATTTGTTACAAAATATTTTTGTTTCAAAAAGTTATGGCCATTTTAATTTTAGTTTTATAGGACCATTTTGTATTTTATATGTGCGTAGAATGGACCTTCCCCACTCCTCCGCAACGCAGCCGCCTTTGCGCAACAGAGACAGCATCATATTATTGCCTTGTTTCCAGTGGCGGTGCGTGATATTTCAGTTAGCCATATCTTGAAAACGACGCATGGGACCCACTTCACTTTTTAGGTGATGACTATACACCTCTTACAGAAAGGATTTATAGTGAAAAAATCGTCAGCAAAGTTTGCGAAAAATTTTTCAAAAATACTGGAGCACTCCCTGGGTTCTCAGTAACGCTCTGTGGAATATTTGCAGTATATTTTTTTTCATAATCTAGAAACAAATATAAGGAGACGTTTTTCGATTTGTTACAAAATATTTTTGTTTCAAAAAGTTATGGCCATTTTAATTTTAGTTTTATAGGAACATTTTGTATTTTATATGTGCGTAGAATGGACCTTCCCCACTCCTCCGCAACGCAGCCGCCTTTGCGCAACAGAGACAGCATCATATTATTGCCTTGTTTCCAGTGGCGGTGCGTGATATTTCAGTTAGCCATATCTTGAAAACGACGCATGGGACCCACTTCACTTTTTAGGTGATGACTATACACCTCTTACAGAAAGGATTTATAGTGAAAAAATCGTCAGCAAAGTTTGCGAAAAATTTTTCAAAAACACTGGAGCACTCCCTGGGTTCTCAGTAACGCTCTGTGGAATATTTGCAGTATATTTTTTTTTCATAATCTAGAAACAAATATAAGGAGACGTTTTTCGATTTGTTACAAAATATTTTTGTTTCAAAAAGTTATGGCCATTTTAATTTTAGTTTTATAGGAACATTTTGTATTTTATATGTGCGTAGAATGGACCTTCCCCACTCCTCCGCAACGCAGCCGCCTTTGCGCAACAGAGACAGCATCATATTATTGCCTTGTTTCCAGTGGCGGTGCGTGATATTTCAGTTAGCCATATCTTGAAAACGACGCATGGGACCCACTTCACTTTTTAGGTGATGACTATACACCTCTTACAGAAAGGATTTATAGTGAAAAAATCGTCAGCAAAGTTTGCGAAAAATTTTTCAAAAACACTGGAGCACTCCCTGGGTTCTCAGTAACGCTCTGTGGAATATTTGCAGTATATTTTTTTTCATAATCTAGAAACAAATATAAGGAGACGTTTTTCGATTTGTTACAAAATATTTTTGTTTCAAAAAGTTATGGCCATTTTAATTTTAGTTTTATAGGAACATTTTGTATTTTATATGTGCGTAGAATGGACCTTCCCCACTCCTCCGCAACGCAGCCGCCTTTGCGCAACAGAGACAGCATCATATTATTGCCTTGTTTCCAGTGGCGGTGCGTGATATTTCAGTTAGCCATATCTTGAAAACGACGCATGGGACCCACTTCACTTTTTAGGTGATGACTATACACCTCTTACAGAAAGGATTTATAGTGAAAAAATCGTCAGCAAAGTTTGCGAAAATTTTTTCAAAAACACTGGAGCACTCCCTGGGTTCTCAGTAACGCTCTGTGGAATATTTGCAGTATATTTTTTTTTCATAATCTAGAAACAAATATAAGGAGACGTTTTTCGATTTGTTACAAAATATTTTTGTTTCAAAAAGTTATGGCCATTTTAATTTTAATTTTATAGGAAAATTTTGTATTTTTTATGTGCGTAGAATGGACCTTCCCCACTCCTCCGCAACGCAGCCGCCTTTGCGCAACAGAGACAGCATCATATTATTGCCTTGTTTCCAGTGGCGGTGCGTGATATTTCAGTTAGCCATATCTTGAAAACGACGCATGGGACCCACTTCACTTTTTAGGTGATGACTATACACCTCTTACAGAAAGGATTTATAGTGAAAAAATCGTCAGCAAATTTTGCGAAAATTTTTTCAAAAACACTGGAGCACTCCCTGGGTTCTCAGTAACGCTCTGTGGAATATTTGCAGTATATTTTTTTTTCATAATCTAGAAACAAATATAAGGAGATGTTTTTCGATTTGTTACAAAATATTTTTGTTTCAAAAAGTTATGGCCATTTTAATTTTAATTTAATAGGAACATTTTGTATTTTATATGTGCGTAGAATGGACCTTCCCCACTCCTCCGCAACGCAGCCGCCTTTGCGCAACAGAGACAGCATCATATTATTGCCTTGTTTCCAGTGGCGGTGCGTGATATTTCAGTTAGCCATATCTTGAAAACGACGCATGGGACCCACTTCACTTTTTAGGTGATGACTATACACCTCTTACAGAAAGGATTTATAGTGAAAAAATCGTCAGCAAAGTTTGCGAAAAATTTTTTCAAAAACACTGGAGCACTCCCTGGGTTCTCAGTAACGCTCTGTGGAATATTTGCAGTATATTTTTTTTTCATAATCTAGAAACAAATATAAGGTGACGTTTTTCGATTTGTTACAAAATATTTTTTGTTTCAAAAAGTTATGGCCATTTTAATTTTAGTTTTATAGGAACATTTTGTATTTTATATGTGCGTAGAATGGACCTTTCCCCACTCCTCCGCAACGCAGCCGCCTTTGCGCAACAGAGACAGCATCATATTATTGCCTTGTTTCCAGTGGCGGTGCGTGATATTTCAGTTAGCCATATCTTGAAAACGACGCATGGGACCCACTTCACTTTTTTAGGTGATGACTATACACCTCTTACAGAAAGGATTTATAGTGAAAAAAATCGTCAGCAAAGTTTGCGAAAAATTTTTCAAAAATACTGGAGCACTCCCTGGGTTCTCAGTAACGCTCTGTGGAATATTTGCAGTATATTTTTTTTTCATAATCTAGAAACAAATATAAGGAGACGTTTTTCGATTTGTTACAAAATATTTTTGTTTCAAAAAGTTATGGCCATTTTAATTTTAGTTTTATAGGAACATTTTGTATTTTATATGTGCGTAGAATGGACCTTCCCCACTCCTCCGCAACGCAGCCGCCTTTGCGCAACAGAGACAGCATCATATTATTGCCTTGTTTCCAGTGGCGGTGCGTGATATTTCAGTTAGCCATATCTTGAAAACGACGCATGGGACCCACTTCACTTTTTAGGTGATGACTATACACCTCTTACAGAAAGGATTTATAGTGAAAAAATCGTCAGCAAAGTTTGCGAAAAATTTTTCAAAAACACTGGAGCACTCCCTGGGTTCTCAGTAACGCTCTGTGGAATATTTGCAGTATATTTTTTTTTCATAATCTAGAAACAAATATAAGGAGACGTTTTTCGATTTGTTACAAAATATTTTTGTTTCAAAAAGTTATGGCCATTTTAATTTTAGTTTTATAGGAACATTTTGTATTTTATATGTGCGTAGAATGGACCTTCCCCACTCCTCCGCAACGCAGCCGCCTTTGCGCAACAGAGACAGCATCATATTATTGCCTTGTTTCCAGTGGCGGTGCGTGATATTTCAGTTAGCCATATCTTGAAAACGACGCATGGGACCCACTTCACTTTTTAGGTGATGACTATACACCTCTTACAGAAAGGATTTATAGTGAAAAAATCGTCAGCAAAGTTTGCGAAAAATTTTTCAAAAAACACTGGAGCACTCCCTGGGTTCTCAGTAACGCTCTGTGGAATATTTGCAGTATATTTTTTTTTCATAATCTAGAAACAAATATAAGGAGACGTTTTTCGATTTGTTACAAAATATTTTTGTTTCAAAAAGTTATGGCCATTTTAATTTTAGTTTTATAGGAACATTTTGTATTTTATATGTGCGTAGAATGGACCTTCCCCACTCCTCCGCAACGCAGCCGCCTTTGCGCAACAGAGACAGCATCATATTATTGCCTTGTTTCCAGTGGCGGTGCGTGATATTTCAGTTAGCCATATCTTGAAAACGACGCATGGGACCCACTTCACTTTTTAGGTGATGACTATACACCTCTTACAGAAAGGATTTATAGTGAAAAAATCGTCAGCAAAGTTTGCGAAAATTTTTTCAAAAACACTGGAGCACTCCCTGGGTTCTCAGTAACGCTCTGTGGAATATTTGCAGTATATTTTTTTTTCATAATCTAGAAACAAATATAAGGAGACGTTTTTCGATTTGTTACAAAATATTTTTGTTTCAAAAAGTTATGGCCATTTTAATTTTAATTTTATAGGAAAATTTTGTATTTTTTATGTGCGTAGAATGGACCTTCCCCACTCCTCCGCAACGCAGCCGCCTTTGCGCAACAGAGACAGCATCATATTATTGCCTTGTTTCCAGTGGCGGTGCGTGATATTTCAGTTAGCCATATCTTGAAAACGACGCATGGGACCCACTTCACTTTTGAGGTGATGACTATACACCTCTTACAGAAATGATTTATAGTGAAACAATCGTCAGCAAAGTTTGCGAAAAATTTTTCAAAAACACTGGAGCACTCCCTGGGTTCTCAGTAACGCTCTGTGGAATATTTGCAGTATATTTTTTTCATAATCTAGAAACAAATATAAGGAGACGTTTTTCGATTTGTTGCAAAATATTTTTTTTTTCAAAAAGTTATGGCCATTTTAATTTTGGGAAACAAAATGTTCCTATAAAATTAAAATTAAAATGGCCATAACTTTTTGAAACAAAAAATATTTTGTAACAAATCGAAAAACGTCTCCAGGGAGTGCTCCAGTGTTTTTGAAATTTTTTTCGCAAACTTTGCTGACGATTTTTTCACTATAAATCCTTTCTGTAAGAGGTGTATAGTCATCACCTAAAAAGTGAAGTGGGTCCCATGCGTCGTTTTCAAGATATGGCTAACTGAAATATCACGCACCGCCACTGGTTGACATTATAACGCCAGGGCAATCTAGCCAGACATTTAAAACCCAATGGGAGGATTCATATCTTTTTACTAACGTCGACGGAAAGCCCAATGTTTCGTTTTTCATACAATCGTAAACATCAAGTCCTCGTGCGGCGACATTACGAGAACAAACATTCTTCGTCGCATGACGCAATTGTTGGTGACGAAAGGACGGAGCTGGTAGCCAAATTAAAATCAGAACTACCAAGCATTCCAGAGGTACGCGTCATTATTTTAGTATTATTTATTAATGACCCATTTTCCGGAAAATATCAGACCTTTAACGTTTTCTGGTATTTTTAGATTTCTTAATTTAATTTTAACTTTTATAGTCCAGTAGGCAGGGAGCTAAAATCATCTTGAAACGTGTTCTTGAAACATATAGGGCTAGTTTTGACGGTTTCATATGTATTTTTTTGGGTAGAACACAATGCGCGGGGTCCGTAGAGCTGAAACCGTCCGCTAATTTTTTAAATTAACAATTTATATCTTCGTTCCTTGGCATATTTTATATATAAGAAGTTATATATAAGAAGATGCATATAAGAAGTTGTGGCCTATTGAATTTCCAAAAGACTGCTGAAGTTGAAAAAGTGCTTTTTTTCAATATTTTTTTTTTTACTTCGAAAGTAGGGCGACTATGATCATGAACTTGAAACTTGAAAGTACGCTTCAAGGCGCGTATTTAAAAAAAAATGGGCGTCAAGATATTATGTCACAATTCCGAAAATTTCGAAGCGGCAACGCTAAAACAATATACATATACATCGCGTCAAAAATGTAGTCGCGTAGAAAACGTTATAAAACTGGCCCAAATTAATATTTTTAAAAATCTCAAAACGTCTCGCAAACTTGAAGAGATTTATGATTTTTCTAGCCCAACCCGGTCAATATCGTACAATAAACAAAGAAATGGCGTCATTGTTAATTAAGGCTTGCAAAAAAAATTCGATCGTTAATTACTCGAAAAGTTATTAACAGATCGAGTTGAAATTTTCAAGGTAACTTCTAGTTACAAATAGCTACTCTCTCAAGATTTCAGCCTGATAATTACTTAACTTTTCAAATAAATAAATAATTAAAAATTATAATTAAAACTATAAATAAATAATTAAAATTTTCTAAATTTGATACGGAAAAATATTCTTAATAGTACCTTATATACCGAAAATGCACAGGAACGGAGTTATATGCGAAAATATGAAAATTTTCGCATATATTGTTTATTTAAACAATGTTCCAGACGGATGCTGCTCTACGGACCCCGCTCATTGTATTCTACGGGAAAAATACATGGGGATCCGTAAAAACCTGCCCCGCATGTCGCAAGAATACTTTTTGATTATTTTAGCTCCCTGCCTACTGGACTGTCTGTCGTTCCTCACCTCAACGCAGCCCGGCACGAGTGCTCGGCCGGAGCACCGATTTACAATAAAACGTATATATAAAAATAAAAGTATATATAAAAATAAAATTATAAATTATATTTAAAATTATATATTATAAATTACAAAAAAGTATATATAAAAATAAAATTATTTTTATATATACATCTCGGTGGGCCGGAGCGGCAATAGCACCGGAGTTGGAGAGCCCTGCATTATACGGACATCAAGATTGTAGTGTAAAGACTCATAAAAAGGATAATTTATGGAAATGAAAAAGTTAGGCAAGTATTTTTTGGCTATGTCATAAAAAATAATTATATTGTTTCCAAGGAAAACTTTCAAAGATGACTTTCTAAATTTTGAAAGGAACCTGGTAATCCTTTGACCAAGCGACTTTTGGCCTTCCATATTTCCTAAAAAAAAAATGTATATAATATGTACAAGGTGTTCCTATTCAACGCCTCACTGCATATATTTTGGGTTATTTTTTAGTTAAAAAGAAAATTCAAATTCTGAAAGTATGCAGAATTTTCCAAGGAATCTGAATTTGGCCTTGGGATTATCATACAGGGGGTATTATTAAATATATAAGTAGGGTGTCTAAGAAACTGATGAAGTCACAAAAGCGTCACTCAACACGCTTTTATAAAACTTTTTGCATACTCTAAAAATATCCTACACTAAATTTTCCAAAAATCAGGTTCTTTTGGAATATCCTCTTAACATCGCTCTGCATAATAGCATAATAGGTACTCCCAAAATAAAATATAACTTGAAAATAAATATAACTTTTTTGCTAGCTCAAAAATGACCCACAATATCGGCAGTGAGCGTTACACTGGGACACTGAATGTGTAACATAGAGACAATATAAAAGAGAAACCTAAGCAATAGTAATAGGCCAGTTGATGGGAAAAAATAAACCGTGGAGTGGGTACAGGAACCTTCAGCGTAGAAACAAAAAACTGGACGTTTTCCACGAAACACCAAACCACTATATTTTTCTCGACGCGCGTTTCGCCAATCAAGTTGGCATCTTCAGGAGAATATTAAAACTAAATTTTAGCCTAAACACTTGCACTATTTATACTAAATTCGTTGCCACGGTTCATTGAACCGTAACTGTATTTGTTTATCAGAGCAAACAGTGGACTGGTGGGTATCGGACCATTGTCCTTATTCATACTACTGTTACGCTTAATGATTTCTAAACTTTCAAAAGCATCCAACTGTCTACTGTTTGTTACATTTCTAATTAATTTTAAATTATTTATGTCTATCCTATGGTTGTTGTCAAAAGTGTGTTGGCCAACACAAGGTTTTTCTGTTCTGCCATAGTTCAAATGAGCCATGTGTTCTTTAAATCTAGTCAAAGTAGATGTTTTTGTTTGCCCAATATACTTTTGATCACAATCTTTACAACTTATTTCGTATATTCCTGACTTTTAGTTATTGTCGATTTTGTCTTTGGGGTTACCCAAAAGCGTCTGTAGTTTATTTTTAGAATTATAAACCAAATTGATATTAATATTTTTAAAAATTTTATCTAGTCCGCGGGTGAATTTAGTTTCATATGGTAACGAAGCAAATTTAGAATTGTCAGTATCTACGAAAAGTCTTTATCTCCCCCTCTTTACTGAGGGGGAAATTTAACAAACGGTGAATTAGAAAATTAAAACTTGCCATTTTATGTTGAAAAGGGTGGTGTGAATCATTGGGAATATATCTAAGAGTCGCGGTTTCTTTCCTATATACATCAAACTCTAACTTATTTTCACTGTTTCTAATAACTAATATTACTAATACATCTAAAAAGGGTAGTTGTTCATTGTGTTCCATTTCATATGTAAATTTTTTTGGTAGGGAAACGGTTATTTAATTTAGCAACAAAATTATCTAAACTAATTGCATTTGTATCAAATATCGCGAAGATATCGTCCACATACCTGAACCAGACTCTAGGGAAATACTCGAATTTATATTTTACTTCTGTTTCAAATTTACTCATAAAAAGATTTGCAATGGAAGGTGACAAGGAGTGACCCATTGCCGTTCCCTCATGTTGTTGAAAATATTCACCATTATACTGAAAACAATTTTGATTCATACAAATACTAGTAAGCCGAATGTATTCCTTCAATTTTATCGTCTAAACCATTTAATTCGAGTAATTCCCTGAGGTAGTCCAAAGTTTGCGGAATTGGGACACTTGGATTAAAATTCGGCCTTCCTGCCTCTGGAGGCGCCTTGGAGGAAGTCGTGGCGGGTGTTGAATGTGCAATACAGCACCTGCCCGATTCTTCCAGGGGGTTTGTCAGATTGTGATCAAAAGTATATTGGGCAAACAAAAAGATCTATTTTTCCAACTTGGTTGGCGAAACGCGCGTCGAGAAAAGTATAGTAGTTCGGTGTTTCGTGGAAAACGTCGTTTTTTTTTTTTAATCCGCATGAATCGGAAAAAGTTTAAAGATTTTGTTTTAATTGTAATGAGTGGTATTGTCGTTTAGAGATGTGTAGTTCGTGACCGAAAAGTTCGAACGAACTATTCACTTTGAGTGAACTGAACGAACTGTTTCACTCTCTTAGCAGGTTATAGTTCGTTTTGAACTGTTTTTCAGTTTGAAATATTTCGTTCGCCGATAGATTGGGAATCAACAGACCGGATGGGAAACGTGAAATAGAATGAACTGGTTTAACAGTGAAACTGAAATAAGTGACGAACGCCTAATGTCATAAAAAAATGTTTTATTTTTCAAGGCGACACCGGTGAAACATGCCGAAATAGAACTAAAATAAATGGACTATAAACAAATAGAAAAACTTTCTGTATATGATATGCCGCGCTGACATTACTGTTGTCAAATTATTCTTATTATATTTTCGATGACTTTTTATTATTTTGAGTTTAGTACAGACACGCCACTGTTTAGTCATACTGAAATATTCTTGATAAAAATATAGAATAAACATAATTTTAAACTAATTCAGTATTATTTATAAACAATATAAAATATGCGTAGAAATACAAATAATAGTTTTGTGTTTAATGACACGAATGACAACATATTTTTATCAATCATTATTATGTACTGGGTACTAGTGTATATTGTTGTTTGTAGCTGCCGCTGCCGAAATTTCGGTCATTGTGCGTTGATTGTTGACTACCGCGTTCGTACGCATCACGTTCATTTCATCGTTTCACAAGAGAAATGTAGGAACGAATGAACTATAGTTCATTTCGAACTGTAAAAAAGAACTATTCAGTTGGATGAACTGTTTCGGTACGAACTATTCATCAAAGTGAACTAGAATGCCCATCCCTATTGTCGTTCACTGTTATACGTCGTCAGAAAACATATATCAGTACGATATATGTTTTCTCATATCATATAATAGTATGATATATCTGACGCCAAACCAAAATGAATGAGAGCCACCAGCTTATTTTCTCGCCAGGAGAATCCAGTGGTAACATATAGGCACTGCCCTCTAGTATGCATAAATAGAACTCGACGTGTTTCAGTGGGTCACACACCCCTAACGGTAGATCCATTAAACTTAAGTGTAATGAGATAATTCCCGTTCACTGTTATACGTGATCTGAAATCAGATACCCGGAACTCGGCCTTATTAGGTCTCATCAGTATGATATATCTGACGACGAACAATAATGAACGAGAGGCTCGGCTTATTTTCTCTCCAGGAGAATACAGCGGTGACATGTCAGACCCGCTGGAACATGTAGGGATTGGCGAGTCTTATTTATACATACCAGAGGGCAGTCCCTATATATCACCGCTTAATCGCCTTAGTTATGCTCCTATAATAGGACTCTCCTGAGTTTTCCCCCTCCGCAGAGGTGAGCTTCGGCAGTAGATAAAAGTGTTCCGAAATGTGGTGTTGAAGTTTTTCTAAGATTACTCGACAACTACGCATAAAATCAGAAAACTGTTTTTTGTTTAGCTCTAGTCTTCCAGCATTAGCTGTTGTTAGCATTGATACTACTATTTCTTCTACAGAAATATAGACTTATAAGTAGGGTTCCGAACGTATGCTGGTAACGCAGGGCCGGACACGTAATCCGTCATGTTATTGACGGAAGATGACATACGAGAGATCAAAACGACAGGAGTAAAAATGTGTTAATAATGTATGGTATAGTCCTCTCCAACACGAGCACTCGGTGCCGGCGCGCACCGGTGCCTGTCCACTGCCTTCTCACTCATCCGCAGCACAGCCGCCTTTGCGCGACAGAGACAGATAGCATCATATTGTTGCATTTAATTCCCGGTGCTCGGCCGGCGCTCGGCCGGAGCGGCAATAGCACCGGAGTTGGAGAGGCCTGGTTAGTCCATCTATTCTGAATTGAAAATGATAAATACGCCTGGGGAACAAACAAAGCGGTGATTTGAACTTTAGGTGTGGTGTAGTTAGGAAAGCGGTGAAAAAACTTTATGATTTTTTTATTTACATACATACATACGTATATGTATGTAAATAAAAAAAAGTCAGGACAATACATGTACCTATGTATTATTTATATTTATTTGTATATTATACTAATGTTCATTTGGCCAGTAATATGTTTAAATTTTTTTTGTACTTGCAAACAAGTAATGTTAAAAAATATTTAAAAATGCGTCAGAACTAAACAAAAAGCCATCTTTTAATTAAAATATATAATTGCTCAGCAAGGACCATCGAGAAGGTATGAACATATCCTTGCCATGAAGGGATGGGAAGGATTACATTAGTTTAGGTCGGGAAGTTATTTTAAAACAAAAAAAAATATACACTCAATCAATAAATTTAAATAAACATTTATAAATAAATAACAATTCCAAAAAATACTAAACACGACAAAACAAAAACATTTCTGGTGAAATAAATATATAAATAAATCATTAATTCCAAGAACGAAAATAAATAGTAAAATACATCCATGAAAAACGTAAATAAAACTCGTAAAAACGTAATAAATAAACGAACAGAAGAAGGCGTCACGTAAAATCGAACCTAACCGAACGTAATCGAACGTAAAAAGGTTCGATAGAATCATTCGGATTCGGACGCAGATTCGGATTCGGACTCAGATTCGGATTCAGAATTGTTTAATTGTATAATCACCGGGTTTACCGACGGTGTCTCGAACGCAGTCTGAAGAACGCAGTTTCTCCACAATTCTGTGTTATCTAATTCATCAATTATCTTTCTCACGTTATCTACTACTGATGCACTTAACGTTGGTGACTGATTATATTTACGCAAACGATCTTTTACCGCCGCCCAAACCATTTCAATAGGATTGAATACGCAATAATATGGTGGCAATCTTGTAACAGTGTGACCGTGTATACTAGCGAGGTGATCGATGACATATTCATTTTTAAAATTTTGCTCTTTTATTAATTCGAGTAACTTGCGCTTTACCGGAATCTTTTCAGGGATGTTCATATTTTTTATTTCTCATTAATTTTAAAATATCTTCCTTTTTGGTAGTAATATTCGGTATTTTATTTAAAATGCGCGAATGATACGGCGCGTTATCCATTACAATGACCGATTTGGGAGGGATATTCGGAAACAGTTGTTCTGAAAACCATTTTTCAAATAAATTCGCGGTCATATCCTCATGGTAGTCAGCAGAGGATTGTGATATGTTTTTAGCGGACAGTAATAACGGTTAAGTATAAGTGCGGTTTTGGCACAAAACCGTTTTCACTTCCGGCGTGAAGTATTATAATCCGTTTTCCCCTTGAACACGGAGTATTTAACGCACATTTTGGAGAACTATCTACCCAGCCATACTTCACAACGTCATGTATATCAAACCACGTTTCATCAAGATATATTATATGCCTATTTGATTCGCGAGAGTGCCTAATTTTTTCCAAATATTCTACTCGAAGTATAACGATACGTCTCGATTCCATTATAGTCATTCGAATATTATTTTTTTTATATTTAAAATCAGAGTTTACTAAGATGCCACGTAATGTTTCTAGAGATTTATAATTATTATAATCAGGGTAATCATGTAATTTTTGTTGAATTAATTCCAAAGTCGAGACTTTTTTTCTTTATACGTATCATAAATTATTCGCCTAATTACGTCCCGCGTCGCCTCGTCGACATTTTTGAATTATTGCTTTTTCTGATTTCGTAATTCAGAGTGATCTATAACAATCCCAGCTTTAACAATGCGATAAATTGTGGATATTGAAATTTTAGTTAATTAATTAATTCGATTAATAATTTCAGCACCAGTCATTTTCTCATTTTCACGTTTTAGACATTCATATATGTTTAAAATAATTCGTTGACTTTGACAATGTAAGTCTTTATTTTTTAATTCATCGTACTCGACCGTTTCGACATTTTCGCTGGTTATATTTGAAGCTACGTTATTTTCATCCGTTTCGAAAGGGCTCCAGAAAGCCATGTTTATGAAAGAGGTATTGATTAAAAATATCGATATTTTAATGATTAAATTATGACGCAAATAAAATAAAAGTTTGTATAATTTAAACCTTTTAAAAACCCACTTCGGCGTTATTGTATGCGCACAGAATATAAAGCATCAAAGCACTCACAAAAACAACGTTTTTTTTTATGAAGTCGGTCAAAGATAGCGTGGTTATAACCCGTGTTTTACCGCCAACGTAATCAACTGGGTCGACTAGATGTGGTGTCTGGTGACATATTTCCCCCTACCAGAGTAGCGACAGTGACCAATGAAGTGTAGATTCCGCCCACTTCTTAAGTGACAGGCGCTCGTCAAGGCAACGTGGACTACGATACGGTCTATACGGGTAAAGATCAGTATAGTAGAAACGCGTATTTAGTTCCATATAAAGTGTTAGTAAACTGATATATCCTTATCCTACCTCTTATAAGTACCTATTTTCAATTTAGAATGGAAATTCTATACATATGTACCTATTGCTTGTCATTCAGAAACACCGACTGTCCTTATTGCTTGAGCGTACGTTGCCACGACCAGTAGTCTTTATGCATTTATTCTGTGAGCGTGATTCCTGTATCTACAGAGGACAATACACGTGTTACTACTATTTCTATAATTTTAAGTATTAGCTATGAATATCGGGGGCATTAACGACCTTATTACCGCAAAATCTGTTGTTTCGTCTACTGTCAGCCTCAGACATTTATTACGTATGTCTTCTTTGATATTTTCCATGACACGTTGATACGTCTTCTGTAAATGTGTTTTACGCAATGTTTGGCTACTAGACAATGGAGAATCGGATCGGAAAATTTGGCAAAAAAAAAACGTCTAAAGTAAATATTGTCGACCACGTTCCACACAATGCTACATGCGCAAAACATTATGCACAAATCAAACCAAAATTCTTCTTTTCTAACCGTACCTGGTATATTTTTTTTGATGGATATTCGAATCTAAATGTCTTTTACACTCTCGGCGATCACAGAATATATGTATATCAACGATTGCAAGGAATACATATTACATATAATACATGTGATTCGTCTATTGTAAAAACCTTGCAAATTTCAATTATCTTTTTAAGTTTATTCAGAAATGGTAACGACTGTGCCGTTGTTGCAGAAATCTACACAAAATCAAAATCTAAATACAGTACATGAATTTGTGACGAGTGACTAACTCGTGATAAAAAATTGTTTTCAATGCAGCGGTCGACTCGTTTACATCGCCGCGCCGGCAGGTATACACTATCAGAATAGCTCGCCGTCTTATGGAGAAAGTATATTACGGAGTCCCGGGTTCCCGCGAAGACTTCGCTCGGAATAACATTCTACGCATGGACAGTGGCGTGGGTACACAGGGGCAAGAAATATGCAAAAATACGGTTTATTCTTTAATTATCATAGAGTTGTATAGTGCCGGCTCTGCGGGACAGCTTAGTTTACCTTAGGACCTTAATTATGAGTTATGAGTTATCTGGTTAAAAAAAAAACACTAAAAACCTACTAGAATCGCTAAAAAAAATATTATTTCAAGTCTGAAAGGGATAAAAATGAGTTGTGGAACAAGAAAATACTTTATTACATTCGATAGGTGTAGGTAAGTATCAACATTTTATAGTCCAAAAGCAGAATTTCAAACTTTAATACTTTTATAAAAGCCACATTTCTGAATTTATGCGTAGTTCTCGAATAATCTTAGAAAAACTGCACCCCATTTTGGATTACTTTTATCTACCTGAAGCTCACCGCGGAGGAAGGTGAAAACTCAGGATAGTCATATTGGATCGTAAAAGAAGTGTTTACCATCAAGTGTAAAAACAATAAAAACTTTATCACGAATTATTTCCGAATTCAGCTACCCACCAACTGGCCTATAAACGAAAAAACCTGATTTAATAACACTCTACTTACTACAAATGAAAGATGTGCACCCTTTCTGCTTGCTATTTCTTCAATTTCTTTGGCAATGTTTTCTTGATAAGTGCCTTTCACGTCAATAAAGTAAGTATCTTTACTGTCTGCATAATGACAAGAAATTGCTTTTCTAAAACCCTAAAAAAATGTGTTAATGATCAAAATGCGAAACTAAAATTCTACATATTATCATTACCATTTGGTAAGCTTGCTGAAATGTTAAATCATGAAATATGTTAAATCATGACAACTTGTGAGTAAAAAGTAAGTTTTAATTTTGTGTAAACGGCAAATTTTACAAAAATAGTGATTTTTAGAAAATATTGATCAAAAACTAAGTAATCATGCCTATTAAATATTGTTAGTTTATATGTTGGCCATAATTTTATACTTCATTGTTAATAAAGAATCATTACAATATTTATCATGAAATAAGTACCTTTGTAAAATTAGGACCAGATCCATGCAGTATGAGTGGATGAAAGAAAACTGTATCACCTCGATCCATAGGCACATATATCTTTGGAAGGTGGTCAAATCCCTGAATACCATGGTAGAGTGCGTTCTTGTATCCCTGTCATTAAAAAAATATGCTTACCACTTTGCTTCTCTTATACATATGTATTTTTACTATACAGTGAAGGATAAAAGTCGCGCATAAATTCGATAAAAATTGAAAGAAATATTTTTCAGAATAACGTTCGGATACGACAACTTTTGTTTTTAGTTGCTCATTTGTTGACATGACACCCGGTATAAATTTTGAGGTGTTAATAAAAAAATTGCACAGACCTTAGGATATTCATGTTTATAAAGAGGTCCTTGATGTGTTCCTGGGATCACGTAAAGGCAACCGTTTCTCTCATCAACTCTTTCTAACGCCGTCCAGGATGCTACGATTTTGTCAGCTGGTCGAAAAGGAAAATAGTGTAGGTCCTGAAATTCAAAACATATACAGTTTTACGCATAAAATCCGCATCATAGGAGATTTTTTTTCTTTATCGGTGGTTTTTTTATTTATTTTAGAAAGATACGATTGGTATAAAGGAATAATTTCGTACTGATTTGGTAAAATTTGAAATACCTAGGTACCTATCTAGAAATGCCTAGTACAAAAAAAAAATGAGAAAAAACTACTAGACACTTGAAAATTGTCTAGTGGGTAGAAAATAAAAAAAAGAAACAACTTTTTTCCTTTGATGTTTTTCAAAACTTTTATTTTTATTTTTTGAGAAAAATGTCAAATTTGACAGTTATAAAAAGTCACGTGACTACTCACGTGCATGTCATTTGACATCATTTTTTGAGCAAAGGCAAACGGCAACATCAAAGTTTTCCTTAACCGATTCGGAAAAAAAATTCCCATATGGTGTGGACTTTATGTGTGATACTGTATATTGATTTGAATAAAAACCGCAACAGCCAGTGTTGGTTAAGCAATTTATAATATTAGTAATTTTGAAGTTGTTGAATCCTAGGCATCGTAAACAATGTTTATTCTAGAAATGTAAGAGCAAGACTGACCAGGATTTATTAATGTTTGGCAAAAATTGATTCAAAACGCGTGCTATTTTCATGAAAATCACAACAAATACCGAGATAACATTGAAATTTTAATAATGCCTTTGTTATATTGAAGTTCATCTTATCTGAAAATTTCAAATAAATTGCTTATGTAATACTGGGTGTTGTGATTTTTATCCCGGACAGTATAAATATGAGGAATATGCAACACTGTGGAAACATTAAGATGATTATTTGTAAATTGCTGACTTTTACCTGGTGAAGAGGATGTAAAGAAGCACCAGGATCGGCATTCGGTGGTTTATTAATGAACATGGAGTGCGCGCCAGTGATATTTGGGCCTATGATACCCTCTACAATGTCAATAACTGCTTTATTACAAGCGTATTCCCAAAAAACATCATCATACAAGAAGTCTTGAATCTGAAAGGGGCCTCCAGTTGTAGTCAGTGGCATGGTGGAATTTGAAATTCTAATATTTTCGTGAGGAAGCATGGGGTCCACGGTCCACATATTTTAAGAAGTTTTTAAACCCAAATTGAAGGCTACAATAGCAAAATAACAATTCAAACGAAACTTGTGAAAAAAATTGTTCGACAAATATCTGGCCCCCAGAAAATCCTCAAACGCTTATGGTTTTCGCATAAAATTTCGCTTTAAATTTTTATGTTTGTTAAAGTTATAGCTATTACAAAATATCAATGAAATGCTGGAATGAAATAAAAATTTAAATGTTCATTACTTTAACAGATCTCGGAATTCCGAAAAAAGATACAAGAATAAAAATACTTTGATTATAGTTGATGAACAAGAACAAAATATTTCGCAAATATAGTTTTGAGTCTAGTAATAATGCCCTAATATCTGATACGGGTCCCATGCTTCCTTACGAAAAATACGAAAGTGTCAAATTCAACCAGCCGCCATTAGTTACAGTACCTACTTGTAAAAACTGTGTAAAAAAAGTATTTTACTAGCGCGCAAGTATGACTCCGCGTTTAGAAATTCATTTTTTTTATTTGAATGAAGTAACTTTTACATGTTGCAATGTTTTCAATCGTGTTTGGCGTCTTAAACGCTAGCTACTCATACCTATATATGATTCAAGCTTATGCGTATTTTTTATTTTGTGCCCTTTAGATGTCTACTTTTGTGCCTGAAACGTCTCATATGCGGGGAAGCTTTGCTTTTCATCTTCAACCTCAAGAAAAGCGCAACCGAAGCTCATCAATAAAGACAGGATCATTTTTGTGCATAGCAATTTCAAAACAATTTTTTTGCACATAAAAACAGGTGTAAAGTTTATCACCTTTGGCGGATATCTTGCTTTCGACTTCTTTTCGGTTGGACCATTCCAGTACATGCTTCGCACTAACGTGAATAATACCGACAACATACCCACTCCTATAGTGAGTCAAAACCCACTATAGGAGCCGGAACACTTCGACCACAGGAGCAGGTCCGGTTCGGAATCGTTTCCGAAATTCATATAATTTCATAGAACCTCATTACATGAAGGGATATTTTGTGTGTCATATTGCGTGGTGAATGAATTTTGAACGAATGAATCCATTAGAGCCAAATGTAATGAACTATTGTGTGACGTCATACGTCACAAGGTTATGTCAGACCACTGGGACCTTCTATGTTTAAAAATACTCTACATATCTACCACTTTATAGATCAGAAACTCCGTTACGAGTACATACATACAAGTATAAATATTTTAGTTATCTATCTAATTTTACATGTATTGAAAGTAAATGAATGAATCTTCTAGTATTTCTACGTGTTTACCTATTTCCATAGATTGGATCTTTTAATAAAATTATGTCGTTTTCAGACAACTATCTTGCAGAGTACTGCAAACAATGCGGTTCATTGTCACTAGAGTAAATATTAATACTCATAACGGCGAATTGCATTTATCTTTTGCACGTTGAATGTGACTGGTCTAAATTATTTCAAAACTGAAATGACGTAAACTTCTTTACGTTTATCTTTTTACTATGCTAGGTATACTTTATTTAGGAAATCCGCTTTAGCGAGGAAGGTTCACAAAACTGTTTATGTTTTGGGAAATACTGTCACGTGTAAAATATCGTTTTGCAATTCGCATTTATGAGGACTAGGTTTAAGTGTCTCTTGAAAGTACATTACTATTTGCATATGTGCATTTACCTAACACAACACATTTGACAAATTCGGGTGAGCCTACTGCGAGTACAGTAACGAGTATACACGGTGAAAGTAACGTCAACCACATCTTAGTCAAAGTCGTAGAGTCGGTACTTTTACTCCCGGTTAAGACCGATTAATTAACTAGGCGATAAGACTGGGAACTGGTATATGCCTTAACTGGGACTAAAAGTACCGGGCCTGTACACTGGCCCTGTACACTGTTAGTTTTGCACAAAACTGATCCTGTTTAAACTATTCAAATCTGGAGATTTTGACGTCAACGCCAAGGAACACGGAAAGCCGCCAAAAAAGTTCGAGGATGAGGAACTGCAAACATTATTGGATGATGAACGCAGTTACGCCAAGAAATCAAGTGAAACGACCAGAATGGGCGGATCGACATGACAAGTTGATGACTGCTTCATGACGACGCAAGGCCGCATGTCGCATAATCGGTAAAAGACACGCTGAAAGGATTCAAATAGGAAGTCTTCTCCGACTCGCCGTACTCTCCAGACATCGCTCCGTCAGATTATCACCTCTTCCGGTCAATGGCGCATGGTCTGGCCGACCAGCGCTTCCGAAATCGCAAAGTACTTCAAAAATGGCTTGATGATTGGATTGATTCGAATCCAATAAATGTATTTTACGATGTCATCCATAAACTACCCAATCTATGGGAGAAGGTTGTATTTAATAATGGAAATTATTTTTAATAAATGTTTTAAATGTTTTAATAATCGTAAAAAAACGCACGAGTCATACTTACGCACCTAATATTACTGGTGTGAAATAAGTATTAGGCTAAAAATAGACGACAAAGTCGACAGTCTATTCGGCGAATCATTCAATACTGTTCAAATAAACGACGCATGGTTTCCTCGCGACTATACGAACTGTCGCAATTAAATCGCGTACTCTAACCGATTGCCATGGACGTCAACCTGGCGGTCGATTCGACCAAAGTCACTTCGTCTGTCTTTAGCCTCAATCACAGACTCTCAATCACTTCACTCTGTCGTCTGTGAATAATGTTGAATGCAATAGGTAAACCATTTGAATGTCGTAAAAAGCATTGTGAGAGCCCAGCCGTGTTACCAGATCTTCTGCTTTACCCATGAACCCATTAAGCCCCAAATGTCCTTATTTTTTAAAAAACTTATTTTCAGTGTTATCGGTGCTGAAAAAAATCAGGTCAATTCCGACGTAAAATTTCATGCTGTTGCAGAATATGGCCTTAGAATGTTTCAACAACTTATTTTACAACAATTATAAACAAATTACGATTTATTCGACAACAAAAAAATATATAGACCTGAATTTTTTTATGAAATAGGTAATCCACGGGTTCTATACCCGTCCACGAAAAAAATCGCGTCCACAACTTACAATAAATTACTTTGTTTTATTTTTAAACATTTTTGGTAAAACAAAATGGGGGGCCAAAACAAAAATATTTTTGTATAAACTACATTTTTTTTTCTTAAAAAACGAGACTGGTAAAAATGTTCTAAGAATAAAAATGTCTTAGAATTATAATTTTATTTGTTATTCGAGAGTATTTTTAAACAAAATACTCTCGATTTTTTTTTCAGATTTTTTAAATTACATTTTTGGAAATTTCGATTTTGTGATTTTTGAAACAATTAAAAATAGTCTAAAAACCCTGAAAAAATTTGAGACAATTCAAAATATAGTAGTATTCAAAGATAATTTTGTTCTCGAGAAATTTTTACAAAAAAATTATAGTTTTTAAGAAAAAAAAATATTGATATTTGATATATGAATAGTCTTTTTTTTTCTAAAACTATAAATTTTCAAATTCTCAAGAACAAACATGTCTTATAATTATTTGAAGAATACTCTCAATTTTTTTAAGATTTTTAAAGACGATATTTGATTGTTCCAAAAAATCACGAAATCGAAATTTCCAAAAATGTCATTTAAAAAACAACACCGACAACATTAAAAATAAGCTGGCCGAAAACTCTGGTGCTTAATGGGTTAATAGAAAAAATACGTTTTGCGCCTTTAATCTACTGTTGTTTTCAGTATCCAACTTTCTGTTTTATTAAATATCGAGTCACTATTTCCATTAAGCAAATAAATGAATTATGATTAATGACGAAAAATGTTAGACTAAATTAAATGATTTAAATATTTAACACAAAAGAATGGTGTCTTAGCGCTGCAGCCAAAGAATATGTTTTTTTTAATTTTGAAGTAACTGATTAAGAGTCTGAATAAATTTATTTAGTTTACATTCGTTTATATTAATTCAGGGATTGTTTTCTATGTATCTTTTTAATATAATGTCAGGTAACATACCTGACATACTTTTATAAGACTATTTTTGTTAATGATTTTATTATTATTTTTTTTAATTTCGTTATTTCTGGTTTTTGTTGTACTTTGAGTTCTATTAGTTAAAAACACTTTTTATTAAAACCACTGTTTGAACAAGCAAATCTATTGATTGTTTTTTTTCACCATTTTCGTGTTGAAAGAAATATCCATCTGGCAACACTGCAGGGCAGTGTTGTGTGCGCTATCTTACTAGATATACCACATATATCTATGTGCGAGCTGGTCCTTGACAACCGGATTGATTAACCAGTCTAGGAAAATAGCATTGGATGATGACCTTATTACTACTATTAATTTGTTATTCTTCGTTTAATTTTTAATATACAGGGTGTCTAAAAACTCTCTTGCCAAACAAAAACCCCACATACTAGGCGCGATCCTATGTCGATTTAACCTAACACATAATAATACATATATAATTTAGCAATCAAACGGGATTTTATGTAAGAAACAAAAAAAGTTTAAATTGAGGTTTCTCGAAAACAGTGCATCGTAGCGATTTCAAAAGAGTCAAAAATGCGAAGATAAAAATATATGAGTTAAAATGTTTGTTGACCCTCCCCTCATCAAGTGAGACGCTTCTGATCGCAAGAGAAAAATCTTATTTATAGTGGCCGATTTTTTTATTGAACACTTAGTAATTGTGCCAAGTTGGAACTTTTTAGTTAACGCCTTGTTTGAGTTTTTAAAAAAAAATGACTTAATGCACCATCTTCAACGGGAAATAGATCCCTTAGAAAGCATTTTAGGATTAAATAAATCTTCATTTAAGGTTAGATTGTCATAAAATCACGTATTTTCTGACGTTTCCGTTTGATAGGAGAGTGTCTAGACATCCTATACAGTGTGGAACAGCCAAATGGAATAAATTCAGTAGCTCCATTATGCATTTTTTTAGAAAATTCTGAGACATTCATTTGAAATGTATTTTCATTCTCTATTCAAAACTGTTATAGTTTTAAATTTTATTGGAGAAATTAACATGAATAAAAGATAAGTTTCTCCAGCGTAGGAAATGTTGTCACTATTTGTCAATTTTAGGTTCTGAAATGTTAATAATAACAAAAAATAAATGTCTGTAATTGCCGACATTTCCTACTGTAAGATAAAAACTTACTAATACGTACAATTTTTTGCTTGACAATCGAACGACAAAAACGAGCAAGCAGCAAAAAAACAAACCTGAAATTTAAGAAGTTGGCCATTATCAGATTTAGTGAAATTACCTAGAAACGTGCTTGTCATTGTAACAGTAGTTAACAGTTATCAGTGTTAAACTTTTTGCTTTAGTTTTCGTGTTGCAATTCAGAGAGATGGTTTACCTAACAGAAATGCATAAGATAACGATTCTGCAGATGATTGGTTACAGAGACAGAACACGAACGCAGGCCGAAGTTGTTCGCATATTTCAAGAAAAATATCCGGAGTTGCCGCCGATATCTCAAGGTACCGTAAGTAAAATAGAGAAGTAGTTTCGGGAACATGGACATGTTCGGCAGCTAAAGAAAAATCCTCCCAATATACTCAGTGATGATCAGAAATTGGATGTAATGCTTATGCTTGAAGAAAATCTACATACATCGAGTCGTCAAACAGCTTCAGCATATATTAGCCATTCCTCGATTCTCCGCATATTGACAGAAAATCAGATGCACCCATATAAACTGGTACCAACTAATGAGCTCGCGGAAGACGATTTTTATAGACGAATTCTCTTTTGTGAACAAATGATGCAAATGATGCATGACAATACTTTACAATTAGAATATGTTTTATTTTCGGATGAATCTACATTTACACTTCACGGCCATGTTAATCGTTAAAACTGTCGTTACTGGTCGACAGAAAATCCTCATTGGTTGAGGGAACTACACACGCAAAATCCTGGGAAAGTTAATGTTTGGGCAGGAATAATTGGAGAACATATCATTGGCCCCTTCTTCATTGATGGCAATTTGAATGGAGCAACTTATTTAGCGCTGCTCCAAAATAATGTTGTACCGACGATGGCAAACTTGTATCCAGCTGAAGGAAACCCACAACTTCCAGGTAATGCAATATGGTTCCAGCAGGATGGTGCACCAGCACATTGCGAAGTCAATGTCCGGCAATATATCCACACAATCTTTCCAAATCGCTGGATAGGGAGACGTGGTTCTGTAGAATGGCCTGCACGATCATATGATCTCACGCCGTTAGAGTTCTTCCTATGGGGATATGTAAAAAGTATGGTCTACAAAACCAAATCCGACGATTTAGCTGACTTAAGAAAAATAGTAACACTTGCAATTAGGTCGATTACCCCGCAGATGTTAAGTAACGTTAGAAGACATTACTATTTACGTCTAGGATGTTGCCAAGATGCTGGAGGCATGCATTTTGAACATCTGCTGCATTAATAATGATTTATTTTTTATTTTAATGTAACGAATTTCCTACGCTGGAGAAACTTTTTTTTTTCTTGTTAATTTCTGCAATAAAATTTAAAACCATATCAGTTTTGAATTGAGAATGAAAGGAAAGACATTTCAAATGAAGTATCACAAGCCCCTACTTCCAATTTGAAAATTTAGGGGTTGTAGCTGTCACCTGAAAGGGGTTGAATTTAGGGATGATATTTTTACGTCGCAAGATGTCATTTTAGAATTAAAAATATTTAATCATTTGATTTTTTAGAAAATTGTGAGTCACGTAAATTTTTCTAAAAAAATTGCATAATAATGAGCTCCAATTATTAGTCAACCCTAAATTTTAATTGGAAAGATTGATATTTGAAAGTTTCCTTTCAGTAGCTACTGAATTTATTCCATTTGGCTGTTCCACACTGTATATAAAATATACCTATACTTTATATCCGAGCTTGGCTATAATAGCATAATAAAATATAACAGTGTTAATGTTCTACCCAAAAGCCTACCTTATTTATCACATATTCACCATGTACTCCTTTATCTTTCAATGATGGATCTTTCATAACAGTTACTACATTGATATCTATTACTTTGCCATTGCAGAAATCAACAAATCTTTGGCTATAAAGGAGATTCACATTTAAATATTAAAATCTGAATTTTTATATTAAAAGATCCTTACCATACTTTATTCATTAGTTCTTCATCAACATTGTTTTTAATTAGGAGATAACCATTTTTTTCATAAAACTGCTTCTGTTCGTCAAAGAGTCTAGAATCTTTATGTATATATCTGTAGGTTCTAAAAAAAATATATGAATAATTACAACTATTCTTATGTAGTATGTTTATTTATAGTGTCACGTTTAAAGTCTGCATCATAAAGATTTATTTTATGTAAATTTTGAATTTAATAATAAAAATAATAATTTCTTTTATTAGAATATAACCCAGAATGTTATAAGTTAAGTGCGTTATTTTATTAACTACATATTATTTTAGTTTACCAGATTGGGTTAAAAAAGGCAGTTTAGTAATTTTATCGAATGAAACCCCGTTATTTTGTTCCATTATTATATTTTATAATTAACCCCCGCTTCCCACGGTTCCACTTCCCATAAAAAACCCCCAAAAAATAATTGTTTTTTTCCCTATATATTTTTTCTTTTTTATATAAAATCCCCCCCCCCCCCCCCCCCCCCCCTAAAAAACCCCACCAAAAACCCCCCCCCGGTTTTTCACTCCCCCACCACAAAAAAAAAAACCCCACCCCCCCCCCCAGGGAAGCGGCTTTATTAAAAAATAATTATTATAATAATAATATTATAATTAATAATTTCGTTAGTCTAATATAATTTAAGGTTTATCATTAAAAAAGTGTAGTTAAAATTTTAGTAATTACGTTTTATTTTTAAATATATTTTATTTGTCATACATACTCAACTATGTACTTAATAAAATGATCGAAATAAGGTAGGTTGTGTACTTTCTGATAGATTAAATCAATTTTAAATCAAGTGTGATATTTCAATGAAAATTTTTTATGTATGTATTTTTGAAAAAAAAAATGTATTTACATAAACAATAATAAATATTTCGAATAACTCGAATAGTGAACTATTTAAAAAAATAAACAAAACCAAAGAGGTTATAGAGAGTTAAAACTGCGTAAAAAAATTTTAAAAAATGAGCAAATTTTTCTTTTGAAATTTATCGAAGACTTTTGGAAGAAACATTTCTTATGTGCATGTTATGTATTTTTTTATGCCAAAACCAATGATACTAGTGGAGGTCGGTGGAATTTGACCTGCCTGCTCGTATTTTCGTAAGGAGGCATGGGACCCACACCATAATTTAGGGGGCGGTTACTAGACCTAAGTAGAAGGATATAATGGTAAAAAATCTTCAGGGAAAACTTCGAATTTTTTTTTCCAGAAATGGCTGCTTCCAAGAAGATCTAGGAAACCGCTTGCAAAATATTTGCGACATATTTTTTTTTTCATAATCACGGAGTAAATACAAATTAATAATAATACTTAAGTCTTCTTATACTTGTGATTTTATTGATATTTTGAGATCTGTAAAAGTTATGGTAATTTGAATTTTTATTTCATCCCAACATTTCGTCTGTGAGATTTTACAATAGTCGTATCTTTAAGCAAAACAAGAATTTTGCAAAAATCACAAGTATAAAAAGACTATATTGAAAAAAAATACTGAAAAAAAAAATATTTCGCAAATATTTTGTAAGCCATTTCCAAGATCTTCCCGGAGGCAGCCATTTTTTTGAAAAAAAAAATTCGCAAGTTTTCCCTAATTTTTTTTGCCATTATAGCCTTCTACTTAGGTCTAGTAACCACCCCTTAAAATATGATGTGTGTCTCATGCGTTCTTACAGAAATACAAGCATGTCAAATTCCACCGGCCGCCACTGAATGATACATCAATATTAAGAAAAAATTAATACAAATGAGAACTTAATGTGTGACACCGTAACAAATTCTTACAGTGATTTCAATTTACACAACTAATACAGGGTGTTAGTGTAATGTATAAGATTAATGTATAAAATACCCTTGAAAGTACGTCATTACTGTTCGAATATGTTCGAATTTTTTGAGAATGAAACAATATTTTTTCTACCCATCACATTCCTGCGACATTCAGCTCTGTTAAGGAGCATATAAGGTAAGACCCCGGTTTATTGTACGTAGGTAAATGTATGGGCTAGTCAGTGGCGGCCGGTGGAATTGACATACTCGTATTTTCATAAGGAGGTATGGGACCCACACCATAATCTAGGAGGTGGTTGTTAGACCTAAGTAGAAAACTATAATGGCAAAAAATCTTCAGGGAAATCTTGCGAATTTGTTTTTTCAAAAATGACTGCTTCCGGGAAGATATTGGATACGGTTTGCAAAATACTTGCGAAATATTTTTGTTTCATAATAACCGAGTAAATACGAAGTATTTTTATACTTGTGATTTTCTTGACATTTTGAGATCTGTAAAAGATATGAATAATTTGAATTTTTACTTCATGCCAACATTTCGTCTGTAAGATTTTACAATAGTTGTATCTTTACGCAAAATAACAATTTTGCAAAAATCACAAGTATAAAAAGACTGTATTTACTCGGTGATTAAGAAAAAAATATATTTCGCAAATATTTTTTTGAAAAAAAAAATTTTCCCTGATTTTTTTTTTGAAATTATAGCCTTCTATTTAGGTCTAGTAACCACCCCTACAGTATGGTGTGGGTGCCAGCTTCCTTACGGAAATACGAGCATGTCAAATTCCACCGGCCGCCACTGAGACTAGTGCGACCCTGTGATGATCCTTACTTTGGTGAAATCTAATAATACAATAAAATAACCTTTAGTCTATTAGTTTATACTACGCCGCTCCATGAGACATGATCATTACGATAAACAACAATGGAAAGCATATTGTGATAATAACTATATGTTGATCTATGATTTGTAACCTTAATGTAAGATTAATTGTGATATACATACATACATACATGCACAGAATAAGAAGAAATGATGTGATACATGTACATGTATGTATGTATGTATATTTTAGGTACCTACAACATTCATTACATTTTAACTAACAATAAGTAATACAGTGCGAAAGATCAGTGACCTACTCACCCCATTTCAAATGTTCATGGACTCTTGTTTCCATATAGTTACTGTTGCAAAAGTACCGACCAAGCTAAATATATACATATGTATGTATGTGCGTAGACATTCGTAAAACGCAACGCGTATCGTGTATCGTGTCAGCACTGGACAAATGAACCTTGTTGGTATGAGATGCAATTATACGGCGTATTTTGTTTCACATATTATAGGTACATATCTAGAGTTGCTGCTCAGGGACCAGTGTTTTATCTACAAGGTGTGTTCATGTATGAATTAGAATTTTTGATACATATGTAAAATACGTACTAGATACATTATACAGGGTGATTCAACAAATATTGGGCCAAAAATTAATGGCAGATACTACATCAAAAATAAACCGACACGTATATTTCATTTCGCATAAGGTCACAGTACTGCAGCCCTCCAAAAGGGGGCGGTACGAACAAGTTTTTTTCAAATATTTTCAAAACCACCGACTCAGCGTAGCTCAAATTTGGTATAGAAGTACAATAATGATTAGTTGATTACAGGGCGTTAATGGCAAACATGTCATATTACTTTTTTTAAATTATTTTCTTTTTTCATAGAGTAACCAATTCGGGCTAAATAGTGCGACGCATAATTTAATTCTCTATAGAAAAGGTACACTTGTTGGGAACGCGAAAATGCACTTTTTTTGAGAAAAACGAAAAAAAAACCGATTAAATGATTTTTGCATGTTCACACTAAATTAAAAAAATAATAATAAGTTGGCCAGGAAAACAATGCTATAGATGCAATTTCCAAATTTAACAGTTCCTAATAAAAACTTGAGTTGTTTGTTTTTTTGATTTAATCATTTTGTGTGAAAAGTTAGTCGTATGTATAACATACTCATACATATTTATAACATATCATAATACTCGAGACTATCTAAAATAATTCAACTCTCAATACCAGGGGATTGTTAAATAGGTTACACTTATCACCTTCACAATGAAGTGTGGCAACTATGGAAAAAATTCCCATTTTTTCCTATTGTAGTATCTTTGTGCAAGAGTTGCTTTCACAAGATTTTGGAAATAGGTTAAATTTTTGTCGCTGATTTAGAAATGATTACAAACAAGAAAACGATTTTGCTGCAAAAATTATATTCTGTGACGAAAGTTTACTAGAAGAAGAATTCTGAACAAACATAATAATCAAACGAGGTCAGAATAAAATCCACATATTACACAATAGACATTATCAAAATGAATTTAGAATACTATTTCAAGCGACAATGTATGCCACCCCCATGGACACAGTAGAAGAATTAAGAGAAAACATTCTTGTCTTTCTCTTTAATTCTTCTACCCGAATGTGAGAAGATTAAAAACAATAGTCACAGTATTACGCCGTGTCTGCATTTTAATTTGAAAAAAGGATTGATGCATCATGTATTAGAAATAACGGTGGTCATTTTTAAACTGACTTCATTTGACGAAATAATTATTATTTAGTCGTTGTTATTAAATTTTTGTTATTTTCCTAATTTATTTTGCTTGAGATTTTGATTTGTCTATTCATTAAATATTCAACTATGGTTTTATTCTCAACTGAGTTATATGCATTTTTTAATAGTGAGTTTTTTTTTAATCTAAGCAGCAATCTTAGGTACTTAGCTATAATAACTCGCACATTCTCTGAATCAAAAACATAACGAAAATATCACATTTATGTTGTTTTCCTGGCCATTTATATTGTTTTCCTGGATCGGATTGAAATGCCTCTATGGAAAAAGAAAATGATTAAAAAAAAGTAACATGAGATGTTTGCCATTAACGCCCTGGATGGGGTAATAAAATATTGGTCAAATCATATTATTTGGGACTATTTATTGTACTTGTTTGTCACGTCAAGTCAGTGGCTTTGAAAATATTTGAAAATAAAAAAACTAATTCGCGCCGTCCCCATTTGGAGGGCTGTAAGAACGAGTATTAAGAACGACCTTAGAGCGAAATAGAAAAATATGTGCGGATTTATATAATTTTTGGTCCCATATTTTTTAATCACCTTGTATGTGTGATTCTTATATTAATATGTACAGTAGACCGTGGGAATACGGATCCCTTAAGAAGAACAGATATTTATCACTAACCCTTCCTTCTGATTTAGTTGGCGACGACATTGGAGTAATAAGTCTTTGCGGTGGCTGGATCTCGTTTTCCACACGCACTTCCTGTTGTTTGTGGAACTCCTCTTGTTGGTATAGTATCTAGCCGATTTCCCCTTTGAGTTTTTCATGTAGTTGAATATCGGTAAGGCAGTGCTTCCTAACTATAATGTTTTTCCTGTCGAAAAAGTCCTCTCACTCCGAAAAACTACGTTGATTTAGTTACAACACCTAATTTCTTCAATTTTATTTACTGGGGTAATATTGCCACCGACATACATTTTTGGCACTATTTCAAAAGATGCTCGCTACTTCTCTCTCCACTTAACCTATAAAGACATTATGTTTATATCTCTACAAAGTACGTATGGTGAGCATTAACTTCCACTGATTTTAATTTAAATACACACTACGAGTTAACTATGAATATCTAACAAACTTTTTCCGGGGAATGTTTTGCAGAATTCAATACTCACAACAATCCTCTCAAAGCGTTTTCAAATTTTAAGATATTAAAAAAAAAAAACAAAAAAAACTAAATCTGTGGATTAATTTTCCTCAATAACTCAATGATGCCTAACTTGATCGCTTCTAAAATTTTACTATGTACAAACAGTTTTTCGAGACAATTTTTCAAGTTATGAGCACTATCTTTCGTTTTTCATATAGTAACGATACTAGATTTTAGGTTCGTTAGAAAGTTTTTAAAAAGAGCTTTTCAACGATTTATAACGTACCTGAAACCTTTTTATTTGTACGACATACCTGAAACATTTTTATTTGAAATTCAAGATCTGTAAAAGTTATGGTTTTTGGTTTTAAAAAACATTACAGACCTTTAGGTTAGAAGCCGTGGCATTAAGTATTATCGAGTTATTGAGGAACATTTAAATCGGCATATTTTGTTTTTTTTTTCCAAAATGTCTTAAAATTTAAAATTGGGGGGATTTGAAATGAGATTTGTTGCAAGTATTGACTTCTGCAAAACATTCCCCATTTAACCGTTACTCTATTTCTTCTACTAATCGCGATTACAATGATGAGCATCGAAATGTGGACACAGTATACCCTGTGTCCACATGTCGTTTGTAGGTCCAAATAGGTCCATCTATTAGGCAGTGACTTAATTTGGGTGGCCGTTTTACCCCTCTGTCCGTATTTCCGCGGTCCACTGTAGGGTGTTTTCAAAAGAAGCAGCAACATTGTTGTTGCCGTTATACATACAAAACATACATATATTAATTATGCATTTACGATTACTTTGTCAAAAGGTTTGGTCAAAAAATTTTAAAAATTTTAGAGCTCAGCGAAACACAGGATATTCATCGAGTTATGTAGTTAAAACTATCGCACAGTTTGGCTTTGTTAAATAAAAGCCTTGACAAAAAAATGCTTTTTGTTAAATAGGGAAATTCATCGGCATTTTAAAATGATAATAAAATGCATACATTAGTGTTAAAAGTTGCTTAAGTTTCGAGTCAACAGTCAGACAAATTCAGCAGAGTTTACTGAGAAGATGGAAAAAATGACAAAGAAGGATTCGATTTTTGTGTTTCATCACGAAGCATCTTAAAGGTACATTTACACTTATGCGCTTTCGTGTTCAACTTGCGCTTCAACTTGCACTTCATCTTGCGTTTCATCTTGCCTCTAATGCATGCCTTTTGTTGAATGCATGAAACGCATGCAGCTACTTGTCGCCTTCGGCCGTATATACCTGTAGACGTGCATAATATAAGTTCAAAATTAACTTAAAGTTAGTTGGCTGTTACAATTTTAAAGTAACTGCGCAGATGTGGCTGTAACGGATGCCACTTTGCTCGTGGATGTTAGTGCAGCTTTTCCAATAATCAAAAAATCAAAAGAAAGGCGGAATAAGCGACGGCGTGTATGGATGAAAGAGTATATGAAATGTAATTTTGAAAATATGAAGTAATTGTATAAGGATAATTGTGTCCTGTTTAGAAATGTTACGTGCATGTCCAAAATGAACTTTTACAAGCTTCTGGAACTTGTAAATCAATATAATCAATAAAAAGTAGCGTTTCTTCTGTGGAAAACATAATTAAACGCAAGGTAACGTATTTCCTAAAAGTTTTGGCACAAAATTCATGAACTTAAATCTTAACAATAATGAAATAATATCAAGTCGCCTTTGGTAACAAAAGATTGTTTACTTTGTTGACTGTCAGTCTAGGGTTACTTATTTTGAAGTTTATGCTTTCAAATGTCGTATAAATTAGAAATAAGAAAAAGTATCTATAACTTAGTTGGGCGGGTACCCAAAGCTGAAATATTTCGAATATTCGAGAATGAAAATATTTCTCGCAGAACCATTTATCGAACAATAGCGGAGTGCGAGCAGGGAATACCTTGTTTGAACCTTCCAAAAAGTGGAAGACCACGAGTATTTACTGCACAGAGGGAAGAGCGGTTGGTAAGAAGAGCAAGAAACCAAGTTGGGATGTCATCAAGTAGACTGGCTCGTCAATATGACACTTCTAAAAGTACGGTATCGTTGACATTGAAGAGGAATGGTCTGAAATATCGAAAAGACGTAAGTGCCCCAAATACACTCAAGGGCAGCTTCTACGTATACCAAGATGCTTCCGTCAACTGAGACGGGTCTACTTTGCCGATGGCAAGAGCATTATTTTAGACGACGAAGAGTATTTCATTTTGGCTAACTCCGAAATTAAAGGAAATGATGGGTTTTATACAAATAACCTAGAGGAATGCCCTGACAATGTAAAGTTTAAGACTAAAGCAAAATCCTTGTTTGGTGCGCAATTTCTAACAGGGGCATATCCCGACCTTTTGTAGGAAGAGTGAGAGGCGAAGCTTTGAACAGTCAGGGGTATATTGAGAACTGTCTTTCCAAATTGCTCCAGTTTGTCCAAGAACATCATGCTGAGGATGATATCATGTTTTGGCCAGACTTAGCATCGTGTCATTACTCTAGAGATACCCAAAACTGGCTTCGTCAACACCGCATACCTTTTGTCCTAAAAACGCTAATCCTCCTACCTTCACAGGCTCGCCCAATAGAGGATTTTTGGGCTTTATTGTCGCGGAAAGTTTATGACAGAGGCTGGGAAGCCCAAAACGAACAGCAACTAAGACGTCGGATTTTTGAAAAATTGAGAGAAATTGACTTGAATTCCGTCCAGAGCCTCATGAGAGACATCCGAAGAAAGTTGCGTCTGGTAGAGGAGTATGGGCCGCTTCACATAATTTGATAGTATAGTTTAGTTAAGCATTAAGACGTAGTTTATGATAAATAATTGATGTTTCAATAAATCTGTTCATTAAAAAAAAAACTGCTATAAATATTTGGTGCCAGAACTTTTAGGACATACGTTATAACGCACGAAAATCCACTAGCCTTGGAACTACGTTCCTCATGGGTTGCGCTTGTAGATAGGCGTCGTTCAACTCGTCTAGTGCATGCGCTAGTTGCATTCCTCACTTACATATGCGGCATGCGTTAGATGCAAGATGATGACGCACGCGAAAAAGGCACAAGTGTAGACGTACCATATCACCCCGAAACAATAACGGTCATGCTCATTACTAGGGTTGAGAAATGTGTGCCATAACGCAGGGTCGGCACTATACAACTCTGTGATAATTAAAGTTTAAACCGTATTTTTTAAGCGCCAAGTAAATTTTATACGCGTGTATTTCTTGCCCGTGCATACGTACGGCACTGACCGTGCCTGGTAACGCACTGGGACTCGCGTCTGTGCCGTAGTACGGCGGTCCCATGCGGGAGCTCTGGATAGTCGAACGCAGTTTACCCTGCGTTATGGCAAACTTTCCGGACCCCAGGCATTACGTATATTGTTCCAGAATATGTGCATATGTATATGTATGCCCACGCGAAGCTATAAGTATTACTAATTATCTCACTTCGATTCATCGTGTGTACCTTCCTTCCCAAGATTTGCCTCCCGAGCTGTTGGTCACCACTAAACAGACCAAGCAGTATCTATTTTGGATTGGACTTTTTTTCATATGATCCCTAATTTTTATTGGAATGCCTCTGGAATTTGATAATAAATGGTAATTTCGGTATGTGCTAGTTAAAAAAAGTTTGTTATGTATTACAAAATGAAAAAAAATATCTAAAATATCCGTGTTTCTCTGTTCTTTTCTTCTAGATAACTCGTGAACTATTCATTTTAAAGAACATTTGAGGGAGAAAACAGTTTTGTTATTAAATATTACACGGTTTGGTAGGTTAGAAATTTAAAAAAATGCTTTATATTGTTTCAAAGTAGCAATAATTGGAAAAAAGGTACAAAAACAAGTAGATTAATATTTGTATAAGTAGACATACGACCTTCAAATTGTGGTTTAGAAATTGTTTTCATTATGATAAAACAACACATTGTCTATCAATCTATCAAACAACATTTAAAAAACAGATTCAAACTATTTAGGTAGACGCTTCATTAAAAAAAATGACAATACTACAAAGAATTAAAAAAAAAAGTTTAAATTTCGTTCATTGGTTCCCGAGATTCAAAATTCAAAAGTCACAAGAATAAAAAGACTGAATTTGCGTGGTGATTAAGAGAAACATTTTTTCGCAAATATTTTTCAAGCTTCTTCCAAAATAATCCGGTGCTTCCGGCGTTTTATAATTTTTTTGCCAATTCCATTTGAAGTTTTTTTGATATTATTGCCTTCTACGTTAATCTAATAGTCATTCTCTAAAATACGGTATGGATCCCATGTTTGCTTACAAAAATACGAGAATGACTAACTTCACTAATCGTTTTATTATTATTGTTACTACATATGGGGTAGGTACAAGCCGATGCTCATTATGCCTCCACAGGCTACTTATTCCATTAGTCCTTAAGACATTTAAGGGGACCGCCTACATTAGGAGGCCAAAATCAAGCACTTTTTCGTGATTTTTTTATAAAGAAACTACACAATGGATTGTTTTGAAATTTTTACTGTTTATTATGTATATCAAAAGATTTACAAAAAATTTTTTTTATTAAATTTCGTATGTTTAAATAAAAGTTATTAATGATTGAATGCCGATGCCTTTGAAAATTCCTTGTCAACGGCGTGCAGGATAGCGTCCCATAGAATCATCTGAATCATAAAAATAAAGAATTTTGTGAAGTTTATGAGTATCGCTTCTATTTGAACTAAAAAAAAATCATGAATTTATCAAAATACATAAAAAAAATTGTTGGAGTGGGTACTGGAACCTTCGGCGTAGAAACAAAAAACTGGACGTTTTCCACGAAACATCGAACTACTACACTTTTTCTCGACGCGCGTTTCTCCAACCAAGTTGGCATCTTCAGGAGAAGATTAAAACTTTTACAACAGTTTTAATCTTCTCCTGTGGCGAAACGCGCGTCGAGAAAAGTGTAGTAGTTTGGTGTTTCGTGGAAAACGTCGTTTTTTTTAAATTGTTTAAACAAAAAAAAAAAGATTTTTTTTTTTGGAAAATTTTCGTGTTTCTTTGTTAATAACTCTTTTTAATTAAATTAATTCAAGTAATTAAATAAGCTTTAATCTAAAAAAAAAGTCGATCCGTCCAGTAGTTTTTGAGTAATCGTGCACTCCAATTTGAAAAACATCGTTTCGAGAAAAATGCATTTAAAGTTTTCGTACATGAAAAATAGTCGATAAAAATCATGGTGTTTTATAAATATTTACAGCACAAGAGCAGAGCAACGAGCAAGAGCACAATAAATACAACAGACGGACAGACGCGCACGTTGCAGCAACGGCCGTTCTACCAACGCTTCGGCTTGATTCGGCTTCGTTCTACCGACGCCTCGGAGCACGCGCACTATATATGATATTTCGACTGTTTACAGTTCAAATTCGAACTTGAAACTTTGGGAGCATATTCTACAGATGATATACTTTAATTTTAAGCAAAAAAAATCGATTTTTTTTTAACTCTCTTATGTAGGCGGTCCCCTTAAGGACACTTGTTTGTGGAGCGTCTGTTACCTAACAGGCGGCAGTGTTGGGCATTCGCATAATATGTTGAAGGGGGTTTGCTCCTCCTCTCTACACCCCCTACAATCTGAATAATTTTTCACACCGATTATGGTGAGACGTCGCATGAGTAGGGCAGTACCCTGTGAATAGTCCCATTGTCTATCTCAGCTGGTTTTTGCCTAGTTTGATAAGATCGTCAAATAGGTTATAAAGGTCACAAAATGCTCACAAAGATCATATGAAAGGGATCATAAGATCATAAGATCATACAAATCATAAGTAGGGTTCCGAACGTGTGCTGTAACATACAGCCGGACTCATGTTATTAACGGAAGACGACAGAGATCAAAAAGATAGGAGTAAAAATGTGTTAATAATGTATGTACATACCTATTGCTTGTGTCATTCTGACACAGACTGTCCTCATTGCTTGAGCGTACGTTGCCATGACCAGTAGTCTTTCTGCATTTATTCTCGTTAAACGTGAGCGATTTGGCCTGTATATAATTGTGTAGAAAGAAAATGATCGTTCCACATCTACTGAAGTTAAAGGTGCAAATTCAAAATAGTTCTCATGGACAGAGGACGAGACAACACACACATTATTTTCACGAATTTCGCACAGTTGTTTGTTGTCATTAACATATGGACATTATTATTTTTTACATCTACAGAGGACAATATACGTGTTACTATTATTTTTATACTTTTAGCTGCTGTTTACAAAACCCGTCAGCCAGAGTCTTACGGAGTGCTGGGTTCTCGCGAAGACTTCGTTCAGGACAGCATTCTAAGCATGGACAGTGACGTGGGTATACAGGGGCAATAAATCTCCACTTAAAAAATACGGTTTATACTTTAATTATCACAGACTTGTACAGTGACAGTAATAATTGACTAGTAGTGATAGTAATAATAAAAATAATAACAGTAATGAATAACAATTTATTGGGGTTTATTTAAAGTTTTATATATGTATGTATATATACCTGCCAAATTATATTTACAAATCAATGATCCTTTGTTACATTTTCTATAGAAACTAACACCTGCATGTCAGCAGCCAGGTGGGTTCTTGAACAGGCAGATATCAGCAAGATACGTTATCAAACATGTATATTTTTCATTTTAAAAACATCTATTATGTCGAGATTTTTACACCAATACGTGTACAATATCTGTCGGTGATTTCAGTATGTGGCGTGGTGTGCAGTCCATCGTCTAGTTAGCTAAACATGTTTGGTAAGTAATACTTAATTTGCCTTCAACAAAATTTCGAAAATACATATGTTACAAAATGTCTTGTGAAAAGGATCACCCTAATGTCTACCAAAATAAAATTTCCCACTTACACTAAAAAAAAATAATAGGGTGAATATAACCTAAGAGGACATACCTATTTTTTAAAATCATTTTTAACAGAGTTAATTTTTTAGAGCAATTTTAGCGCAGCTATGAACTACTACAAACTACGGGAATGTCGTAATTATATAAATATACAATGAGAGTAAAAAGTAAGGAAAGGTGCTTGTATTTCTTGAAATATTTAAAACAAAATTTTTAATAATAATATTCGAGCGTATTTTTTGCAACAAGTTTGTTGATTTGGCAACCGACGTTACTTTTTTGATTGGCATTGTATGATTTTCTTTGTATTTTTGGAAAGAGCATTTCTTCCTGGATACGGGACTATAAAATTATAATTAAGTTTCATAAGAAGAAAATTGAGAAAACTGATAAGAAATTTGTGAACTGAAATTTTAATGATGGTGGGCTATGATGACAGAAAACGCACTTATCAAGAAGTGTGCACCTTGTTTCATGCACTTTATCCGAATCGGTGACAAATTAATAAAGGATACGTTTCAAAATTATTAAACAAATTTCTGCAAACTGATAGTGTTAAAGATAAAACACGAATGGAAAAACCAAAAACAGCTGTAGCTGTGAACAACGTTTAGATGCTTTGTTGTCATTGCAAGAAAATCCACATTTACCTACAAGAGAACTTGATAGGCTGCATAATATTTACCACTGCAAAAGTCAGTGGTAAATTTACTAAAAAAAAAGAAAAGTTGCAGCCATACAAAGTACACCTGGTACAAGAACTCGAAAACGGTTATTTTTAGAGGCGTCTTGAATGTTACCATACCAGCATAGGTAAACTTAACGAAGATCCGAACTTTATCACAAAAATTATATTTTCAAATGAAACTACTTGTACATGTTTAGTGAGTTTTTTGTCAACATTTTTTTTTTCGGTTAATACTGCCATAATTATAATTATTATCAAACTAGTTTTTCTTCAACTATTTGGAAATCTGATAAAATACAGATACCTGACAACGAATGGTATTTCTACTTGGCAGCTACAAATGTCATCAACTTATGAAACTCTATTTTAATTTTAGGTCCCATATCCAGGAAGAAATGCCGTTTCCAAAAATATAAAGAAATCGTAACATACCATTAAAAAAAAGTAAAGTCGGCTGCCATAGCAATAAACTTGTTTACATTAAGGAAAACCGAAAATCGCCAGTTTATATCAAAAAATACGCTCGAAAACTTGTATTAAAATATATTTTTCAAAATAATATTTCAAGAAATACAAGCACATTTCAGCACCTTTCCTGAATTTTTACTCTTACTGTAATAAGTAATTATACTCAGTGGTGGATTTACACTAGGGGCAGTCGGGGCTAGTGCCCAGGGCGGCAAATTTTCTAGAGCGATAAAATTTGGAAAGTGGAAAAAATTTGTTTAGTGATCAAAAGTTCTCAATAGGAATTTTTTTATTCTTTTAATTAATAAAAAAAAAACGACGCTTTCCACGAAACACCGAACACTTGTCTCGACGCGCGTTTCGCCAACCAAGTTGGCATCTTCAGGAGAAGATTAAAACTAGTTTTAATAGTAGTTCGGTGTTTCGTGGAAAACGTCCAGTTTTTTGTTTCTATGCCGAAGGTTCCAGTACCCACTCCAGGACTTTTAATTAATCATTTATTATTTAAGAGATAATTCTAGAAATTCAACTCATACATTATTTGTCAAATTGAAATTTGGTAAATCATAATTTTGGCACCTTAAGTAAAAATTAATCTTCGAAATAATTTAAATAATTCATTTCCTTGAAGATTTGAAATGGTAATATTTGATTTTTTTCATTTTCTGGAATCAAAAAATTTAAATTTGGTTTTTTTGGAAAAGTTAAGAACTTTTTTGTTATTTCTGCATTTAAAAAAAAAACTTTAATTGATTAATGAATTTCTTCAAAATTGAATAATTTGTTGATTATACTTATTAACTTAAATTTAACGAAAATCTTATACTTTTGAATCTAATCAACTTGCAACTGTGCATACTGCCACCTGCAGTCTGTTTTACAAATATACCTAGGTTTATGTCAAATAAATTACTTTTTAGTACTCACAGTAATCGTTACTTTTATACCGCGTACTCGTTAGTTTGTATTCGTTACTGAGTACAGTTACTTATATATACGACGGTACAAATTACTTTTTTAACGTTACAGAAGTACAGTTACTTGTAACTTTGTTCGTCGGAGGAATCTTTTCATTAAAAAAAATTGGACTTTATTAACAGTAGGTATCAATCTAAAATATAAGATAATATAAAATGTGTATGTCAATTAAAAACATAATATTTAATTTTTTTCCTGCACAGTGCACTAAAAAAGGTAAATAAATAATTAAATTTGCAATTGCAATAATTTTGCAATAATTATTTGCAATAATTATTTGCAATACATTAAATATTTTAATTTTTTAAAAATAAGATATCAAATCTATATAACTGAGTGTAATTTCAGTGATGGGGCGGCATTTTTTCCAGTGCCCAAGGGCGGCAGAAATTTAAATCCGGCCCTGATTATACTTCAGTTTTTACACTTGTTCACAAAATTGATAAACATAAAACAGTTCATATTAATTATTACTTATTAGTTTCACACAATTTAGTTAAATTTATATGTTAAATTAAGTTGGTTATTAAGTTTATATGTATATTAAAAACGGTCGACGATTTGATTCAAAAGGAAGCTAATTTAGTAAGCAGTAAGCTTTTTATTATAAACTACAAAATGATTGCAATATAACTTTGACAATGACTTTCATACGGCTGATAGGCGATTGATTTGATGTTTATTTCAACTAATCTGCACGCGCAACAGGATCGTCCGAATTTCAAAATTGTCCAATGTGAAACTGAGAAAAATATAACTGCCAAATTTGTATCATCAATTTATATAAACAATCCGCTAAATTAGTTTTTGAACTAGAAAACACTTTTTATAGAACATCGGAGAACAACAATAAGCACTATGTCTTTAAAAAAACAAATATCATTACCGTTATAACATGAATGCAAAATAACGCATTCATATATTTTTCGATATTAAATTTTAGTCAAAACTAGGTACCTACTGTTGTAATTACTTTGTTAATAATAAATGCTCATGCAATTACATTCTCATCCCAAAATCTCTGGTATCGCTGTTCAAACTGTCCTGATGGAACGCTTACCTTGTCAAATGGATTTTTAAAGACATAATATTTAAACACATACTTTGTAGTAATTAACCAAAAATTTGGAAAAAAATTGCCTGGTTATCTTTTTTTTCTATTTCTCAAGAATTTTTTGACTACAACTCTAAAATAGGTGCTTTTAAACTTTTTAACCTCAAATAAACAGTTTTAAAATTTGACGTCCTTTAAAGATGTTCTAGTCTGTCAACAAATCTGCTTTCAATTTGGTTGTGAATAGCTTTGGAATAACATTTTGCGAGAATGCAAGTACTTCAATACAACTTCTTGTTGGTCAGGTGATTTTACAATATTTTTCATTAAGTCAAGGTTGCGTCGACCACAACACATTAATGTCCAAACTTTATATGTACGGCATACGAACAGTGGCATATAATCAGTCAGAACAGTATTACATAAACATTGGTGTCCCGCAGGGCTCAGTACTTAGTCCAATCTTATTTTTATGTTATACTAACGAACTTGAATATTTTGTTTCACAATGCCGTTGGCAAATCTCTATACTTGCGTCTAATAAGTCTGATGAAATCTTAAGAAAGTAAGTATAACGATCTTTTGCACATCCATGCATGGCGCAATTCTAATAACGTATTTCTGAATAATAAAAAAGTAGTTAGATTTCATCACAGACAAAAGTTTTGTTCTAAAATAAATGTGCAAATCGACGGAACCACTGTAAGTAATGTTAATCAATATAAATTTCTTGGTATCATCATTGATAAATTTAATGTCTTACCTGGAAGGCTCACTGTAGTGATATCTAGCAAAATTTAATTCTGTGTGCTATTCATTTAAAAAACCTTCAGCCCAAATTATCGACAAAACAATTAATTACATTGTATCATGTTGAAGTTGTCTCCCGATTAATACATAGAGTGGGTTCTCAGGTAAATCTACTCTGTCTTCAGATATCTTTGCTGCTCAAAAAAATAATTGTAAGATGTATCACCAGTGTATGTAGCACATATTCATGTAAAAGACATTTTAAAGATATATAAATGTTTGACTCTTGTTTGTATTTATATTTATGAAATATGTATGTATATACAGTATGTGTACAGCTGATATCGGCCGGTCGTGAAAAACGACAAATTCTACACTTCTCATTCTAATGACTAGCGTAGCGTGGTGAGAGGGCCGGGTTTATACCCTCACTACCTTCGATGTGTATGCAGTGGCTTCTTATTTGTCGCCTCACATCTGTTTGTCCTTTTTCCATAACTGGCCGATGTCTAATGTACACATACGATATATTTTTTATCGGTAGACATATACATCACAAAAAATATAAATCCATACAGGGTGATTCCTAAGTCGAGTCATATTGTTTTAACAGCGTATAGAACTATTCAAAATTAATATTTTTTCCAAATAAGATTTTTCAAAAAAACTCGAAAGAAACTAAAAAGTTACCTTATTATAAATTTCGAAAATAACATGTTTCCGGTCCTGTCTTATATTTAAAGAAAATGTTGTACTGTGTAATTCTAAATACAAAAACATTTAAGATTTAAGAAAATACTAGGAATAAATGATTCACAAAAAAAAGCGATAAACAGTAGTTATGTCTTTCTACTGCGTATCTAATTTACCTGTTTTTTAAATTAAAGGCAGGACCAGATAAATGCTATTTTCGAAATTAATAAGGTATTGTATGTATTTTCGAATTTATTGAAACATGGTTTTTGGAAAAAAATGTAATCGTTAAAATTACAGTTAAAGTTACAGTTACATAATTATTTAATTCACACCTCGTATGTTACAATTTAATTTCATATAATTGTGTTATTATTTACAACAGTATTGACTCTAATTTGAAATCTTGTTCTGTAAATAATTTTCGAAGGAAGTTAAAAAGTTCACTTTAACAACACACCATTAACACTTGCGATGATTTGTCAACTATTTGACTATGATTATAAAACTATATATACGAGTAGGTACATATGTTCATCATTGATATTTTTTAATTTTTTTTTTCGGTAATTATGTATAGGTATCCATATTCATTTTCATTCATTTTATGTATTTTAGTTTATTAAGGCGCTTTTGTTTATTTTGTATTACGCTATGTACCATGATTTTGATAGGTTAAGTTGAGTAGCCCTGGGCTAGACTTCGCCTTTGTATTAACCAGACAATAAAGACATTTTATTATTATTATTTCGCCGATTTTATAGTCACACTTCTCAGCGTAAACGCTGGAAAACATTCACCCATTCCTGCTGCAGACAGTGATGGCTTGATATATCATCCCCGCCTCCAGCAGAAATTAGGCTCAGGCGAGGAGGATATTCATCCTGTCCCAAAACCTTTCTAACAATGTGACAAGTTTGTAGTACAACTGCCTTCTGGCCATTTCGAATAATATTATAAGACAGTCCTAATGCCGCGATGTTCTTGGCGAATCTGGTCGTCATCACGCCTTCTGCCGATATAACTAGGGCGTACGTCTCCACCTTCTCCAGTTTCCATAGGCGCTTCAGCTCGATTGATAGATTTTCGTATTTCGCGATCTTCTCCCGTTCAGTATTCTGAATGTTGCGAGTAAGTGACACTGCGATGTCTATGATGATCCCTCTTCGTTGTTCCTTGTTGATCAGTACAATGTCTGGTCGGTTGAAGTCCACTGTTCGGTCGGTGATGATTAGCCTATCCCAGTACATCACTGCTGTTTCCGATTCCAGCACAGCTTCCGGGGCGTATTTGTAGTATGGCGGAGCCGTCGCTAACAGGCCATACTTGAGTGCCAGTTGTTGGTGGACCATCTTCGCAAGTTGGTTGTGCCTGCCGAGATATGCTGACTCTGCTAGCGCGGGACACCCTCCTATTATGTGTTCTATAGTTTCGCCTGCAGATCCACATTTCCTACATATGTCTTCGACGTCGTCTCTCAGGATATGCTTCTGGTAATTTCTTGTTTTATAACCCTGTCCTGAATGGCAGTCAAGAAGCCTTCGGTCTCGGGATACAGATAGCCGTCGGTAAGCCATTTTAACGAATTTTCTTTGTCGATGTGGTCTGGCTGTAACATTTTCGGAAAACGTCCCTGCAAAGCATGTTCCATCCACTGGGTCCGGAGCTCCTCTTCTATTGGTACGTCGACCGGAATAAGTTCACATCCCAGGCTCAAAGGCGTGTATCCAGCGTCCTCTCTTGCTACTGCTGTTATTAGCGGGTCCCTGTTCGTTAGCAGCTTTCTTCTTAAGGAAGCTTCTTGATTAAGGCACTGATTTTTGATGTTCAATAGACCTCTCCCACCTCGTCTTCGAGGCAGGTAGAGTCTGATTACGGAAGAGTTAGTGTGCAAGTGCCTGAACTTAGTTAGGAGCCGCCTAGTAAGTCGGTCGAGCTCATCGAGATCAGTAACGGACCACTTGACGATTCCGAAAGAGTATGTCAGCACTGGGACAGCCCACGAGTTGATGGCTTTGATAAGATTGCCTCCAGATAAAAGCGTATTCAGCAACTTTGTCAAACGGCTCTTGTATTTCTCTTGGAATTCCTTCTTCAGTTGTGTGTGGTTGATCCTACCGTCTTGACACACTCCCAAGTAACGGTATTGCTCTTCCGGTGGTAGGTGCTCCCTTCACAATACTCAGTGTGGCGCACTTATCTAGGCCAAAGGACATTTTGATGTCGTCGCTGAAGGTCCTAGTAGTTCCAATGAGGGCCTGGAGATTTGCCTTGGACCCACTGAATAGTTTTAGATCGTCCATGTAGAGCAGGTGAGTGAGTGTTGCTCGGTTTCTCACGTTGATCTTGTACCCAGCTGTTGTCTTATTCAGTAGGGTTGATAATGGGTTGAGTGCCAAACAGAACCAAACCGGCGAGAGTGAATCACCTTGGAAGATTCCTTCTTGATGTCAACTTGACTTGTGTTCCCTCCAGAGACCCAAATGTTTGTTTTCCAAGACTGCATAAGATGTTGGAGAAGAGCTCTTATCCGAGGGCAGACTTTGTAAATTTCTAGGACTTTTAGTAGCCAGTCGTGAGGTACCGAGTCGAACGCCTTGCTGTAGTCGATGTAATACATATGCAGGTTTCTTCTTCTTACTTGGACTTGCTTCCAATACCACAGCGTCGATTGTCAGTTGATGTTTACACCCCGCTGCGCCTCTGATGCATCCCTTTTGTTCTTCCTCAAAGATGTTGTTTTCCAAGCAGTGACGATAGATTTTTTCATTTATGATAGACGTGAACAGCTTATATATTGTGGACAGACACGTGATGGGTCTGTAGTTCTTCGGTTGTGCAGCATCACCCTTTTTGAAAAGCATGAACGTGTTGCCTGTCATCAGGAAATCAGGTACGACATGCGGATCGTTGATCGCCTCAGTGAAACACTTTGCCAGAATGCCATGAGATGCAGGTAGGTGCTTGAGCCAGAAATTGTGAATCCCATCAGGGCCCGGTGCTTTCCAGTTCTTGGTCCTCTTGATTGCCGTGGTTACGTCCTCTTCTGTAATGATTCCGACAGCCATTTGATTGAGATCTTCGTTGTGTGTAACTCCTTCACACCGGTTATGGTTGCAGCAGGGTCAGCCGTATATCCGGACATAGCGCCCTGCTCACTGCGCGCCATTGTGACTGCCCACTTTGGGCACTATCCAGCATTATTATAAACTGTGAAACCTTTAGAATGAAATAATACAATAATTTTGCAAATCTTCGACACTTGTGTGAATTCAAACAATACAATACGAATTAAGACAGGAAACGACACTATGCTTTAACAATGCGCATAGACATGCGCATTGTTAAAGCAGGTAGACACCCATGGATGTCATGTGGTCTTCCTATTGGTCAAAGTGGGCGTAATTCAAGCATTTCCAATTGTAATAAGTCCCGGATGTGACTGTATGCCTTTAAAATGATCATCACCGGCGTCAAAAGGTGCCTAGACAATAGTTCAGAACATCATTCCCGTTAGACAGCTCATTCTACAAATCCATTGGTTGAAATATAGTATCCAATATTTATCTTTTACGCCTGATTACCATTCTCAAACTTAATCCACTTAACCAATTCAATATACCACCCATTCTCGAATTTTTTCCTTGTCCATGCTTCAACCTTTTAGTATAGTAGTATTAGGATTTAGCCGAAAAGTAACTGACACTTCACCAAAAAAAATTGTTTTTTGTAGAGGAGGCTGAAAATATTAAATATCGTTTTTTGGCAACAGTTTAAAATTATCGCTACATTGTTTAAATAATTCGCAAAGGTGCGAATATCAGGTTTTTTTTTAAATAAAAAAGAGAACCGTAAACTATACAAAAAAATGTTTCAGATAAAAAATGTAACTAGTAAAAAAACCCTACAAAACCCCTAAGAAATTTGCAAATCGGTTAATGTGTTTATCTGCAAAATTGAAAAAAACCGTCAAAATGGCCCCTTATTTCAATTGTTTACAACAAATTATAAAGTAAGCCTTGTGACTTTAAAATTTTTGGAAAATGTAGGTATCGGTGTACTTAAAAACGCTGAAAAATGTGCTTTCGTAAAACAGCCCTTAATTTTTTTGTAAACATCATAGAGTAACGATTCAAAATGGATTCTCTTCTTGATGAGTTGGACTATCAAGTACATCGAAAAATAAGTTGAATTTCACAAATTTAATTGTTTAAAATTGACATTGAAAAGTAACTCCTTGGTTTTTTATCGTACAATATTGAGACTAGAATCATTTTACAGCTACGATTTTTCTGCGAATTAAAAAAAAATGAATGCTCCAAGTAACTTGGGACCCGAGTTTTTTTTCCTTTCTTGCACTCATAACATTCAATTTTTTTATTTATTTTTTTTTTTGAAATTAACACAGTGATCAAATCTTGCTCTGTATTATGTAAGAATTTCGAAAGTATGTAGTAGTCGGTTTCGTTTACAGCATTATAATAATGTGCATCGCTATTTTAGTAACGCGCGTGGACGCATGAGTGATGACGGTACGGCAGCGGCAGCAATGTGGTTCTCCTGCGCGCAGATTTTCTTTCGGTCGCTTCAAAATCGCAGCTCACGAAAAAAATCGGATTATCTCCGAAACTATACATCGTAGAATGATATATTTTTTTTAATTTGGGGTAGCTCGTGAAAAAAATTGTTTGGGAATACTCACAACTTTAATCAAATTAGTCCAAGCGACTTATTTTATATACAATAATATTATTCAACGATTGTCATTACCATTACCATTAAACTTGATAGAGAAATTAACGATGTACTTGATAGAGAAATAAAGAAATTCATCAAGAAGAGAATCCATTTTGAATCGTTACTCTATGATGTTTATAAAAAAATTAAGGGCTGTTTTACGACAGCACCTTTTTAATAAACAATTTACTTTTTTGCAAAAACTTAAAAATATATCGATTTGAAATTTTCAGCTACACCGATACCTACATTTTCCAATACTTTTAAAGTCACAAGGCTTACTTTATAATTAGTTATAAACAATTGAAATAAGGGGCCATTTTGACAGTTTTTTCAATTTTGCAGATAAATAAATTAACCGATTTGCAAATTTCTTGATAGGTTTTGTAGGTTTTTCTTACTAGTTACATTTTTTATCTGAAACATTTTTTTTGTATGGTTTACGGTTCTCTTTTTTATTTCAAAAAAACCTGATTTTCGCATCTTTGCGAATTATTTAAACAATGTAGCAATGATTTTAAATTGTTGCCAAAAAACCATATTTAATATTTTCAGCCTCCTCAACAAAAAGCAAATTTTTTTATGAAGTGTCAGTTACTTTTCGTTTAGGGGTACAAATCGACTAATTCTACTCTACTATTTACTTAAACAGTTATGCAGGACAACTCAAACAATCGGGTACATTCTAACATTAGACCTCGATTCAAATAGTATTTCCTACAAATACATGATTGATTGAAACTATTCAACAAATAATGTAGTAGGGCTTGTAAAAACTATTAGTTTTTGAAAATTTCACCTCTAGCTTGATGAACATATTTTCAATATGGCTACATTTCCTGTTACACCGGAAGTCACCGACACCACGAATGATGTAGAATTTTATTCTACAGCAATATGTTAGTGTAAAATATGAGACATTGTAATAATACAGTGTCTCATATTAAATGATGTTGGATAATTTGAAGTTACGTTAAATGGCAGTTCTGTTTTAAACACCCTGTTGATGGATAATAAAGTTTAGTAAAATTATTGTAAAGTTTTAGGATCCTACCACCACAACACAAACAAACATTATACTTAATTCAATTATATAAAATTGAAAACCAAAAGTGCATACAGATAAGAAAGATTGGAGTTCTGTTTTACACCCTAAAATAAAGTTTAGTAAAATTATCGTAAAGTTTTAGGATCCTACCAGCCACAGTACCAATACCGATACTTCATTTTCTAAAATGACTGCTACAGATAGTATCAATTGTTATACTTGGTTATCAATTATATACAAAATTTCGAAAACTTTCGAAAAAGATGCACTACATGATTCAAACTAAGAAATTTGATGTAATGTTCTGAAGTGCTGACTTCTTGCAAATATTCTCATCAAATTCGTTGTAGATCTATTAGCTAATTCCACATTTTCAAAAATCTATCATTTCTACAAGCCCTAATACATTTAATGAATTGTCTCGATCAACTACTCTATATAACATTTTATTTCAGCTAAAATACTCCTTTCTTTACTGTTATTACACGTTTTGTTCGAGAGTGTACGGTCGAAATGCATGTTTTTGCACCAGTGTCACTTAAACGAGAAAGGGTTACCCGAAAACTGCATCCAAGATATAGGCGTGGAACCAGAACCGTTGGACAAAACCAATCTTACGAGATACGAACTTGCTCGTGATCAACTCAGGGAAGAATGTAGTTTTTACTTTAACGAGGGGGAAGAAGGTAAGAATGGTTACAGTGTTACTGACTTAAAATTGACAACCTATATTCTTTATTTCTAATTGATTTCAAGACAAAAAACAGAATGAAAGTATTTTATAAAATTATATAGACATATGGATCGTACATACTAGGGCTAGAACAAAATTCTCGGATACCGACCGTCTTCCAGACGGCCGCGTATCGGTATCCCGTATTCCAGGTGCCGTGGCTCGGCCAGCGGGGCGGGGGCCGGGACGACTGCGACGCGAAACAGGTTCCATATTTATTTAGTCCTTTGAAGGTCGCGCGCCTGTAATTGTGCATTACTGATTGTTATACTTAATTGATATTATAACGATGGTTAAAACGCCAGCCCCATTTGCCTATCAATTAAAAAAAAATTGTGCAGGGTTTTCCAGATACTGTGAAATATGCAAGTGTTACTTACATGTTTACAGAAAAAAGACAATGTGAAAAGCACGTAAAGTCGTTAAAACACCGAGAAAATAAAAGAATTGGAATCCCAAGAAGTGAATTCCTATATGAGGACGACGAGGTGTAAGCGTGTGACAACAGATGCGGGAAAAGTAAGAGAAAACAATATTACTTAGTAAGTCACTATTTATTCACTGCAGCATGCATGCTCAAGTTCGACCCTGGCATGTACCATTTGGTTCTAGCCCTAGTACATACATAATATCCACGAAATATATTTAACTTTAATTTAATAACAGACTTCGGGTACGGGGAAACAGTGATCCCTTTTATCATATTCATTGAATATTATGCAACCCATGTCCGAGCTTATTTAGATGATGAATTGGTTGGATATGAAGAATTCTCAAAAGAGGCGAAAGTGGAAAAAAACAAAATTATGTGGGTATATCTTGTTATTTTCCGAGACAAAGTAACTTTTTAGATTTTTTAAATTTTAGAATTGGACATTAGATGTACATTGCATTTATTGACATACATAGTTGTCATTTGTTATTCACTTAGAGGCAATAGATCAAAATACAGTTCTATAGATTCCGTAACATTACTCGAGTTAAATTGCATTTCCTAACGTGTTTCATAATGTATTTTTAAAGTTTTGACAAAAATGTGTATTCTAGATGAATAGCGTTAATAATCTTTACGAATTGTATAAAAAATTGGTAAACAATTGGTGTGCCTAGATTGTCAATAAGTTATTAGTTTAAAGTTTTATAAATAACAAAGCCTCGCGTTGGTTATGAAATGTATTGAACTAGTTAGAAAAAAATTTACATTTCTTAACTAATAAGCCATTCAAAACAAAAAACGTCACAGAATTTTGCTATGAAAGAGAGATGGAAATAGCGGTTATGTTGAAGCTCGAAACTAAACTTTGTTGTTGTCAAACTTTTGAAGTAGCTCTCACAATAATTGTAAAATAAATAATGGCTGTCACTGTGACAACTTTGACAATTAATTAAGGTTATAAATTTATGATACGTCTTTTTTTCGCCAGGCCCACTTTTTTTAATGCCTCGTCAGTTACAAAATATAACGTTTCAAAACTTCTGTCAGTTTGAAAATGTGTCACTTTATATTCAAAATTAGAAAAAAATATATATGTACATCCGTATCGGAAAAAAAAGACCCGCATCACAAAATGTCAATTCATATGTACCTTTTCCAAGCGACTTCTCGAAAAAAAGGTCCCATCCATTGCTTTACGAACGCACTGTATATTAGAATGGACTAATTGCACTTGTGATGGGTACTTTATAAGAAATACATCCTCCTTAATCCGAACATACGTTAATCCGAACATGCATTAGTCCAGACGACGACATCAACAAGTGGTAGTCCAAACGTTACCTCGGTAATCCGAACCAGTGTTTGAATATTGAGTATTGTTTACCGAATGTTGAATATTGTGAACCTTTGAATATTGTGAACTATGTGAACATTTGAATATTTCGTTTTCCGTCAGATCCACGTTTTACATCCTCTGTATTCTAATTTAAAGCGTCTATAAATTTAATTCCACGTATCCCTTATCAAGTCAAGAAAAACACCTGCTAAATTGAACAAGCCTTATGTTATCACGAAAAATAAACTAAATAAAAATAAATGCTTTTTATATAAGCGTTTTCGGAATATAATTCAAACCTAAAACAGAAATAAAATTTTAACAAACAGAAACACAAATCTCATACCTAAATATACTACAGGTAAATTTATTTTGAGAGCGGGTTTTTTTTTTCATTAACTAAACAAATATTTAACGTTAAATTATAAAATTGCTTCGTTATAGTATTCTTAAAAAGAATAATCCACTAGAAAGAAATTTTCTATTAAAAAGTTACTTAATCCGCTAAAAATTCCGTTGTTGTTGTACCTTCATTAGTCCGAACAGTTCAATAATCCGAATAGAGTCTGCAAAGAGGTGTTCGGATTAAAGAGGTTGTACTGTATAATAAACCCAATAGTTCATACACACAGATACACAAAATAAATGCTTTCTTTCTAACAATTTTCCATCTACATATATAGTTAATTAATGACAATCATTACTTTCGTTTTAGATCCAATACCTCTCTGCTGCGACATCGACCAAATATTTGCAATGACTGAAGGTTTCAAGAATATCATACCATTTACCAGATGCCCAACCTGTGCGGCCAATTTAAAATCAGTGTATTGTCAGTTCTCCTGCTCACCAAATCAAAGCGAGTTTGTGACTGACTATACGAGAGAAAACCCTTGGTTTCAAGAAGGATATATAAATAATCACCCATGTGAGGATTAAAATGGACTTGACTATCGACTATGTTTAAGGATTGTTAAACCTATTAATTTTCCATTAGATTTAAAATATTAAATTTAGGATGTGCCTACCACTCCAAAAAAAATCGCCGAATTTCTAATACACATTCACATAATCTTTCAAGCATTAGTTGAGTCTCAGCCGGCTTTGTCGTTAATATAATAATTAAGTCGCTGATTAGACAGATGTCTGTTTAGATTAGATTTATATTTTCCGATTGTGTCTCCCTGTACAATGGAATGTGATACCATGTATATTTGTGAGATAATAACAGTAAACTAAGGAGGTAGAGCAAATTATGAAATCCCTAGACTTTTCTGATGACGTGACGTAATAAAGCACTGTAGACACTGAGACCGAGACACTTAGCCTTTCTTTATCGGATTCTATAGCTCTGTTCACACAACCACTTTATGTTAGTTTCCAACCATCAGGAGTGGTCGTTCATTTAAGTTTCGTAGTAAATGAATCTGAGTTAAAAAGTTAAACACAACTGGATTGGAAGTTTCTGTTAGAAACTATCGGAAATGGTTGTGCGAACAGAGATTATAACCTTCAAACCTTTTCTAGCATACGCATCCAGCGTGACAGTAAACATATATGCATCGTATGCAGAAAAAATTTTCAATTCCTGCAAGGATGTATCGCTGCCAAGCACAGGAGGATCCGTCTTGGCCAGTGCCTGTGGTGATTACGGCGCCACTTGGTGTACACCGGAGAGGTGAGGTGATGATGGCTTTGGCGGATCTATTATGACTTTATTTTCCTTGTAATAAAAACATCGAGCTTAGGAAAACTATTATTCGAGTCAAACACATCAATAGTCGACGCTCGGTTGGGAAAATACGTCCACATTTGAACATTCTCGAAGTTGTCTTACAAGTTCGATACAACTCGTTCGATGTTCTCTTACAAGTGAATACACTAGGATTATAGGATAGCACCTTATCTATCAAATTGCTGCTTACAATGTAAATAAAATTGTCCACGTTAGAGCTGTTCCTTATCCTGTACAAGTACAAGTAAATGAAGAGTGTATGCATCCTTAGAGAATGCTTGATGTTCTGTTACAATATGATTTGATTCTGTCACAAGCAAATATTCCTATTTGCATCTTAATTAGTCTAATAATAAGTTTGTAGCTGCTTAAGATGCAAACAAACCTGTCCACATTAGAGCATGTTCAATGTTCTGTTACAAGTAAATGCTTCAATGTATATGCATCATTAGAGAATGCTCGAAGTTCTGTTACAAGTGAACACAAGGCTATGTAACACCTTAATGAGTCTGTATCGTTTTGGTGCTTAATTTGTAAACAAACTTGTTTACATTCGGGCATACTCTGTGTCCTGTTATAGGTAAATGCTCAAACGTGTATGCATCTTCAGAGCATGGTCGATATCTGTTACAAGTAAATACTATATTTGCACATTAATGAATCTTTATTGTATTGCTGCATAAGATGGAAATAAAATTGTACATATTGGAGCATTCTTGATATCCTGTTACAAGTGAATGCACTAAGCTGTTTACACTTTAATGAGTTTATACCATAGTGGTGTTTAAGGAGTAAACAGACATAAGCATTAGTCTGTAACGCAATTTGTAACAATGTTGTTATAGTATTCACTACATTGATAAAGTAGAATATTGCCTTGCAATAGAATATAAAGCATATAATAGAAAAGTTTAACGAATATAATGTCGGATATAAAAACAATCAGCATTGTACAGCCATTGTAACATTTTTTACAATTAATCAGTTCTTATCTCTGATTTAGTGTGCGTTTGCTTGTAATTGTTTGCTTGTATAATTCGTTAAAATGTTACTACCGAGTTTTGAACCTAGCTGGCAGTTAGTTAACTGAACTCAATTTACATAATAAAATGCTTTAAAATTTCAGTCTAGAGAAATATACATAAATATACTATAGGTTTTTTATTTAAGGTGGTTTAAATACATGAACGATCCAGACGAGAACCCGTTCACACCGTTTTTGGTCACATACACTCAAGTCAACGATTCAGTCAGTGGAGCACTGAATTTCAAGATATTTGACTGTAATGAATCTTGGGTAAGTTAAGTTTTAAGAACTGGTTGAGTTAGTAGATTTTGGCAAGTAAATGTGAATTACTTTCCATAAGAGTTGTGAAAGATCATTCTCTTCATTTATCTGCAGTTTCATACACATGTCGTTTAGACACATTTCTGTCTGAATATCGAAACATTTTCAATCTTCAGACTTTGATAAAATTGTTAACATATCTTTTTTCGTTTTTGAGGAGCACCTGATATACACATGAAAAAAGTCTAATAATAAAATACTGTTTTGCTAGTGTATTTAATACAATAACTGTTACATATTTAGTTACAACGCAGTTACACTTCTTTTTGTTGCAGCCAAACTCATCAGCATGTACTTGCGTTGACTGTCCGTCAAGCTGTTCTGCGTTTCATTACAATACTCTAGATGATGAATTTTTACTTTCTGGATGTATATCTGTTCTCTCTCTTCTCATAGCGGGTGGACTGATTACGCTTGCATTCCTCACTGCGATTGTCGTTGTTGTAATACGCTTTCGAAGACCAAGAAGTCCTGGTGAGCTTTTAACAAAATTAAGAGTTTTGTTCGTATAACCATTTTGAATGATCCAACCTTCAGAAATACTAAAAAAAACTTTAAAAAATGAGATGTACGACAACCTCTGATGGCTGGAAACTCTCACGAACTGGTTCTGTGAACAATGGCTATGATAAATTGCTCGTCAAAATTAACGCAACACTTTTTAGATTAGCGCCATTTGCGTTCTATTCGAGTTAGAGACATGCAGTTTTTAATTTTCGGTAGCCTGTAGGTTAAGGACGCTGTTCGGTAAAAACTCCATCCCAGGACACATTAAGACATCCTTGATAAGTTCTGCGTGATCTGTCGCTGTCCCATCTCTTCACCCCATTTCCAGACCACCCTAAGCCACCCCTTTGCATTAATGCAGGGTATTGCGTGGTTGGCCCTCTGTTGGGCGAATCCATTGATCCTAATGCTGCCTAATAAATTGATGTGGGGTGTTACAACTCAATTTCACCCTTTGACAACTCAAGCATCTTTCCAGGCCACACCCACACCGACCTCCCACGCATTTCTTCTGGTTCTGCCTCTGTAGAAAGCTGCGTTGGATGTCGTTTTGTTAGCGAAACACACTCTCGAAATTGGCGAAACACACTGCGGACGGCCGATTGAGACCAAAAGTGATATTCCAACTCAGTAAGCAGGTCTTGATGCGTGGGGTGACTCAGAAAGCATTCTTGAGGATACATGAACTCTTTTTGGCACATCCCGAGTCGTCCGTCTCTTTCAGATCCTTTTGTCCCGTAACCCTCTTTTTTAGACCATATCCAAAAAATTTTTGAGAGGATGAAAATTCCTCAAAGAGGACTCGTTTTTTACGAAGCTATGAAAATTTCTAATTCCTTTAATTGTCACTGCTATACGCACTTCTCCTTAAAGCGATTGTGTCCGCGATTTGTTGACTCTACAGATAAAAGACTCGCATTGACGAGTGCTGAGGGAGGATTCGTATCGTATTTTCATTGCAATTTCGAATTTCGAATATTAACAGAAGCTAAAACAAAAATGATTCATTTAACATTATATAGGGTGGGGCTGAGCAACTTGCTCATTTAGTAATTCAATAAAAAAGTAATGCAGATATATATATTTAACAGCACAGAATATATATATATTTAACAGCAGTTTACACAGTTTTAAATATGATATCAGACATATAGACAGGCGTCCATTATTCTCAATACACTGCGTTAATCGAACTCGGAAGTTTCGTTCAACTCCTTCCAGCCTATCGACGAGTAGGTATGTTAGCGACAGCTTGACGAATATTGTTCTTCGGGTGAGCCAGGGTTCTAGGACGATCGTTGTAAACAAGTGACTTTGTTAGTTAAAGTTGAATCAGAATTTTGACTAACTTGGGGATGAGAAAAATCTGCGGAAAGATGGTTCCAAAATACCTGGCAGGAACAAAAAGATATCAGGAAAGAAAGGTGTCTTGATGTCTTGGAATTGATTGAAAATGATCCCCATTTTATGGAACGTGTCATTACTGGTGATGAGACTTGGGTGTTTGAGTACGACCCCGAAACCACGCGCCAAAACATGGAATGACACACTTCAAACTCTCTAAGACCTAAAAAAGCAAGAATGAGAAAGTCGAAGATCAAGTGCATGCTGATTTGCTTTTTTTATAGCCAGGGAATTGTCCACAAAGAGTCTGTGCCTCCAGGCAAACAGTAAATCAACTCTTCTACAGAGAGGTTCTTGAAAAGTTGAAGTTTTTTGAAGAACACGCAAGAGGTTTGTCTCATGCGTGTGAGACCGATCAAACATCAAGAATAACTGGATGTTGCATCACGACAATGCGCCTTGTCACACAGCCATTCCAGTAAACGAGTTTTTAGCCAGTAAATATATTGATGTGGCTCCTCAGCCTCCTTATTCGCCTGATTTGAGTCCTTGTGACTCTTTTCCCTTCCCGAGATTGAAAAATCACCTCAAGGGACGTCACTTTGGGACCATAGAAAGGACCATAGAAAATATTCAAACGTCTGTAACCGACTAGCTGAAGGCTATTCCAGTATATGAGTTCCAGCACTGCTATGAGGAATGGAAGAACCATCTCCCGCGCGGTGTGGCTTCCCAAGGAAGTTATTTTGAAGGAGACAATACTGAATTGTAATTCTATTCGAATAAAAAAATTAAAATAAAATAAATATATTTAAACATAAAAAAATTATTCCCACCTCCTCGGAGCAGCCATCTCTTCAGGGCGCCAAATTCAAATAAGCAAGTTGCTCTGCCCCACCCTGTATTAATTTTTATCTGCTTACCATCACCAAACTCTTCTGACTGCATTCGATTTGACACGATTCGATTTGAACGGTGTGGAACAGATGGTTTTCTGATAGTGTTAAAACAAACCTAGTAATATTAATGATTTTCCGCTCACCATTGGATTTTTAGTGACACCGGATTCCAAAAGGAATGGTGATAAGGTCCATGAAGCTCTGGAAGATATATTCAGATCCATCGGCAAAAGTACGCACACTACTGTAAGTACATACACCAGATGATTTAGTAACATTTTCGATTTATCGTAGCAATGGCAGAAGAGAGGATTAAGGTTCTGATCATGTGTCTATTGGTGATCATATGTCTGTCGTCTGGTGTCGTACTGATGCAATTGACGACGGATCCGATACAGATTTGGGCAGCGCCAAACAGTCAGAGTAGGCTGGAGAAGGATTACTTCGATCAAAATTTCGGGCCGTTCTATCGGACAAACCAGATCTTCATTAAAACTGTTGGGATTGAATCGGTACGTTAAATAACCAAGGCCATAATGCGGTGGCATGTAGGGACTAGTGGGACTAAATAGGACTCGACGTGTTCCGGTGGGTCAGACAAGGTCAGCAACCACTAGATACCTTTCCCAGGAACACACCATTAACAGTAGTTCTGTTGAGATAACGTTGAATGTTATTCATCGAAAATCATAGATCCAAAGGACCCCGCACAAAACAAATGGAAAGTGATATATGTATGATAGTTCTCGTCTTTCTGAACAAAAGTTCTCATGCACCAAAAAAGATTCTATGATTAGGATTCAAGATATAGAGGGATGAAGGTTGATTATTTGGCTATATTACTGTATATGCCAAATGTATTTTGCAGATCGGAGAGATTTTAATGTATTTTAAACTCGGAGAATTAGTGGCCTGCAAGAAATCTTTCAATCAAAAAGTTATAGACAATTGTTGAGAGGTATTATATTGGCCATATTATTATATTATTATTTCTAGCGGGAAGCAATATTTTCCATCCAGAAGAATGAATCTGAAACACGGTTGAACATCTTGACAATGAAAACTAAAACTATAAATAAACTTCAACAACGAAGAGATAAATATGCTTTTCAGTTTTCATTGTCAAGGTGTTCAACCGTGTTTCAGATTCATTCTTCTGGATGGAAAATATTGGTTCCTGCTAAAAAACCTACGTGGCCAGAAATGGCCTAGAAATGCCCTTGTAAATTTCATAGTCAAGGGCAAGTAAACATACATGACCTTTGGGTGACATCGGGTAGCCAATTGACTTTATATCTGAAGTTGCTCGAACTCTTCATATATGGCCACATTAGAAAACAGTGATTTACATGCAAAAAAATAACTTGAACTTGAATTGACCTTGTAAGGTTCATGGTCATGGCCAATATAATACCTCTCAAGAAGCTGTCTATAACTTTTTTTATTGAAAGATTTTTTGCAGACTACTAGTTCTACGAGTTTATGATATGCAAAATACATATTCAGTAATATAGCCAAATAATCAACCTTCATCCCTCTATATCTTGAATCCTAATCATAGAATATTTTTTGGTACATGAGAACTTTTGTTCAGAAAGTCGAGAACTATTATATAATCAATTTTTAGACAAATCGACCGGGACCCGCTTTTCATTTGTTTTGTGCGAGGCTCTTTCGACATTATTAAGGCTGATCAGTATTATATATCTGACGACGAAAACTGAAGAACGAGAGTGTTGTCTTCCCTTACCAGAAGAATAAAGTTCGTCGTTCATTGTTGTTCGTCGTCAGATATATCATATTGATGAGACCTAATAATAAGGTCGAAATCTGGATCTGTGATTTCTGATTACGAATAATAGTAAACGGGAATTATTCTCATTTTACTTTAGCTTAACGGAACTACAGTTAGTAGAGGTTAGTCCCATGTCAAAGTTTTATTCTCCTGGCTCCAGATTTTATTCTCCTATTTAGTTCATTGTTTTTCGTCGTCAGATATATCACACTGATGTGACCTAATAAGGTCGAAATAATGTGGTATTTCCACAGTGGTCATATTACCCCTAATTGGACTGATACTTCGCTTATTTCACTTATATTTTCCCTTTGCTAAAACCAGAAACATTTCAAATTTCGTCTTCAAATCTCAGCTTAAATTGTTTATGAAAACGTTCACATTATTCATTATTCATGTATCCTAGGTTATCAGGAAGATAAACAGGAAAAAAGTCATTTTATAATATGTTTTTATAATGATAACCACAAAAAGGGAGATATATATTCCATGTGGACATTCTGGATATTCTGTAACATATTTAACATTATAGATAATGTATTTAGATTCTCTCTCGCCTCTTTTCTATACCCTGTTTTTTTTTAAGATTAAAAATAACAAAATGAATTATGATGGATTATGAATCATCCTTTTTACAAATCATTAAACGTTAAATTAATCGCTGCTTCAAATTAACTAAAATAATTATTTTATTTCTTTTCCAGTTCAACTTTTCTTCTGCATATGGTAACGTTACTTTTGGTCCTGGTTTTAATAAAACCTTTTTACTGGCTGTGTTTGAGTTACAAAAGAAGATTGAAAACGTAAGTTAAATAGACTAAAAATTTTAGGGCTAACCACGGTTGCGGAAATCTCTTGAAATAGCGGAAAATACAGGGAGGGTCCGAATGAACTAGCATAAATGATGGCAGTAAATAATAGAGATCAAAGTCCATTGAATTAAACATACCTTAGTCTAGTGTTGCACTCCTCTTGAGATATAGAGGCCTACAAATTAAAAAAAAAAAACACAATATTCATTTTAATTGATAAAAAAAACTCTAAAACCCTATTAACAATTAATTATACAGTAAGTGGCACCCTAATGCGTACATAGGTGGATATTAAATACATATTAAATGATACATTTTTATGTCATAGTTAGGCGAATTTACTTGGGCCGGGGGGCTTGGTTGTACAGAAAGTTAAGAGGGGGTCTTACAGGAAATCTAAAGAGCAACGTTGCCAGAACTAACTGTAACTCTTAACGCTGTATAATAAGTCTTTATAAAAAGCCTATATTTACAAAATGCATTGATGTAGGATCAATTAATTTAAGCCAATTTAATTTTCAGACTGCGTTGCGTATCGTATAATAAAGTTTACTGTTATCTTTTTTCAACCCAATTGTTGTGAAATAATTTTAAACAGTTAATATTACTTTAAACAGCTGTGAAACAATTTTAAAATATCTAATAGGAATATTATGTTTTTTTTTATAGGATATGACAACAGAGAACGCACGCTGCGAACGCTCGTAATAACGCACTTTTCTAATCAGGCACTAGACCAGTATAAAATATAAAATGGTATTTCAAATTTTAACTCAAACAGCCCTACTGACAAACCGGATGCCTTTCATACGCCTGCGCTAGCGATTGGTTCTCACCTCATGTTTACTCTACTTAGAAAAAAGTTAAAATATCAATTGCCCTTCATTCGGCTATGTACGCATTAGGCTGCCGCTTACTGTATATGTGAAAATAAGTACATTTTTGTACTTATTTTCTACTATTTTACTAAATACACATGACATTTACAATAAATCAACATTATCACTTAAACACAAAAAGAGGGATGGTAGTGGTTTAACAATTATGCATTTCTCGAAAACCGTAGATCAAAATGAAAAAAATTCAGGTAATCAAAAAATGCAGTTTAAACAGGTGTATCCAACGTTCTCAAAATAGAATCTGAATCGTGCACGATAATAATATTTCATAACTGTGGCGCCCCCTATTAACCAAATGTGCTTTTTTTTTCACCTAGAAATACTAACTGGTACCACGACAGTATCCGTACAAAATATGGATGGACTTTTCTATTAAATAAAGTGTTTTCATTCGCATTGTACACTGTGGAACAAAAATCTGGAGATACATTCATATCATAACACTACCATGAAAACTGTTTTAACAAACAAAACAAAAAATTCGGGTTTCAATTTAAAAAAAAAATGCCAATGACGTCATATCTAGAAACTTATTAGAGATATTTTTCAAAAATGTAGTTTTAAAAGTAAAATTGTGTTAAAACAAAAAATAGACTTGTCCTTTGTATAAATAGCGGTCATAACAGGGCAGGGCTACAAATTTATTTCCATATTTTTGTTCCATGCAGAATAACACTTAAAAATTCCAGAGGGTATGACTTTTTATAGATAACCATCCAATCAACTGATGAACATGGACGACTGATCTCGAAAGGGTTAGAAAGTATATGTTACGCCCCTATGAGAACGGTTTTCTCTGGAGAAAGGACTATCAACGAATGCACCGTCATGTCTTTGTTGGGACTCTTCAATAACGATATAGAAACGTTTAACAAAACCGCAATGTACGAAGACAACCTCGAGAAGCTTATTTCGTGCCCACAGTAAGTATTGGGAGTGGAGGAATTCCAGGTCATAAGCTAATACCGAACGTTTCTTTTTAATACGAAAGTTTCTCAGCACGTACAGGCACCTCTAGTACAGGGTTAGTCACTTAAAATTGATACAACTGTTTGCGAGATATATTGAGATATCTTGTTTTTGTATTCACACTGATAGTTCTCCTGATTTATAGTATCGTGTTAAACTTACAGATATCTATTATAGTATAATAGGCAAGTCGCACTGGCCCATACATGTACCTACATACGTATAATAAATATACACAGCGGATGTGAGGATTATAGCAGATCGGGCCTATCGAGCTGGGAAAGACTGGGCGACATGCAGCTAAGATATAAACCCCCACCCCTTGTGGGGGTCAAACACTATTGCCGTTACGGTATACATCACGCTAACGCAGTTGGTCCCACCCAACATGTGGGTGTGCGGGAAAAAAACATGTGTCGTGAGTTTGATTAGTTGGAATTGAAAACGGCTCCATATTTTAAAAAAATATGTCATCGGTTGGAGTGCTATTTTTTTAACACCGTTTATGCAATAACGGTTCCTAGCTCACAGGGAACGGTGCGAAAAAATCACCGAAAATATCCGTCTCCACGGCTGATGGAATATCATTATGTAACGTCATACTATAAATTTTTCAAGTAACACGAGAATGGTTCTATGGATTTTCAGTTTGTAAATGGATTAATGCTCATACTGCATGTGTCCCGTCGTTCTATCAACTTTTTAAAGTATCTAAAGCCTTCAGCTGATGTAACACAATACTTTTTTTTCAAATCCTCTGTGTAAAATCTTAGAAGTACCCACAGCTCAACCGCGCGTGCTACTTGCTGTGCTATCTACAAATAAGTGATTGACCGCATTTCGAACTAAACACCGCTTTAAGGACTCCTACGTTAGGTAGGAAAAAATCAAATATTCTTAAACCTGTCATAGGCTGCAGTGATGTCACAAATTATTATACATAATGTATAAAAAACATAACTAAAATATAAAAAAACATAACTCTCAAGTCGAGTATGGTGTGTAAAACATCTGACCAGAAGATCTTCACCTTTGACTGGTTGTTATAATGGAAAAAAATCTTTATGTCTGACTGGAATAATGTCTGTAACAAATTTTTCAAACTCGAGAATGACTTAATAGATTTTTAATTTGCAAACGGATTAATATCCATGTAGAAAATGCCTCATCGATCTATCCACGTTTCAAATTTATATCTAAAGCCCTTTAGGTTAAAATATGTTTTGAGGGTGACTTAGCATTTTTTTGCCAATTAATTTATTATTAAATTTACTTGTTGGAAATAAAATTATTTCAAATTTTTCAAACAACTCGAGAACAATTCGATGGATTTTCAGTCTAAAAATGGATTAATGCCCGTGTTGGATACACCACGTAGGTCTAGCTACGTTTCAGATTTGGATAAATTTCAAACTTGTAAATCGTTTAAAATTAGTGCCGACTACTTTACACAAGTTTACAGTATTTGTGTTGTGTTAGTTGGGCTAGTGCGACCCTGTAATGAGCCTCACTTTGGCGATCATTAAAGATCGCCAAAGTTAATGAACGAGCCTATCGGAATATTGCCTAGCCCCGAGAATTCGGCAGTGAGACGAAACGATCACATTACACAGCCCCACAAAAAAATATTTTTGGAACTGCTATCGAGACAACTGTATCCCTATGTAATTTTCGACGCTGAATCTGAATCCGAAGTCAAAAAAAAATCGTTCACCCCCAAAATCAACCCCTAGAGCTAAAAAACGGTAATATGACCTCACGGATAGTCTAAATAATAAGTAAATCTCAACAATTCTAATTAAATATAAACATTCAAGTATATAACGCAGAAATACAGAGTTAACACTACTTTTCATTGAAAATAACCCCCATGAGTGGGTGAAAACTACCCCTCATCCAGCAGGAAACTTAAAAAAAATGCAGTGATTGCAAAAAAAGCCTACGATGCCTAGTTTTTTTGGAAAAAAATGAGTAACTGCATTAGTTCCGATGCGATTCTCAAAATATACCCCCATAAAGTGGAGGAAACCACCCCTAAATTTAAATTACAAGTAAAATCAAGGAACAATTTTTGTCGTGATTTCTATTTTAATCGAAGCTAAAATTGGCTATAGATGTGCCTCACTGCAGTTTGAAGGTGAATACTTGCATTGCATCAAAGTCATTCAATGACATCCTCATGAGAGGGTGAAAATTACTCCTCACATAACAAGAAATTAAAAAATAGTAGCAGTACCTTTTAGAAAAGCTCAAAACATCTGAATGTTCTTATTTAAGAAGAATCTTTGACAACGTTCTTGAAAAGTACCCATATTATGAAGAAGCAAAAATTTACCCGTAGTCTTAATTCAATTAGATCCACTAACTCGACGAGCAGTGCTATCATAGGTCCAATCATAACAAAAAAAAATTAACAATATAACAGAGAAAGAAAGGCAATAACAGAAACAATAAATAGCCCAACTTGACGTATACTTAATCCCCAGACCTTCAACACTCGTATGCTGTTATCAATGCGCCACCTACCAGCTAGTCAAAAAACGATATAATCAGAAAATTAAATAGATGTTTTTTTCTGAATTTTTAGACGATTCTTTTTTAGAGGTCATATAAATAAGTAATAGTATTTTCAGAGAATTATTTTTAGGAATCATCTAAGCAACTGTGATTTAAATTTGGGGGTGGTTTCCGCCACTCTATGGGGGTAGTTTTTGAGCATCGCATCGAGACTAATGCAGTTACATACTGTTTCTAAAATAACTGGGCATCGTAAGCTCTTTTTGCAATCACTGTTTTTTTTTTAATTTTCTGTTGTGTGAGGGGTGGTTTTCAGCCACTCATGGGGGTGATTTTCAATGGAAATTAGTGTTAACTCTGTATTTCTGCGTTATATACTTGAATGTTTATATTTTATTCGTGAACCTTTAAGTTTACCGTTTTTTAGCGCTAGGGGTATGATTTTGGGGGTGTATGATTTTTTTTTACTTCGGATTCGGATTCAGCGTTGAATTTACATAGGGATACAGTTGTCTCGATAGCAGTTCCAATTTTTTTTTGTGGGGCTGTGTTATAATACTGTAACACTTTTTACTTGGCAAAAGCGTTTATTATTGAATTAATTTGATCACACGTCATGAACAACTATCAACTTAAAATCACACTCAAAATATCGCTACGAAATATCGCGGTCTAAATATCACCCGGTATATCACTTTGATCTTCACTGGACTATGTTCCAATTCCGGAACAATCCTCCAGCTTTCCCCCGAATCGTCGAGAATCTCTAGTATTTTCTCGGACGCTATCTTGTTGGCCCCAATTACGTTGATTGTAATAATCTCGTATAGGCAACCAACAATACACCGACGCCTTGCAGGCAGAATATGTCACAATACGCTTAAAATGGACTATACGTGTTACGGTGGGTATGACAAAGTTAGCAACCAGCAGATGTTTTTCCTACATCTCTATATTATACATCTCTATAATTATTCTCGCTCGTCCCATTTAAGAACACTAGAGGGCAATCCGTCTCACGATATTCTTTCCCGTTAGCTTTCTATTTCTATACTACTTTTCACTTTCAATTAGGAACACTTTTGCACTTATAATTGGGGTAGACCTTTACCTTCGTTTTTCTTTTTAGATCGCCCTACAGTACAAATTGTTTGGCACCATATGGAGGGCCGGTAATGCCAGGTCTTGCACTGGGTGGCGCATCGAAAGATAATAACTATCTAGACGCCGTTGGAGTTACCCTAACTTTTTTGGCAGAAAATAAGCTGGACACGGATGAACTAGCAGATACTTTAGCTTGGGAGGCAGAGTACGTAACGTTTTATCTACTATGAAAAGGACGATATGTGTGATATCAAGGAATATCCCGAGTGTCCTAGATCTGAATAACTTGATCAACTTTGTTCGCCACCTTAAAGGCCATTTGAAGGTCAACTTAGAGCTTTTAAATGGAAACCTATAATGTTTAACCCGCAGTTACCCGCGATATGAGCCCAACACTCACATGTTTCTATTGAGGATCTGCACTCAATACAACACTGTCTACGACCTTGAAGCTTCAAGAATGCGTTTTAGAGATTATTAGTGAGGGGTGCTTACGGTGGTTTAATATTTGTGATTTACTTATTCATTTCAGTGAAGATATTACAATATCAACGCATCGATATCAATGTATAATTTTCCAAAAGTATATCTTTTTTTTGAGAATTTATTTTTTAACAAGACCTATAGTCCCAATGAGAAATTCAGATTCTTTGGAAAACCCTACATTTTTTTCGCAACTTTTCTTTTTTGTAACCTTTTTTGGAACGTTGGAATTTTCTTTTTAGCTCAAAGATAACCTAAAATATCAGCAGTGAGACGTTAAATTGGGATACCCAGTACATAGCAATAATAAATATAAATTTAATACTGAATATATAAAAACACTAAAAGTTAAGATGTGAACAATTAAAAAATGAAAAACTGACTGCCTCATTTTGTATTCTTTACAAGACCAAGTAACTTTTATTTGAAATATTCTCTTGTCAATTTAGCCGATGAGTAATGAATAGGGTCCGGATTTATGTACCATAACGCCTGGTTGGCACTATAAAACTCTATGATGACACGCGTGATGGCAAACATTCCGAACTCTACTAATGACAGTCGGTTACAAAATGATCGATATGCTAGACGCTTTAAATGACACATTCAACTACCATGTTTAGAACAATTTTTGTTCCATTGTAAACACAAAAGTCTTTAAATGTTCCTGCAAACTTTGGAGGAACGTTTGGAGCAACAATTTTGAGTCCAATGTCAAATTTGAATGCCTCAACTTTGAAGTTAATTGAACATTGTTTTCCAAGGTGCATCGTTTTCAAAATATCTGACTGTTCCATAACTTTCGACAGATACTGTATATACATTTTTGACTGCCACATTGTAACGGAATTTGCAGCTCTTTTGAATGCAATCCTTTCCACCCACCAAAACTTATAAAGTATTGCATTAACAATACCTTATAAGTTGCCTGAAAACAACAAACTTTTCCACACCGTTTGCTCTTTCCGTAGATTCATAAAATTTTTGGAAAAATGGGACGACGAGGAAAGGCCAGAGTTCATGGACATCGCTTACAGCGCTGAGAGATCGATTCAAGACGGAATAGACGATTTATCCGAGTCAGAAGCGAGTACGGTCGTCATAAGTTACGTCGTCATGTTCGTCTACATCGCAATAGCCCTAGGAAGGTTCACGAACGCAAGAGAGATTTTGGTAAACACTTTACATTACTCATGAATTAGATGTTATTCTTCCTGTAATCAGTAGGCGCTAATTAATCGTAATTTACTTCAAATAACCCTTCTAGTTCGAAAGCAAAATACTTCTTGCAGTGGGCGGTATCATCATCGTGATGAGTTCAGTATCTTGTTCCCTCGGTGTATGCGGTTACGCAGGGATATCGACTACCCTTCTAACGATAGAGGTGATACCCTTCTTGGTGCTCGCAGTAGGGGTGGATAACATTTTCATAATTGTCCAGGCTCATCAGAGGAAAGAAAGGTACGTATATAATAAAGGGTGATTGAAAAAAACGAGTATAATGGTCACCTCCCGTGCAAAAAAAGATCGACTTACCTTGGCCGTAGACCAAAAATTGGAGGATGGGGGGGGGCCTTTTTCCATACCAAAAATGTCTAATCAAGGGGTCGAGAAACAAAAAATGCCCCAAAAGTGCCTTTTTTCCCCCCCCTTTTTGACCCTAGATTCTTACGGAGCGCTAAATTCTACGTTCAGCTGTGTATCCATGTCTTATATGAACATGACCTCTTAAAGGTAATTTTTCGTTAAAAATACGATTTCCAGGCTGTACTGGACTAAAAACGTATTTGACCTCAAAATGACCTCTAGAGGTCATGTTCATACATGTATAAGACATGGATCACAGCTGAACGTAGAATTTCGCGCTCCGTAAGAATCAGGGGTCAAAAATATGGGGTTCTATTTGATTTTTTCAAGTTGACAATGAAAAACCATCAAGGTCACGGCCAAGGTCAAGGTCGAATAGTTTTGGTATACTGAGGGTCCTATTGAATTTTGACAAGCTTATTTTGAATTATAAGGCCTTTTGAATTATATGATCGACCTTTTGGACGCCTCCTCAGGCTGAGTGCACGGGAGCAGGGGTTTGATACCTATATATTTGAACTCCACTTGGTCCCCCGAACAAATGGGCCGATCCATACATTTGTCGCTCTCAGGAGAAATTTTTCCATTACCGCGATCCTTTTCGCTCCTTTTCAAAGACAGCCTAGGACTTGTACATCTCACATATGTTATGTAGATACTCGGCAATTTAATTATGGATTATTTCACGACGGAAGAATGTGCTTGAACTGTGCATAATGTGTGAAGTTTATATGGAAGACTGTGTCCATAATTGTGAATAACTTACTACGAAAATTCCCGTTATTGTATGAAAACAATTCGTAAACTTTGTTTAATGTTATACACACAATTATAGTGCAAAGGGGCAACGCAATTCGCAAACTTATTCTAAAATTTTAGTTTTCCAGATCGGTTGGTAAAGGTGGAGTACAATTACATAGTCCTCTATGCAATGAAAATCGCGCTAGAGTACGTGAACATGTTGCCGCAAATCCCTGAACCTCAGTCCATCGTCTGTCTCAACAGTTGAACATACCGAAAAGCTCTCACCATCGAATTTTGATCAAATATCTGGTTTTGAACGCGTATAAAATTCAAATAACTCATGAGTTAAAGCTCCCAGACTACGGCCATAGTCGTGCCTTAGTTAAGTTTATCTTACAAGTTAGAACAAATACATAATTTTGAAATATCATTATTTTTTCCTATAAAGCCCCATTTTCATCTCAGAGATTATGTGAACAAGCAAAATTGTAGAATTTGGAATTGTAGGAAGTGAAAATCCTCGAGTAAATCAAGAAAACTCTTTTCATCTTCTTAGAGTACCCATGAGATGTGCATGTGGACTGTGGTGGGTGATAGAGCCATTTTTTCATAAAAATGTCGATGGTGGAACGGTAAATGGTAATGGCGAACACTAACACAATGTTGTAAGAACTATCTATATCCCCAGTTGAATAACACAGACCAACAAAATTTAACTTTTTTTTTTTGGAAGCAGAGATTAGAATATATATTTCCGAAGGATTTAGATGCGTTGAATCCGAATCTGGCAGCAGAATTGTTCTATCACGTCAGGGTTTTGAGATATCCTAACCTAAAAGTGCAAAATTTTTCGTCATATTAGAGGTTATGTAGTAATGCCATCTATTATTTTTCAAAAAACTAATACATTGAATCTAAAAGTACAAGGCTCCCTCCTTCGAATGCCGTTGAGTTTGCTCAAATATCTTCTTTTTTTTTCGTTGAGATATCACATGTTGCAGTTTCTCAGTTTCTTAATATGCGAAAATCTACTAAGAATCCCTTAGACATCAAGCAGTCGGTTTGTGGGTTTGGAGTTGGTGGGCTTGGGGTTTGTAAGCTTGGAGTTTGTAGGTTCGGGGTTTGTGGGTTTGGGGTTTGTGGGTTTGTGGATTTGGGATTTGTGCGTTTGTGGATTTGGGGTTTGTGAGTTTGAATTCGTATGTATTGAAGGTTTCTGAATATGAAGTGTCTGAACTGCAATCAACTGAATAATTTAAATAAGGCATTACTACATACAAAATAGATTAATTAGGTTAGGATATCTCAAAAACTGGAGAAGGAAGAAACTTGGAATGAATTAGTGTTCTGCTCTTGACCCTTGATGGCCTGTGTAATTGTACCATTATATATTCGATAGTATATTTATACAGTTTGTGTAAAGCCGACATCGGCCAGTTGTGCTACAAATGTTTACACTTCTCGTTCTAACAACAAGCACAGGTGGTGAGAGGGCCGGCCTTATTCCCTCACTACCTTCGATGCGTGTGCGGTTGCTTCTTATCTGTCGTCTCACTTCTGTTTGTCCTTTTTCATAACTGGCCTATGTCGGCTTTACACACACGGTATATTCAATATATTATTTCAATAAGATTGTGCTACGTGGCGTACGGCGAGGGTTTGTATCGGATATGTGTTCCTAGCCGCGTGATTTCTCGAAATGATGCTATTCAGCGGTCGCAAGAATATATGAATTAACGCCCCTCGACTTTTTCTTGTGGGGCTTGCTCAAGGACAATGTTTATTTTAACAGTCCACAGATGATTAATGGCTTGAAGCAAAATATTCGTCGTTATAGTTGAAATTGAACCGCAATTGTGCCAAAATTTTATCGACCATTTTGTGTCGAATGAACACAAGATAAGAAAAATAAAGAGTAGTTATCTGTAGAATCAGCCAAAGAAGACGTTGGAGAATATTATCTTTAAAACACAACTATCTGGCATGTGTCTACTTTGCGCTAAAATAAACAAGCATATTATTTTTATAAAATTGTTGGTTTAATTTAAAAAGTAAATCCCGAAGTACCAATTAGGACACTTCATTTCATATATTCATATTCATTATATTTTTTCTTTGTCTCGAATTAGAAATAAAAGTGTTACTTTGGCGGACGATGTAGGTGATACTTTAGGCAGAGTTGGGCCCAGCATGATGTTGACGAGTTGTTCTGAAATATGCTGCTTCGCCATCGGTACGTAAATTTATGAATTCTAATTATTGTAGCTAATGAGAGATCTCAAGGTGCAGAAGTGTAGAAAAATATTTTCAAAAGAGTCTAATCAGAAAACCAAAATAGAGATGCTACATTCTGTCAAAAAAAGTACCGGGAATTGATCATTTAAAAAGCCTGTATAAAGGGATTGTCAAAATTCTTTTCTTTTGTCGTTAAGTTGGTACACCTGTCGTTTACACTGACGCGGAGTTTGAATGCGATCTGTTTTTTAGTTTGTTTACAATGCTCGATTTTGTCAGTTCTCTCAAGTGTGTTTTGCGATTTTTATAACGGATAAATATCGAACAAAAATTTGTCTCAAATTTTGCATTGCAAATGGAATTTCGTGTGCCAAATCGCTGAAAATGTTACAGAAGGCTTACGGTGAATAAACTTTATCAAAAAACACGTGCACATGAGTGGTACAGTGCATTCAAAAGCGGTTGAGATGTGGGGAAAAGTTGACCGCGCTCTGGTCGGCCATCAACGTCTTCAACTGATGTTAACATCATGAAAGTGAAGGAAATTGTGATTGAAAATCGTCGTTTGAGTTTGAGAGAGATAGCCGCTGAAGTTTTTGTGTCTCATGAATTAATTCGTACCATTTTAAACAATTGTTTGTGCATGAAACGCGTTGCTGCTCGACTAGCTCCGAAAGACCTGAATTTTCTTCAAAAACTCAGTCGCATAAAGGTCGCTGAAGACATGCTAGAACGAGTTAATTCCGACCCCACATTAATAAAATGCATTGTAACTGGTGATGAGACATGGGTTTACGAGTTTGACATGCAAATCAGTCAACAATCTTCGGAATGGCGTCTTCTAACTGAGCCGAAACCGAAAAAAGCACGTCAAAGTCGATCAAGAGTCAATGTGATGTTTCTGCTGCTTTCTTTGATTACCGCGGTGTTGAACGCTCGGAGTTCTTGCCACAAGGTCAGACGATAAATAAAGAATATTACCTGAGCGTTATGCGGCGTTGAGAGAGCAAATTAGTCAAAAAATACCAGATTTGCGGAAAGAAAACTCATGAATTTTGGACCACGATAACGCACCGTCTAACAAGGCTATCATTGTGATCGAATTTCTGACCAAAAACTCAACAGCACCCGTTTTGAATCGATAGAAGATATAAAAGAGAATTCGCGGCACTGAATTATTTATTATTGGATTGGATTATTCGTTGGCATAAAAGTATTATTATATTTCGGAAGGGGCCTACCTTGAAGACGATACAATAAATTTGGATGAATAATAAATATTTTGTGTTTTATTGATCAATTCCCGGTACTTTTTTGATAGAGTGTATGGGAAATATAATTAAATATTACTGTCGTAGTAGAATAGATATTACGCTTGCATTAGATTAGAACATTGCGTCATACTTTTAGAAGAGGGCTAGTTTATAAAATAAATGTAACTAATTTTATTACACCTAATTTTCATTTTAATTTCAATTTAAACATGTGTTCCTATCCCTTCTTTGTTTTTGGCAAGAACTACTTTTCTTTGACACATTACATTTATGGCGTTAATATGAATCATTCTGTATTTGTAGCTACAAAATGTGATTTATGTTTTTGCTTTTCTTGAAACTTTGCTATATATAAAAGTATTCATGGCTAATTGAGCCTTAAAACATTAATAACTTACAATTACCATAATAATAGGAAAATGGATTATTTTCATGTCCATTTTTTAGCAACTTTGTCGTCTATGCCTGCCGTCCATACTTTTGCTGTATATGCGACTGTTGCCGTACTCTTCAACTTTTTTCTTCAAATTACTGCCTTCGTTGCCCTGCTCTCTTTGGATCAAGAAAGATACGAGGTAGGTGTGGTATTTTCGAATATGAAGTTTTAAGTGACTTAATTTTATCGACTTATTGATTGTTATTTTTATGTTATTTCAAAGAAATTATTAAAGCTTTACCTTAATTTTTTAATCCGGATCTATCACAATTAAAACAAATATTACAAACATGGGAATATTTTTCTTCAAGAGATTTCCTTTAATTCCGGCATCACAAATGCTATTTTTTTTGCGTTATAACCACAGTGGTGCTTGGAATAGTACTGTAATTTCAAGTAAGGGTAATATGAACAGGACCGGCCTGAGATATTCCTATACTAATATTTATTTATCTTTGATTTAACATGTTATTATGTTTATAATACTGTGACAAATATATACAGTGTGGAACAGCCAAATAGAATACATGAGGGGCATAGATGCAAAACTCACATTAATCCATAATTTTTCGAAATAGAGTTAATGGCGCTATCTTGTTCATCGTGTTGAACTACACCATTTTAAATCTTAAAAGTGGTATAAAACTCACATTTTCATATTTATTTTAAATTGTGGAATCTGTGAATTGTTTCAAAACTCATGGTAGATGGTAGAACTTTTTACTGTCAACATTTTTTGTACTTTGCAATTTTAGGTTCATTATAAAAATATTTCACTTCATCAGTCAATGATGATAATAAAACCGTATTCTAAGTATTTTGCGCAGCTTTTTATTTTGATTATGAACTACCATATTACATAATTTTTTTATTGATAATACCATTGAGTTTGTTTCCAAGTTCCTTTTCTTAGCTTAACTTCATGAATTTTAGTGTAAAAACTAATATTATGTAGAATAATTTGGAGCAAAACGACCAATATCCAAAAAGTTGTATCAAAACCCACATTATCCTTTGAATTCACTTTCTTGGAGTCAAATATTGTTGTGCTGTCATTACACCAATGGAGAATCAAGTTCTAATACAAATACCAAAAATTTCAGAGCGTCAAGTCAGAAATCAGTTATTCCTTCTTCCTGAAACATTTTAAAAAGTGGATAATATGAGTTTTGCATCTATACCCCTCAAATACAGTAGCTCCATTATTATGCATTGTTTTAGAAAGTCCTGAGACACGTCAAATTCTAATTCTGAAATGACATCTTGCGAAGTAAAAATGTCATCCCTAAATTCAACCTAACTACAACCCCTAAATTTTCAAACTGAAAGTAGGGGCATGTGATACGTCATTTGAAAGGTCTTTTCATTCTCTATAATAAACTGCTATGGCTTTAAATCTTATTGCAGAAATTAACGAGAAAAAAGTTTCTCCAGCGTAGGAAATTCGTTACATTAGAATACAACTTTTATAAGTAACACTATTTGTCAATTTTAGGTTCTGAGATGTTAATAATAACAAAAAGTAAATGTCTGTAATTGCCGACATCCCCTACTATGAAATAAAAACTTACTAATAAATACGTACAATTTTTTGCTTGACAATCGAACGACAAAAACGAACAAGCAGCAAAAAAACAAACCTGAGATTTAAGAAGTTGGCCATTATCAGCTTTAGTGAAATTACCTAGAAACGTGCTTGTCATTGTAACAGTAGTTAACAGTTAGCAGTGTTAAACTTTTTGCTTTAGTTTTCGTGTTGCAATTCAGAGAGATGGTTTACCTAACATAAATGCATAAGATAACGAATTCTGCAGATGATTGGTTACGGAGACAGAACACGAACGAAGGCCGAAGTTGTTCGCCTATGTCAAGAAAAAATATCCGGAGTTGCCGCCGATATCTCAAGGTACCGTAAGTAAAATAGAGAAGCAGTTTCGGGAACGTGGACATGTACGGCAAAGCAAAATCCTCCCAATAAACTCAGTGATGATCAAAAATTGGATGTAATGCTTCTGCTTGAAAAAAATCCACATACTTCGAATCGTCAAAGAGTTTCAGCATTAAATATTAGCCATTCCTCGATTCTCTGCGTATTGACAGAAAAGCCAATACCAACTAATGAGCTCGCGGAAGACGATTTTGATAGAAGAATTCTCTTTTGTGAACAAATGATGCAAATGATAGATGACAATACTTTACAAATAGAAAACATTTACCACCAACACATTACGAAGCCAATGTCCGGCAATAATATCTCCACACAATCTTTCCAAATCGCTGGATAGGGAGACGTTGTTCTGTACAATTGCCTGCACGATTACCTGATCTCACGCCGTTAGACTTCTTCCTATGGCGATATGTAAAAAGTATGGTCTACAAAACCGAGATTAGGTGACTTAAGAAGAAGAATAACACTTGAAATTAGGTCGATTACCCCGCAGATGTTAACTAACGTTAGAAGACATTTCTATTTACGTCTAGGATGCTGCCAAGATGCTGGAGGCATGCATTATGAATATCTACGGCATTAATAATGATTTGTTTTTTATTTTAATTTAACGAATTTCCTACGCTGAAGACTTTTTTCTTGTTAATGTCTGTAATAAAATTTAAAAAGACCTTTCAAATGAAGTATCACAAGCCCCCTACTTCCAATTTGAAAATTTAGGGATTGTAGCTGACACCTGAAGGGGGTTGAATTTAGATTTGACATTTTTACGTCGCAAGATGTCATTTTAGAATTAGAAATTGACGTGTCTCAGAATTTTCTAAAAGAAATGCATAATAATGGAGCTACTGAATTTATTCCATTTGGCTGTTCCACACTGTATATTGCTTTTGTTAAAACGCACATAACTTCACAGTCACGTGTGAAAAATGAATAAAACATATATGTCTTTTTGACTAAGCAAACTTTGATTATTTTTTAATACCGTCAAATAATAAATTGAAAAGATATGCAAGTTTTCAATTTGCAGAGTAACAGACTGGATATGTTGTTCTGCGTAAAGATAGAAAAAACCTGACAGACCGCACGCAGATGGAAGATTGTATAATTTCTGGAAAAATGTCTGTACACCAGTAATAATGGCGTGAGTATGAAACTAGGAAACTTTTAAGAAAACAATTGCTAACTAGCACAAGGATATATGATTTTCCAAAATAGTAGTCCTGTCTACTAAGCAAAAGACTTCGTCCATATGCAAAACAGTACAGTCCTAATAGTCTATATTTTACTCTTTTAGGTTTCCAGTGAGGTGCCTGACAATAATTTGTTTTACTATCACTTTAATATTATGTGTCCTAGTAATACCATCAATCGAGATAGGGTTGGACCAAGAACTTTCCATGCCCGAGGATAGTCATGTTTTCAAATATTTTGAGGTAAATTCATACTTACGTTTAAACGCACACATTTTTCAAAAGTGTTTCATGTAGAATGTCTTCATTGTTACTTTTCGAATTTTTTCAAAATTTCTGTATCTTAAAATTAAAATTAGAAAACTGCATCAAATGAGTTAAAACACTGTAAGCAGTACAATAATTATTTCTAATACTGTTGTTAAAATCATTTAATTCGTTAAGCATATGGAAATCTATCCGGTTGATTCATCAGTATTGAGCCATGCTGATATGTTCAAATATTATTATTTATTTTATAATCAGGAGGGATTTAATTTAGAATGTATGCTCCATCTGACTACAATTTGTCGCCAACGAGTAGACAGACTGCGGATACCACGTTCCCAGAACTCACGCGGTTGTGAAGGGAAAAAATTGTGTATGACTATTGTCGATGGTGATGATCGTCAAATGATTTATTAATTAAATGTTTGCTGAGGGCACAGAACAAATGATAGTCAGTGGGGGAAAGGTCTGGTGAATGAGGTGGATGGGATAGGACTCCAAAACCTAACTGTAAGAGTTCAAGACGTTTCTGTTTTGCTACATGAGGACGCGCATTATCGTGCTGCAGTATAACTTTGTCCAGTTGCGGCCGCAGAAGATCGAGCTGGGCTGCCAAATTGCGGTGTTCAGTGATACCCGCCGCAAAGACCTCACTAAACTGACATCACCTTTCTCGGGCAAACGTCAGGTTTAGGTCGTGCTGGAGCATCTGCATCTACCCATTGGCGTTTACGGCTGTGATTCACATAAAGCACCTCGGTGACACGATTGTTCAACCAGTCAAAACGACGACTGTGGGAGAGAAGTTGTGTGCAAATGTTACTCCGATGCTGGCCATCGACTTCGCTTAATAAACGTGATATCCACTTACCCAGCTTTTGAACTTTGCCTAGTATTTCGAGTCCACGTACTACCGTGGGCTGGCTACAGCCGAGTTCTCGTGTGGTTACATACGAGTGTGCTTCGACGCTATCGTACGCAAGCGCTCGATATCCAGTTGAGATTGCCTACCGGATAGTGGATCATTGTCGACCCTATTAGTTTCCTGATCGGAAGCGTGCGAACCATCTTTTGCATGTTGCTAAACTAGGGACGTTGTCGCCATACGCGGCCACTAAATTTCGGTGCAAGGGCGTAGCCAGTATTTTTCTTTGGGGGGGGGGGCGGCCAATCCAGAATAAACAAAAAAGCAAAAAAAGGTCATTGGAGGCAACGGCACGCGCAATCCCCCCGACTATTTTGGTTTTTACGTGACCATTTGGGGGGGGGGCGATCGCCCCCATCGCCCCTCCCCCCATGGCTACGCCCTTGTTTCGGTGTACTTCGGTTGTATTATGGTCTAAACGAAATTCATAAAATAAAACATATTGAGTCTCATTTGAAGTTTCGCTCATTTTTACGTTGTACATTACAGTTCCGCTCTCAGATTTAATAATGTTAACACTCATATGTGTACACTTTATATTACTTGTACCCAGTGGCGGCTCGTGGGTGTGTTACATGAGTGGGCACAGGGTGTGTCAGTAGGATTACTCATGCTACCAATGCTACCAATGGCGCCGCAGGAAAATTTAAAATTTTCAAGGTCATGCATTTTACTGACACTTCAGAATTTCATGAAAAATTATTTTATACAAAAATACACTTTCACAAGAATAATTTTTGGGATTTGGTAGCTTTTTGAAATAATATTTAGTCACGAATATTGAGGGCTTAAATATATTAAAATAATGGGTAGCAACATGTGAAAAAAAGATTTGTTTCATAAAATTTAATGCAATTAATTATTTGGTTTAAAATATGTCTGTTTTTATCCACATTTTTCATTGTGACGTCTTATATTTTTACGATAATCACTATCAAGTTGCCTTATGTTTAACTCTAAGCCTTATGTCTAAGCCCATCACACTAAAATCTAAGATGTTAAGTAAATGTTTTTCATTGTAGCTAGCATGTTTCTTAGCTCGTTCATTTAAATGTTTTAAATCACTCACCCCTTCTTGAGTCCATGCACTTCGGTTGCCACCCATCACTAAACAAATAAAACAAAACAGTTTGTTTCTTTTAGGACACCCACATAACCACTTAAATCTGTCGTAGACACTACTATTCAAATTTCGTGAATAATTTCGCGATTTTCCTACGTCTGTTTTGGAAATAATCAAATCGGGTATCGGCCTTCCTAACCGTTTAATTTCCGTTCGGATCTCGTAGGTAATATCTTTATTAGTCAATAAAAAGTCCACCGATTCATTTTGAAACGTTTCACAATCAAAAAATAAACAAAAAAATAATTCTCAGCGAAGAAAATAAACAAAAATGGTCACTCAACAAGTGTGACCCGTTCAGCTGATTTTCGATCGATTTAACGACATCTTGTGTCTGCAATCGTTCGCCAAACTTTACCAGTCACCGAAAAAGCCCGATTAAAAACGAGGGCTGGTAAATTGTATGCCCACGCGCGCGAAATGCGAGAAATACGGTGGCTCGGTGCTCGATGGATGACTATCACATATATATGACAGACTGTCATATATATGTGATAAAAATCATTATTTGTGGTATAAAAGGAATAATAATTAAAATATGAATAGTTTGTCGTATACAATTAATTGATATAATTGTAACAGTAATCTATAGTAAATTAACACAAAAGAAATATTTTCTATTGAAATTTGGGCTGAGCACGTGCCCCTGTGCCCTTTATCACCAGCCGCCACTGCTTGTACCACACCACTCTCCAGACTGGTTTAGAAAATTACAAGCACTTCGAGGGAATAGCTCAATACTAATGAATCAACGGATTACATTTTTGTACCTATTACTTTAAAATAAAGGACTTAATGTGACACAATATTCTGTGAATACCGTCAAGTTAATTTATTCGGATTTTTTAGTTTATGAAGCAATTGTTAGGTGTTGGAGCTCCCGTCTACTGGGTAACGAAAGGATCCATAGATTACTTTGATCCGGACATAAGAAACAAAGCTTGTGGTAGTGTTGGTTGCAATAAAGACTCTATAACCACTCAAATATACATAGCATCTACACAGTCAAATATGTGAGTATGCCAGAGTTGTGGTGAGGAATTAAACCCTAAGTGTTATAGGGCTTAACTCATCTGCAAGTTTGAACCAGATTCTCTATTATGATGTGCTTTTGAATTGGGTTTATTAATATTTAAATTTCCCGCCTTTATACTTAGTCTATCGATTGTCTAGATATGTCGACAACTTGCCATGTTAAAGGAAATATGAATAGTACGTGGGCGGATTTAAGGTTGAAGGTGGATGTTGAAGATGAAATAACTTACATCTTTCGTGGGCGAAGCCTACTGTTGTGATCCCTGTTGTAGTATCTGTGGTTTTGTTCCCATTTAAGTTTAGAAGAAAGAATACATTAACATTATTAAACAAGAAAACATTAGTTGGCTTAAGAGGTTACTGGAGTCCAGTTGTGTTCTTGTAATTGATAATTTGCTTTTTATTTGTTATTGTTATGGTACCATTCCAAATAATGAATCATGGGTGGGTAACCCATAATTTATCTGGAGGCCTTCAAAGATTTCTCCGAGTTGTGACAAATGAATAAAAAAAGATGAAAAAAACTGTTGGAACTTTACAAGGAGTTAGTTACACGGAAATGCAATTCTAGGCACTTTTTTCTACCTCCTATATCTACTGAAACTTATTAGGAGTGAATGCTAATCCTTCAACTTCAGAACTGAACATTCAGGTTGTTCTCGTAATTCCTTGTAGCCTTGTTCACTATGTGGCAAACGACTAATGATCTTTGTAAAGATGTAAATATATTTGGTCCTAAATATCGCCACCTTGTGCAATTCATAGAGGTTATGTACTTTTTTCGTCGTCATTTTTATGTCTTCATTTCTTCATTTTCCAGAACGTACATAGCGGCGCAAGCGAACTCTTGGTTAGACGACTTTAAGGACTGGAGCGATACCGAAAAATGCTGCAAATATTTTAAATCCAACACCTCGTTTTGTCCGCACACAATGATGTCAACAGTTTGCGAATCGTGTTATTACTCGTTAATTCAAGAACAAGAGAACATCACGAGGGATCAGTATTATAAGAAATACTTGCCGCACTTCCTAAATGACAACCCGGACACCACTTGTGCTAAAGGTGGACATGCGTCATATGCTGGGGTACGTCTACTTACCTCATACTTATTGTCCAACAAACAAATAATTAAATGAGTCACCCGTGCGATCGAGGAAAACGGTAGGAAGTCGTAGTTTTTTCCACCAGTTTATTACGCCGCCAACGAATATCTCAACTATTGTGGAAGCACATGTCTATGCGTAAGGAGTAGAGCACGGCGTGAAATACACATGAGTCATTTGTAACGTCACAGATATGAGCGCCGAGAGATGTACCTCCTAAATATGCGTATAAACATCTAAACAATTTCTTCAGAAACATTTCTAACAGCTGTTTTGTGAATTATGTAACCTCCTATATACATGTAGGTGATCAGATGCCGGCTTCACATGCACCTAATGAAATTCACACTTACGTTTCCCTTTTTTGCAGCGTTTACGCCGACAATGGCCGCGGATATTTGTTCGTCAGTTTAATCGTTACCTTTAGCAAGGGTTGTTAAAACTCTCGTGCATTATAATTATTTGCTGTATTTATCAGAGATGAGTCATCACTGATGACTCATTTCATTATAGATTTGTTATGTGTAGCAAGCTGTTAGACTGTGACTAATTTTTATTCCACTCGTTGTTTACAATTCAACAGAAACCAAATTATTTTTTTTATGTATTATATAAAATATTAGAAATATTTAAAAAAATATTAGTTGTTAGTTGTAGAAATAAAGAACTGGTATGAAATTAGTTCCAATATCAACTTAAATTCCAATAATTAATAAACAAGTAATTTTTATTTTTTAATCGTATTTCTTTTAAGTTTTAAAATGTAGGGTAAAGTGGGGCAAGTGCGACCCCTTTTTCGTATAGTTGACTTTTAGTTCATAACTGCGCGAATGTCATTCACATGATCCGATTCTTTTGGGCTGTATGAACTACTTGGTACTTAAGCTTAATTTATTGAAAGAAAGAAAATCTTTCGTGCTTCAGGGTAAGGAGGCACATCGTCCATGCCTTACAGGGCACATGAAACGCACTTGCCCCAGCCCTGGGGCAAGGGCACTATCTGTGTTTATTTCTATATTTTATCCTTAATGTAAACTATGGGGCAAGTGCTTTGAATAAACGCAATTTTCTACTCGCGAGGGTAAATTTCTTTTACAATATATATTATTTTATTATTTATATACATTTTATTTAATATTTCTTATTTATTTAATATTTCTTATTTATATATTCAATAGTTATTGGTGCCAACATAAAATTGTGCGGTTTGCATCGAATATTGGCGGGAGTTTTAAAATCATTTTCAAAGTTAATAGTTTTTAGAGACTTTTATCAGAAGCGAACGCACTTGCCCCAGATACGCACTTGCCCCACTTCATCCCATAATATATAAATATAAAATAGTATATTTATCATAAAATATTAATAAACTATCGGTTTTAAGTAATGTGCTAAATGATTTTAAGATACAATTTGCACCATAGAACAGCTATATCCATAGATTTGGCGAACCGCGGTGGTTTAAGATAATTTCCAACAACATTTACAATTATGAACTGCTATTTGTTGAAACTGATTCTTCATATTTTATTTTTCGATTAATAACCTGCTAGTAACATAAAATGTTAACATAACCAACCTGCCCCATTTTTGTTAAATTCTACACATATTTTTAACTGACATCCTCTGATTTGTAGGGAATAACGTATATATCAGATGACAATGGAGAAACGCTTATAATCGCATCAAATGTAATGGCGTACCACACAGTGACCAAGACTTCCAAAGATTTTATCGAAGCTCTAAAATACGCTCGAAATATCGGTAAAAATCTAACTGATACGCTGAATATACCTGGAGTGGAAATATTTCCTTATAGGTATGTATATATACACAGGACATTTTCGAAAGTGGGGTGTAAAATTTAGCAGTTACCTATGTATATAATGTGTCACATAAAGTGATAGTTATAAGTTATAAGTAACAGTTTGCAATAAAAAATCTTTACAACTTCACCCATTCACATTTAAATATAGAAAGGTCGGCTGTGTTACCTGATCAGAGGACATTAACAGGATCGGCTTTAGAAATTCTTATATTTATATTTACAGATTTTGATTTGTTTTAAACAACTTAGGTATATCATGATTATTTCTTATTTATTATATTTTATTAACGGATTATTGTACCACCTAACCAAGTGGCGGCTCGTGGGTGTATTACATGGGTGGGCACAGGGTGTGTCAGTAGGATTACTTATTAGCTACCAATGGCGCCGCAGGTGAAAATTTTTAAAATTTTGAAGGTCATGCGTTTTACTGACACTTCAGAATTTCAATGAAAAATTTGTTTATACAAAAATATAGACTGACTAATTTTTGGGATTTGGTAGCTTTTTGAAATAATATTTAGTCACGAATATTGAGGTCTTAAATATATTAAAATAATGGGTGGCAACATGTGAAAAAAATTTGATATAGGTATCTTACCGGTATTTGTAGAGGAAATCAGCTCGCCTGTCCTTATTGTTCACAAAAATGTTAATCGCCTTTTCATTAAAGTCCTGGATTTTTTTTCACAAAATTTAATACAATTAATTATTAGGTTTAAAATATGTCTGTTTTTATCCACATTTTCATTGTGACGTCTTATATTTTCACGATAAGCACTATCAAGCTATGTTGCCTTATGTCTACCTTTCCCAATACACTAACATCTAAGATGTTATGTAAATGTTTTTCATTGTAGCTAGCATGTTTCTCAGCTCGTTCATTTAAATGTTTTAAATCACTCACCCCTTCTTGAGTCCATGCACTTCGGTTGCCACCCATCACTAAACAAATAAAACAAAACAGTTTGTTTGTTTTAGGACACATAACCACTTAAATCTGTCATAGACAGTACTATTAAAATTTCGTGAATAATTTCGCGATTTTCCTACGTCTTTTTTGGAAATAATCAAATCGGGTATCGGCCTTCCGAACCGTTTAATTTCCGTTCGGATCTCGTAGATAAAGATATTACATATATCTTTATTAGTCAATAAAAAGTCCACCGAATTCATTTTGAAACGTTTCACAATCAAAAACAGTAAAAACACACTTCTCAGCGAAGAAAATAAACAATCACTAAAAAAGGTCACTCAACAAGTGTGACCTGTTCAGCTGATTTTCAAACGATTTAACGACGTCTGTCTGCTGCCAATTGTCTCCAAACATACCAGTCACCGAAAAAAGCCCGATCGAAACGAGGGCTGGGGTACTGTGTGCCCTCGGCACGCGCGCAAAATGCGACTACGGTGGCTACGATCGATAGTCTGTCATATATATGTGATAAAAATCATTATCTGTCGTATAAAACGAATAATAATTAGAATATGAATAGTATGTCGTATACAATTAATTTATATTATTGTAACAGTAATTTATAGTAAATTAATACAAAAGTAATATTTTATATTGAAATTTGGGCTGGGCACGTGCCCCTGTGCTCTTTATCACCAGCCGCCACTGACCTAACCCTGCTAAAAAAACGAACAGAAACGGACAGAGCCTCTGCGTACATGCTCTGAACGTTTTTGTACGTTAGTCCTGTTGCACAATTGAGCTAACCACAACCATAACCATAAGCGTAACTGTAGTTTTTATGTTTTGTCCACAACAAATCTGCGTAAAATCGTGTATATTTTAAAACTCCCGCATAGAGGATTCAGTTTAGCCAATTTCACTAAATCAAACATTTTGTGTGAAAAATCAGAAACGACACTGGATTAGAAGAAATGATGGATCGAATTGTTCAATAATTTGTAGTAATTTAGTATTAATTAGTGTTGGTTACTACTGTATTTAGGGTAACCCTTAACCCATATTTCACGAGAGTACAGACACAAGGTTGGTATAACTGGCAAAACGTAATTTTAAGCGTAAAGATAAAATAATTTCATCTTTATGTTTACGGTTATTGACGATTGAAGGTCATTCTTAATGCTAATGTTAACTGAATTAGTTGTAGACAAGAACATTATTTTCATATACTCCATCTTTATGACTGCGGTTAATTTTACGTTTATGTTAATTGTGCAGGGGGCCTTATTGTTGCAATTTCAGACAGAAATGGACAGGTGATTATTCATGCGACGGACAGACTTATCCGTTTCTGTACGTCTCTGAACGTCAGTAAGAGGTAACGACAAGCGATGAAATCAGCAAACAGTTAGAATACGGTCAAATACCTGGAGTACGTACAGACACGGACAGTTGTGTCCTTTTCTATCTCTTGAACGTACAGAGACGCACAGTGTGGTCTGTCCGTTTCTATACATTTCTGTTCATTTTTTAGCAGGGAAATACATGGAAAATTGGAAAACCTTACTTTCAAGAACAGTCTGTATATATGTACATATGTGTATATACAGAGTGTACAAAAAGTACCAAAAAGTACCGGAATAGCCAATTTTGAATTGACCTGAGAAGTGGTGACCTGAAATCGAGACAGTAATGTACAAAAGTTGTTAAATTTTGAGAGCTGAATTTAGTTATGACTTTTAAGTTGACCTTGACTGTAACTACCAGGGTCATTTGAAAGTAGACATTTTTTTTTAAATAGGAACACCCATTGTTGACCACATTTTCGGACATAGAAATTTTACGTACAAATCATGTTCATATCATGGGATCAAAGGGTCATACGGGGTGGTTAAACCCTTGTTAAATTAATCATTAACTTAGTCGGGAAATGTCTTTTTAAAAGTTGTTTGGTTTCAAGAGACAAACTTAACCATGACCTTCAACTTGATCTTGACTATGACCGTCACGGTCATTTGAAGGTCAACTTGAAAATTTCGAAATGGGATCACCTATTTTGACCAGGGATTTGAAAAGACCGTAAAATTTTACATTCAAGATTTATGATCATGCCATGGCGTTAGAGGATAATATGGTTAAGCTTAGGTAAATTTAAATCATCATTAATTTGACGAATTTACTCTCAAGTCTGGCGAAAGTTGTGACCTAAAATCTTGAAAATCGGTCATACAAAACTTTGACCTATAGAAATCTTAACATTGACATATTTCTTAGCAAATTTGGCGATCTCAAGGTCACTTTGATCTGCGTAAAGGTCCATCTGATTATGTAGATTTCTGTTATTTCCGAAACCGAAGTCAAAAATGGGAATGGGAAATTTTCCAGTTCACTTTCAAATGACCTTGAAACTTTTGCACAGGTCATTTTCCCGATTGTACACTTTATACGGGTATCTTGTGTTTTTTAGGGGGGGAGGGGTTTCCTTTATATGTATATGTTTATCTAATTACATGTTTATCACGTTATTATCATGCCGTTCAATATTTCAGTGTGTTCTATGTGTTCTACGAACAATATCTGACGATATGGCAAAGTGCCTTGGAATCCCTGAGTTATTCTCTTTCTTTGGTACTAGGCATAACGTTCATCGTGACAGGATTTGACGCATTTTCGGCGCTCATAATCACTTTCACGGTCACTATGATCGTAGTGCATCTGTTGGGAATGATGTGGCTGTGGAACATCACGCTGAATGCAGTTTCGGTAGTGAACTTAGTGATGGTAAGTATGCATAGTACATACTTAGCAACGTACAATTTTATCGAGCTACCTAAATTACCTATTCATAAAATTGTATCAATTATTTTGGAAAATTTTACATAATTATATCCATTTTAAACAGTGTCCTAAGACATGACGGCCATAACAGGATGTTTTGCCAAAGCAATTTCAAGTTAAAAATGTCTAAGGAACATATGCGGCATACGCTTTAAAAATCATATCAATATTAACTGAGCTACAAGCATTTATATAGAGCCATCCAAAAAAAACGTCATCAAAGTTGGCAGAGAAAAAAAGACGTATTTCTATTCTTAGTCGAATTTAACCTTATTTACTCGTCAAGACTGTCACATCACATGTTTATTTTACAAATTGTGACAGCCACTTGTCAAAAATTTGACATAACCGAAAAGCTTAGACATGACCGCTATTTCCATCTCTCTCGTTCATAGGCAGAGTTGATGACGTTTTTTTTGGATGTCTCTATATAATATATAGAGACATTCAAATTACTTACTACTAAATTATAGAAAATCATATTATATCAGGAATAGAAAGCATTGCACTCTGCTGTTATTGAAAGGTCAGGATGGCTATGATTTGTCATTTATTGTTTTTCCTGACAGTAAACGTCATTTTTAAATCTGAATAAATATAGGTCAAATCTAATGAATAATCAGATAAAAACTCATCGTCAAAAAATAATTGTATTCTATTGTAAATATGTACATTGTATAGGGTGATTCAAAAATGTGGGACCAAAAGTTAGTGGCACATACTACATCAAAAATAAACCGACACGTATTCTTTTATTTCGCTCTAAGGTCGTTATTAACAGTACTGCAGCTCTTCAAAAAGGGGGCGGTGCGAATAAGTTTTTTCCAAATATTTTCAAAATCACCGACTGCGTGGCTCAAATTTGGTACAGAAATACAATAAATAGTCCCAAACTAAAAAAAGATTTTTTAGACTTAGGAAAGAATCAAGGGGATTTAGCTCGGGTGACAGTGCTAGCCAAGTATTTCACCTCTTCCAATTCATGAGTTCGGATAATTTTCATTAAGAAAATCTATTATTTGTCTACCACAGTGCGAAAGTGCACCATCGTGTTGAATCCACATTACTCGCCTTACATTAAGAGGAACATTAATATTGGCTATTCATTTCCGAGGAACGTAAATGAATGACGGCCGTAGAACGTTTTTCAAAAAGTATCTGTACCCACATACAATAAAAGTTACTTTACTCTTACCGATAAACTGTCAAACTCAAAATCACCAAATTTTAAAAAGCATATAAGGCCGCTTTACAGTTCGCAATTTTTCTTGCGGCAATTGTTACCAAAATATAACTAAGAAACTCTTTTGCTACAAAAAGGTTTAACCATTTTAAGCAAACAAAATTGACATGATTAAATCAATCTAAGTGAGGGAAAATTCAGAAAACCACAAAATACAGGAATTTTAAATTTTAGATATCACAAAACACAATACAAACGATGGCACAGCACGTTGAACGTTGAGGTTATGCCAAACAGCATTTGACATGTAAAATTACAGATAGCTGCAATAAATAAAGCTCCGGGCTTGCAATTTTTATCTGCAAGAAATTGCACGAGCAAACATAAATAGGGGAGACCGGGGTTGGTTGTTACAGGGGCTGGTTGTTACATTGGGCTTAAATAGTGCGCCAATTGTAATATGGCGCCACCATGACTCTCAATTATGTACTAATACTCTGCGCGAACGTGCACCGTCATTACGTTCTAATCGGTGGAACGGTTGTTTAGAAATTCGTTGTTTTTTGGCCTCAGTGGAAGAGATGATTGTGTGTTTTTCGGCCATCATTTGTAACTTATTTTTGAAGAGTAATTATGTGTCAGTCTGTTACAGGTACCTATGTACCGATAGCTTTTTTATTTAAAAGGTAATAACATGAGAATTTACAAAAGGAAAAGTGCAAGAGAAAAATCATCGGTAGAGACTTTCCGTACTGCTGCAAAAGAAGTCCTGGAAAATGGAAGATATCTCAGAACGGTCGCGGAAGATCTCTCAGAACGGTCGTGTATTGGAACAGCAAATCAGTCGGGCTGGATGGTACATGAGGATTTTGTTATATTCCTTGTAAATTTTATAAAGCACACTAGGTGCACTAGAGAACGGCCAGTTTTATTAATATTGGACAACCACGACTCACATATTTCTATCAAGGCATAGAATTGTGCCGAGATAATGGTGTTGTAATGTTATCTCTTCCACCGCATTGTTCCCACAAACTTCAGCCTGTAGACAGGTCTGTCTACGGTCCACTAAAAAAATATGTGAACACTTTGTGCGATTCATGGTTGAGAAACAATTCAGGGAAAACCATGTCAATATATGACATTCCCGGTATTGTGCGAGATGCTTTACCATTAGCTGCAACCCCGAAAAATATCCAGTCCGGGTTTAGAGTTTCTGGAATTTATCCAATTAACAGAAATATTTTTAATAACGATGAGTTCTTACAAGCGCTGTGACAAATCGCCCTACCCCATTAACAGTCAAGACACATATGAATCCTATACAAATTCTAACAATGTAAATCCACTGGAAGAAGTAGAAACCATACCAATATCACGAATTTCACCTGATCTATCTATTGATCAACAATCTGATAAGGTCCCAACTACTTCTAAATCCCCAGAGCCTGGTTGTTCAACTGATACGTTGTATTATAGCCCTTCAGATATACGCCCACTTCCGTGATGCAAAACAAAATTAAACAGGATATAAAAGTCAGAGTGAAAAAAATATTGCGGCAGACAAAAAGGGAAAACGATTAAAGAAGTCCACAAAAGAGCACAAAACTAGAGGAGTCAAGTGATGAGGACGATGCATTTTGCTTAGCGTGGACTGAACAATTTTCGAAATCGAAACCAGGCGAAGACTGGGTAAAATGCACCAAGTGCCATGCATGGGCACATGATAAGTGTATGGACGCCGGCTTGTACTTTGTTTGTCAAAATTGTTACTCAGATGATGATGCGTAGGATTGTAACAAGGAACCCCAGGCATGTAACAACCAACCCCGTTTCGGGGTCAATTGTTACAGTTGACAGTAACAGCAGAAAATGTTTGTTTTTATTTTTGTGTTTGATATTAAAGAATATTTTTTTATTTGTTGTATAGCGATAAGTATATACTATATGCTAGCACTAAAGATTTTTGTAAAAGTTTCAATAAACAGCATTAAAAAAAATCGTAAGTAAAAATTGTAACAACCAACCCCGGTCTCCCTACCCATGCGTGCAATTAAAATTGCTGCAATTTTTATTGCTGGCAAGAAAAAATACATTTTCACGATTTCAATGTAATATGGATATTCACATTTTAAATGATGTTACCTACCTACCTTGATCTAAACGAATTGTAAAAGTAAATGCACCGATTGTCATGGGAATTGTCGAATGTAGGCGTGGCCGAATGTATGCGTTACCGGTGACATAAGTTTTGACATATTCCGTCACATTACGTCACAGAATATACTATCAAATGCGATTATCGCCAATCATATTTACACCTACTCATAATTTTACTATCTGTTAAGATCAAGAAACTCAGTTTGTATATACATAGGTCACAATGTTTATGTTAAAAAAAAAAAAAAAATTTGACTATTTTGTTTTTCCAGAGTGTCGGCATTGCTGTGGAATTTTGCGGACATATGGTTCATTATTTCGATTATTCTCACAAAGGAAGCGCACTGGAGAGAGCCACTGACTCTTTGGCTAATATGGGAATTTCGGTAAGCTTACGGTCATGTCATACATCTCTTCATAAACCGTAGGCGTCAGAGAACTAAGAATATTTCAGAATCAAGGGTGATTGACAACTGAGCTTCTCTCTCCGACAAATGTGAACCAAATATGCGAGTGAGGAATAAACATACAGTATAGCCGACCACAAACTTTTAGTAGACATAAAAAAGCTATCAAATCAAAAACATTCAAATCACTGAACTGTATACTAATTGGATAAGCACTAGGACGTGGGGGGAAAAGTTTGAAGGTCCACCATTTTGTAAGATAGTAAGCAGACCCAATCGCAGCAGACCAGTTTTGTGCATGATCACATATCGGCGCGTATTTGAATGCGAGCAAATTATGCATATTAATAAATCTGATTATGGAGTAGATTTATGATGTTAATAAAAAATATGGTTGTTTTATAAATGAAGAAATTATTTATAACTATTTATTTATAGTGTATTTTATTTTCCATTAAGCATTCAGTGATATTTTAATGTGAAGAAATAATGGTGCAAAAAGAATATTTAAGGAATTATGTAAAAAACAGAGAACAGAAAAAAAGAAAGGATTTCATATAATGGTAATAATATATAAAACGCTCCAAACTTTGTCATTAGTCATCAATTATTGTTTTGTTTATTTTACATGTTAAATATTAGTCAACAGGATATTTTTATTCATGATTTATTTCATGATTCAACAAAATATTTTCCTTTCAAAAGTAATTCAGATAAAGTGCATTGAACTTGGAAGAGGAGGAAAAAATGCTATTTTTATTTAATATTATTTCTTTCTTATAGGGCAATCACAGCGTTGTATAAGAAATTTCAAAAAATCAAAGACATCATATAAAATATAGAATTTATTATTTATATGATGTATAAATATATATTACATAATATATAAATATAGAGTCATTTTTATCTTCAAGACGTTTTCCAGGGACGATGAACTTAATTTTCGATTTTCCACGAATAAATTATTCTTCCCTGCTAAAAAAAAAAACGAACAGAAACGTATAGAAACGGACAGACCACACTGAGCGTCTCTGTACGTTCAAGAGATAGAAACGGACACAACTGACTGTTTCTGTACGTACTCCAGGTATTTGACCGTATTCTACCTGTTTCCCTGATTTCATCGCTTGTCGTTATCTTTTGTTGACGTTCAGAGACGTACAGAAACGGATAAGTCTGTCCGTCGCATGAATAATCACCTGTCCGTTTCGTCCGAAATTGCACCAAAAACGTACAAAAAACGTTGAGAGCGTGTACGATGAGGCTCTGTCCGTTTCTGTTCGTTTTTTTAGCAGGGTTGAAATGAAATGTTCGTCCCTTCTTCGTCACTGACTCAACACCTCAATACGTGCACTTAACCATTAGCTGTTTTTCAACTTCTTGCATTTACAAACATGTCATTATTTGCATTCACAAACAATGGTTACAATATTTATAAGCACGAACAGCTGATTGCATTGGCGCAGAGTTCCTTACTAACTCACAAAATGGCTGCTGTTCAAATTGCTGTTGTTCAAAACACGAAATAACCAGAATATCTTATGCGCAGATGTTTCCGCATCTCATTTGATTTAGACAATGTACTAGTTTACCCTACTTGCATGCCATTTCGAATGTTTGAGGAGGCGCAAAAAAAGCTACTACAAAAGAAGGGGCAGGTGGCGAGCATCCTGAATTTATACAGCTTAGGGTTACGTTCGGGTCTTTTTTGAGATGACACTTTGTGGTGTTTTTGTGAATTTTTGTATGTTTACTAAAAGTTTGTGATCGACTATGGCTGCGTAGCCTATTACGTATAGGCAATTCACGTATAGGTATACGTATTCACCTCTTTTGACAACAATAGAGCCATTTATGGCTGTATTATTGGACGATTGTTGGACCCAAGGACGTTCCTGATGGCTTGACGAAGCCTGTATATGGCGCTTCCAACTTATAGTTTTCGGAAATGTTTTTAAAGATTTTTTTATTTTCTAGGTCATAAGCGGAATTACGTTGACGAAATTCTCTGGAATTGTGGTATTAGCGTTTTCTAAATCTCAAATATTTAAAATATTTTATTTTCGAATGTATTTAGGCATCGTTATAATAAGTGCCTTGCATGGATTGGTATTTCTGCCTGCCATCCTTAGTTTTCTAGGTAAGTAGGTGTGAAATTCTTCGCACATATGTATATAGTCCATAAAATCTATATAAAAAATAAAATCAATACTAAAGGAGGCCGACGTTAACTACTGGAGTAAAGGAGGAATATAATATTTATTTTAAAAAGTAACACAATTTCGTTGAATGCTAGAGATGTATCAAGCAAAACTCGTATGTGAAGTATGTATATTCGATGATAATGGGTGCTTTCCATTTACCGACACAAGTCGACACGAGTCGATTCGTGTCTCCGAAAGTGCTTTCCATTTGATTTGTGTCGCCGTGAGTCGACGACACAAGTCACCTCAAACAGACTCCGCTAGACAGCAGAGTTCACACTGAGTGTGAGTGTAAAGGAAGTAAAAATCTAAACGAACGCGGCAAAGCAGAATATATAGTGGAGAATTAATGCGAAATCTGATTGAAGAAAATGAAAGTAGGTGACAAATGTAAACTGCAGTGGCGGTGCGTGATATTTCAGTTAGCCATATCTTGAAAACGACGCATGGGACCCACTTCACTTTTAGGTGATGACTATACCTTCTACAGAAAGGATTTATAGTGAAAAAATCGTCAGCAAGTTTGCGAAAAAATTTTCAAAAAACACTGGAACACCCTGGGTTCTCAGTAACGCTCTGTGGAATATTTGCAGTATATTTTTTTTCATAATCTAGAAACAAATATAAGGAGACGTTTTTCGATTTGTTACAATATATTTTTGTTTCAAAAAGTTATGGCCATTTTAATTTTGGGAAACAAAATGTTCCTATAAAATTAAAAAAAAAACTTTTTGAAAAAAAAAAATTGCAACAAATCGAAAAACGTCTTCTTATATTTGTTTCTAGATTATGAAAAAAATATCCTGAAAATATCCCACAGAGCGTTACTGAGAACCAGGGAGTGCTCAGTGTTTTTGAAAATTTTTTCGCAAACACTATTTTTTCACTATAAATCCTTTTCTGTAAGAGGTGTATAGTCATCACCTAAAAAGTGAAGTGGGTCCCATGCTTCGTTTTCAAGATATGGCTAACTGAAATATCACGCACCGCCACTGATTTGCAGTAACTACTTTCAACAACTTTTGCACGAAACTACTAGCCTAGCGAGCGTTCCATTTACCCATTTGATGAGAGTCAACACTAGTTGACACGAGTCGACACAGGAGTCGCTGGGAGTCGTGTAAATGGAAAGCACCAATTATGGTTTAAAAATGATGCCAGCCAAATGGGCGCCGTGTTTTCGCTGGGTAGTAGAATCCTACAGATCCAATTCTCTAAAGGCTGCTTTACAGTTTGCAATTTTTATATCCGATAAGAAAATTGCAGCAATTTTTATTGCGCGCACGCCTATTTATGTCTGTTTGGACAATTTCTTAACAAATAAACACAAATACGCGTGCGCGCAAAACAAAAATTGCTGAAATTTGTATTGCCGGCAATAAAAACTGCGAACTGTAAAGCGGCCTTAAGATACTTTCTCATAAACTGGGGCCCAATTTCGCCTAGGACGCGCGTGACGTTGGCCTGTAGGACTTCGATCATCTATGGTTTATCGGCATAGACCTAAGATTTTATGTAGCCCCATAAAAAAAATCTAGAAGTCTTAAATAACAGCATCTGAGGGGTCAGTTGATGCCACTATCTTGCGATATAAAGAAAATGATTATGTTTGGCGAACATAGCACACATTTTGATAATAAATTTTAACAATATCGACGCGATGATGGATCGTGTAGCGTTCCATGGTTACATTTCACAGCTGAACATGTCTTGTCAATATGACAGCCATGTATGTCGCTGTCGGCGTGGTCGTGCGCAAGAAGACTAGAACAAGGAGACCCAGCTCGCGTAAAATAGGTACCGAGAGAACGGCACAAATGATGTCGAAATCCGCTAGGGTATTAGCGGCGCTGCGAGCGCCGCATTTCTTCGGGAGGCTTCGGGAGTTTCGTAAACAGAGCGTTTAACCCTGAATGTACCCGAATCTTGTACTTGTGCGCGCTACCGCTTTGCGCAGGTAATAGTCTGCCCTGCCGCCATATTAAATTAAGTTTATCAGTTTCTCTTTCGACGTATTTTGTGCCGCCCGAAACACGCGAGCTCGATCTCCTTGTTCTAGTCCTCTTGGTCGTGTGCAATTACCAACCATCAAACGTCTCGATTGAGGAACTCTTTAGATACTCTTTTATATAGTCTATGATTACAAAAACAATGTTTCGTCTCTGGGAAGATCAATTATCTAGTACAAGCGCAGATTATTCTGGAAATGATGAATACGTCTCCAATTTGAGTGAAAAAGTATATTTTAATTCGGCCCTGTTTAAAACTGCACGTGTTACCAGAGATATTCCTGCGACGTATACATAAATCGTAGAGTTAAAATTATTATTTAATTTCTTATTTCGATGTTAATTTGACTATACCCACTCATTTTTAACGCTTTAATTTTTATTGAGTTATAAGTATTTTTTATGAGGTTCAATTTGAGAAAGTAATTACAAAAAAAATGAAATAACTAAGTAAATCGTTTGGTATATTAAATACTATCATCAGTTACGATCTACAAATTTTACGAATTACAAATGCTAGGGCAAATCAGCTTAATTTTTATTAGATCTTTTTTTTTCGTTTAAGGTTCACCAAATAAACATTTACGTAAAGATTTACACGACGGCAATTTTTCTACGACACCTGTTAGTGAGAATATTCGATCTCCTGAAAATTCCAACGGAACAATCAATGGGACACAACTTACCTCCATAAGCTAATGAAACCAAGATGACTTTTTTAAGACATTAGTGAGTTACACCAGATTGCCATTGAAGTACATACTGTTATTATAAAGTGTTTAATGTTACAACTAAGGCACTCTGAGAGTAGAATATAGACACAGTATTTTGTAGATTTATGGTGGGTTCATGCAGAAATTTTTAGTAATAAGAATAAGAATAGTAATAAGCATAAAAGTTAAACCTTCGTTTTATAATGACCCAGTTCATGCAGTAAACATAATATTTAGTAATAATTTTAAAAATAAGGATTTGCTGCATGAACTGGGTCATTATAAAGCGAAGGTTTAACTTTTTGCTTATTACTATTCTTATTCTTATTACTAAAAATTTCTGCATGAACCCACCATTAGACTCAAAAACCTTTCAGAAACATTCTCCAAAATTACCTTGTTAGTTTTTTTTATAACGGCATAAACTTACTAAAATATTATATTAAGTTAATAAGATTTGAAATTAATAACCCACTATTTATGCTGAAAACACGAATTCTGTTTCCATGACAGTGTGTCAGTTATGGTTTTAGTACGAAACTCTAGTTTACATGGTGGGTTCATGCAGAAATTTTTAGTAATAAAGATAAGAATAGTAATAAACATAAAAGTTAAACCTTCGTTTTATAATGACCCAGTTCATGCAGCAAATCCTTATTTTAAAATTATTACTAAAAATTATGTTTACTGCATGAACTGGGTCATTATAAAACGAAGGTTTAACTTTTATGCTTATTACTATTCTTATTCTTATTACTAAAAAATTTCTGCATGAACCCACCATTAGATACCGTTTTAAACGGTTATGTTTTTCATTCTAGATCAGACTAGTAATTAAAACACCAATTCATTTTGCATTAATAACATGTTTTGCATTAGTAACATTTTGTGTTCATATCAGTATTCGATTAGGTATGTAAGTGTTACAGATAAATAAATGTTAAATTTATGTTAAACCTCGTTTTTTTATTTATATTGAACTAGCGACCCGCCCCGGCTTCGCACGGGTGCAATGCTGATACTAAATATAAAAAATGGTTATTGTGGGTTATCCCTAAGAGATAGACATATACCATCGCGGGTTTTTTTTGTAGACCTTTTTAAGGTGTACAATACTGTAGTACATTATTTTGATCTATCTCGTAGGGTTCAGCCAGCGTTTGCAATGTAAGCGGAAAAAAAAATGTGTTTATTTACGACATCACATTAGAAACCTCTAAAATTATCAGTGTTTCTCTACTATATTATGCATGTATTATACATAAAAACCTTCCTCTTGAATCACTCTATCTATTAAAAAAAACCGCATCAAAATCCGTTGCGTAGTTTTAAAGATCTAAGCATACATATATATGTAGGTAGGGACAGCCAGCGGGAAGCGACTTTGTTTTATATTATGTTATGATTATGATGAAGACCTTAAATTCATCCACTGCAATTTCGTTTGGCAAGTTTAAGTATAATGCAATAACACTTTTTGACCTTTTGCCGCACAGGACAAGTTTGTACTTGTTTATATACCCGGCCTACAAAACTCAAGTGCCCGTCATGCAATGGCAACAAAACTAATATATTGTGTGATAAAAGAGACACATTCGGAGTGTCCTTTTAGTATATGGGACACGGGATAGAGCAGCGACACCTATATATACATACATATACAGAGTGACCCATTTGAAAGCGGGCCACCTTCATAACTTTTTTATTTATGGAGCGATTTTGACCAAATTTGGGCAAAGGGGAGAAAGGGGGAAGGTGTACTTTGGGGCCAAGTGGCGTCCCATTATTTTTAAAAAACCAAGGGCTACTAAATCACTTTTACCGACTGAAAATTTTAAATACCATATTAGCGATTTTTTTAGAAAAAATCTGCGCACACCACTGAATTTGACGTCCCCGAAAATAGGTCTCTTCCAAATTTCATGAAAAAAATATTGGATATTAATGATTTTATGACTAAGTGGCGATTCGGGCTGTTCATTATGAATTTAAGCATCTTATCCAGGAATCCATGTATTTTCTTAATAACGCTCTTTTTTTGTAACAAACTAATAATAACACAACAATGAAATAATTTATTTACATAACACATTACATTAACTTTAAATTCTGGACTGTTCAACCAAACCTCCATTTAACTGAATACATTTATTATATCGTCTTTCAATATTAGCCATAACATTAGACAATTGGATTGGTGTAATTTCAGCGAGTAATTTCAACCTGTCTTATCCTTTCACGCAGTTCGTCGGCGTTGGTTGGACGGGTATCGTAAACTTTTTCTTTAATAAACCCCCATAGAAAAGACTTAACCCCCCCCCCACACCCCCCCAGTCTAAGGGGATTAAGTCAGGAGACCTGGAAGGAAACTCTATTAATCCACTATTTCGTCCTATCCACCGAGTAGGAAAATGCTCTTCCAACCACGCCCTCACAGTCCTGGCATTGTGGATAGGACAGCCATCTGAGAACATTAGATCAGCAACTTCTGCTAGTGGAAGCATCGCATTCCATAGCATCGGAAAACTCATTATTCAAAAAAATTAAAACATTTTGGCTGTTCAAATGGCCTTCAATAAAAAATGGGCCAATTATTCTGGTATTTAATATGCCGCACCATACATTCTACTTTTTGTCAATACTATCGTCCAGTGGCGGTGCGTGATATTTCAGTTAGCCATATCTTGAAAACGACGCATGGGACCCACTTCACTTTTAGGTGATGACTATACACCTCTTACAGAAAGGATTTATAGTGAAAAAATCGTCAGCAAAGTTTGCGAAAAAATTTTCAAAAACACTGGAGCACTCCCTGGATTCTCAGTAACGCTCTATGGGATATTTGCGTATATTTTTTTTCATAATCTAGAAACAAATATAAGGAGACGTTTTTCGATTTGTTGCAAAATATTTTTTTTTCAAAAAGTTATGCCCATTTTAATTTTTATTTTATAGGAACATTTGTTTCCCAAAATTAAAATGGCCATAACTTTTTGAAAAAGTTATGCCCATTTTAATTTTTATTTTATAGGAACATTTTGTTTCCCAAAATTAAAATGGCCATAACTTTTTGAAACAAAAATATTTTGTAACAAATCGAAAAACGTCTCCTTATATTTGTTTCTAGATTATGAAAAAAAATATACTGCAAATATTCCACAGAGCGTTACTGAGAACCCAGGAGTGCTCCAGTGTTTTTGAAAAATTTTTCGCAAACTTTGCTGACGGTTTTTTCACTATAAATCCTTTCTGTAAGAGGTGTATAGTCATCACCTAAAAAGTGAAGTGGGTCCCATGCGTCGTTTTCAAGATATGGCTAACGCACCGCCACTGCTATCGTCTACAATTTATATAGGTTCATGCAGAAATTTTTAGTAATAAGAATAAGAATATTAATAAGCATAAAAGTTAAACCTTCGTTTTATAATGACCCAGTTCATGCAGCAAATCCTTATTTTTAAAATTATTACTAAAAATTATGTTTACTGCATGAACTGGGCCATTATAAAACGAAGGTTTAACTTTTATGCTTATTACTATTCTTATTCTTATTACTAAAAATTTCTGCATGAACCCACCATTACTACCCATTCTGTGATTACATATTTTGATAATTAACCGTTCCATTAGTTGTGAATGTTATGTCGTCCCTCAAAAAATTTTTTTTTAGAAAATTCCTGTCATTAAGATATTTTCCTTGGCATCATAAACAATATTCCATTCGCTTATCACTGTCACCTATCTCTAAGATGTGCAGAAATTTCGGCTTAAAGGGCTTCATATTGTGACATTTGTAAAAGTGACATTTGTGACAGCTGACATTTATTAAGTTTTATAGTTTACATACTAGGATAGAGTTAGTTGTGATTTGAATGTTATAAAGTTAAGATCGACGAGTTGTAGAGTATTAATAAACGTGTTTGAATTGGAGAAGTGGTTCATTTAAGGAGAAATTAACATTTTGGTGACAGCGGTGGGATTCTCGAATAATTTGAAGAGGAAAAATTGTATATGGTGAATACGAGGGCAACAAGATACGACGATGGATGTGAGTGAGATACTAAAATTTTTGCAACAAGGAGAAGAAAAGCGACAGCAAGAGGATGAAAAGCGACGACAGGAGGATGAACGACGACGGCAGGAGGACCGTGAGGAGTCAGAACGACGACGACAGGAGAACCGTGAGGAGGCAGAAAGGCGAGAGGAAAAGCGACGGCAAGAGGATGAACGGCGGCGACAGGAGGACGAACGACGACGACAAGAGGACCGAGACGAGGCGGAGAGGCGTCATCAGGAAATTTGCGAGTCTCAACAAATAATAAACACCAGGTTGAATGCATTTTCTGGGAGGATTGATGGCGTGGAACAGCAGATTGACCAGGTAGGCCAAAAAGTCAATAGAATTGAGAAGGAGTTTCAGGAGAATAGGGAAGAAATCGAAAGAAGACTCGAAAGAAGATTAGAGGACACCAAACGGCAGGTACAAAAAGAAATACTGGAATTACATCGTACTTCAATAGCCGATTCAGGAGATTGTTCGACCTCACCAGCTACTCCGTTACAACATTCAAGCCTTATGCATACTGAAAGGTCAGTACACAAAATGCTTAAGCCTCCCACGTACGATGGACAGTCATCATGGTCCATGTATCGCAGACAGTTTGAGGCTGCCGCAAAGGCCAACGGATGGACTCCACAAGAAATGGCTACTTCGCTAGTCATATCTCTCAGAGGTCAGGCTTTAGAAATTTTACAGAGCATCCCGGAAGAGCAGCAAAACGATTACGACAGGATTGTAGGAGCATTAGAAATAAGGTATGGACACAAATATCTCCGTCAAGTTTACCAGTCCCAAATCAAGAGTAGACAACAAAGAACCAATGAGTCCCTTCAAGAGTACGAAGCTGACATTGAACGCCTCATCCATTTGGCTTACCCTCAGGCACCGAAGGAATTTTTAGAACAAATTGGTATCCAAACTTTTATTGATGGACTAGTAGACACCGAAATGCAGCAAGCTTTGCGGCTTGGTAGACACACCACGATTAGTGATGCACTCGTAGCTGCTTTGGAATTTAAAGCAGCTAAAGAAGCATCGAGAAGCTACAAATCCAGAGTAAGGCAAGTTAAATTCGACGAATGCCAATCACTTCCCGAGACCATGGAGAAAATAATGCGAGCATTAAATGAAATCAAACAGTCGAACTCACCACAAAAAGGAAACCAGGCACTGCTACAACTGTGGAAAAATTGGGCACCTACAGCGCTTTTGCAGGGCTAGGTCAAGGTCCCAGTCAAGAACGATCTCACCAGATCGACAGCCAGATTTGAGATCAAGATCCAGAAGTCCAGACAAAAGAAACTGGAGAGAAGATAATGGGACATCGAAGACTTCAAAGCATAGGACTAGTCGTTGCCCAACCCCAGACCGAAGACCTCGTGCCAGATCACCAGCGAGAAATTCGGGAAACGACAATTAGTCGATGCTAGGGGGCGCGTGTCGACTACTTATACTCAATGCCCCAAGATTTCTGTCTCAAAAATAAGTAGCGACGAACGAAGCCTGATAGTCCATGGATACTTGGACGATAATTGGTGTTCCTTTGTAATTGACACCGGTGCTACAAGAACTATTCTGCGGCCTGACATTCTGCCAAAATCATCAAAGGAATTATCCAGACATGTGAAATTGGAAACAGCTACTGGATAATTGATTCCTGTACATGGCGAGCTAAATGTAAAAATTCAACTGGGTTCGAAAATCATGTATCACTGAGTTTTAACAGCCGATATCAGAGACGACTGCATATTAGGACTAGACATACTGAGTAAACATGGTTTTGTCGTGGATGTTAAAAACAAAACTATACAAATTCAAAATGAAGAAATTGTTATGGCCCCCAAGCTTCAAGACTACAATCAATCAAGAAGGATAATCGTTGAAGAGGACATCCAAATTCCCCAAGGATCGGAGAACATCATCATTGCAAAATTGGATGGAAATGGTGAAGGTCTAAGTACTGGAATAGTCGAGGCGAGCGAAAGGAACGATGGCTTATTGGTTGCAAGAAGCCTTGTACAAATGAATAATCAAATTCCAGTAAGAATTGCCAACATATCCGACAAGAAGATCATCCTTAAGAAGAATGAAGTATTAGGACGTTGTGAGCCAGTCGAGAGAGTAGTTAAATGCGAGGAAATCAACCGAGCTCAGTTAAATCAAGCAAAGGTACGTGATCCGACTATTGCAGAATCCTTGCTCAAGAATGCTGCCCATCTGGAACCGGAAGAAGTTAAAAAAGCTAGACAGTTTCTCGAGAAATATCAAGATGTTTTTGCCAATGGAAACATCACCGGCAGAACAAGTCTGGTTCAACATCGTATAGACACCGGCAATAACCGACCGATAAAGCAAGCTCCAAGAAGACTACCATTCTCTAAACAGAATGAAGTTACCGGAATGATCGATAAGATGCTGAAAGAAGGTGTCATTGAGGAATCATCGAGCCCATGGTCTTCACCCGTTGTTTTAGTTACGAAGAAAGATGGCACAACCAGATTCTGCGTGGACTATCGGAAGCTGAACAATGTGACTAGGGAAAGACAGTTATCCTCTACCTCGAATCGACGACACCCTGAACACACTTTCAGAGTCAAAATGGTTTTCGACATTTGACTTGAAGAGTGGATATTGGCAAGTCGATCTTCATCCCGATGATAAAGAGAAAACAGCATTCTCTGCTGGTACCGGACTTTATCAATTCAAAGTTATGCCATTTGGTCTTTGCAATGCACCGGCCACTTTCGAGAGACTGATGGAGTTAGTACTAAGAGGATTGACATGGAAAACATGCTTGGTATACCTTGATGACGTCATAGTAATGGGGAAATCATTTGAAGAACACCTTAAAAATTTAGAGGATATCTTCAATAGATTCAGGAATGCCGACCTACAGTTGAATCCAAAGAAATGTTCCCTATTTCAAAAACAAGTGGAATTTCTAGGACACATAGTATCCGCCGAAGGAATTCAAACCGACCCCAGGAAGATATCTACAATCAAAGAATGGCCACGACCCAGAGATAAACATCAAGTAAGAAGTTTTCTTGGACTGTGCACATACTATAGGAAATTTGTAAAGGATTTCGGAAAAATTGCTAAACCACTACATCGGCTCACCGAAAATAATGTTACCTTCGATTGGACTCCAGACTGCCAGCAAGCTTTCACAGAACTGAATAAGCGCCTAACTACAGCACCAATTTTGGCATACCCTAAACAAGATGGAATGTTTATTTTGGATTGTGATGCCTCTCAACATGGAATTGGATCAGTGTTATCCCAGGTTCAAGACGAAGAAGAAAAAGTTATTGCCTATTTCAGTAAGACACTAGGCAAGGCTGAAAGAAATTACTGTGTCACGAGAAAAGAATTACTGGCCATCATCAAATCGTTGGAGCATTTTCATAGTTACCTTTATGGAAGACACTTTTTAATTAGGACAGATCATAACGCCCTGCAGTGGATTATGAATTTTAAGAACCCGGAAGGACAAGTTGCTAGATGGATGGAGAGACTACAACAGTATAACTTCAAAATAATGCACCGGAGTGGAAAAACACATGGTAATGCAGACACATTATCGAGAAGACAGTGTTTAGAACAGAAATGTCGCTACTGCCAGAAGATCGAGACTAAAGAATCCTCATATGACAGCGGCAATGAACTGTTAATGGCAACAACAATACAGGTTGAAGATGAATGGTCCTTGGAGGAATTAAAGAAGAGTCAGAAGAAAGACAGTGACCTCAAATTAATCCGGAACTGGGTAAAAAATGGAGTTCGACCAACTTGGCAGGAAGTTTCCAGATATGGTACGACTATAAAGGGATACTGGGCTCAATGGAGTTCCCTTTGTCTTCGTGATGGCCTACTGCATCGGAAGTGGGAGAGCCCCGATGGAGTATCCGCAGTCTACCAGTTGGTCTTGCCTAAAGCAAGAATCCACCAAGTGTTAGAAGAACTGCACAGCAGCCCAACCGGAGGACATTTTGGAGTAAACAGGACTTTGGCTCGAGTGAGGGACCGATTTTATTGGGTAAATTGTCGCCGAGACGTCGAAGAGTGGTGCAAGAAATGTGATGCTCTGCTAAAAAGGGACCAAAAACAAGAAGCCGTGGTAAAATGGTGCAGTACTTATCCGGAGCACCATTCGAGAGAGTAGCAGTGGACATTCTTGGACCATTACCTGTAACCGACCGTGGAAACAAGTACTTGATGGTGGTAATGGATTATTTCTCGAAATGGCCCGAAGCAGTACCTCTCCCAAATCAAGAAGCAGATACTGTAGCCGAAGCGTTCATCGAGAATGTCATAGCTAGGCATGGAGTACCCCTCGAGCTACATTCCGATCAAGGAAGAAACTTCGAATCAGAGCTGTGGCAAGAGGTAATGAAAATACTGGGCATCAAGAAAACCAGAACTACTGCACTTCATCCTCAGTCGAATGGCATGGTTGAACGCCATAACAGGACCATATGCCACTACCTGTCTAAATTCGTGTCTGAAAATCAAAGGGACTGGGACAAATTGGTGCCTCTGTTCTTGCTGTCGTATCGAAGTTCCCAGCATGAATCAACCACCTACACTCCGTCTCTGCTGACCTCTGGAAGAGAAATGAAACTGCCCACTGACCTCATACTTGGCCGTCCCCTAGAAGAAAATCAGGAACGATCTCTGCCCGAATTTGTGAAAGACTTGCGAGAGAGATTGGACCGGATCCATCGATTTGCCAGCGAGAAGCTGAAAATGCACAGCGACAAAATGAAACAGCGTCTCGACACTACATCAACAGAGACTGCATTTGAGCCTGGTGATGCAGTATGGTTGTACGCCCCAAAAAGGATGAAAGGGAGAAGTCCAAAACTCCAGAAGAATTGGGAAGGCCCATACACCATCATAAAGAAAATCAACGACCTGGTCTACCGCATCCAGCTTTCTCCAAGAAGCAAGCCAAAAGGTGGTCCACCTGGAGAGACTCGCAAGATATACAGGACATGATCCACCTGATTGGTTTGTCGTCGAGGATCCACCGCCTAGGACTGAAGACAGTGTTATTCGGGACGAATAACCTTAAAGAGGGGAGCAATGTGACATTTGTAAAAGTGACATTTGTGACAGCTGACATTTATTAAGTTTTATAGTTTACATACTTAGTTTATTTAGTTTATACACATTAGCTATTAGTAAAGAATTGTATGGAATGACATATTGAATATTCTGGATGTCAAAAGAATTTTCTAGAAATGTAGAAACTATAAATACTGGTGCTGTTACTAGGATAGAGTTAGTTGTGATTTGAATGTTATAAAGTTAAGATCGACGAGTTGTAGAGTATTAATAAACGTGTTTGAATTGGAGAAGTGATTCATTTAAGGAGAAATTCGTAACAATATTGTTGTACTTTTTAAGGTATTTCCTTATTGTTTCCCGTGGTAACTGTAGGTCCAAACTTGCAATTCTTAAACTGTTTCTCGGATTTGCGGTGAAATAATTTCGAATTCGTTCATTGTTTCTTCTTTGCCGTTGTAGATTGCAATTTTTTATAATGTGCTTAGATACAGCTCCATATCTGTTAAAAATATTGCACACTCGCCCAACAGTAGACTTGCTAATGTTATGAAACTCTGGATGTCTATTATTAAAAATTCGATGTACTTCCCTTTCGGACCTGTCACTGTCACCACGAAGTTTTACTATTTCAATTTTGTGTAGTAAAGTTAAATTACCAGCCATACTTATTTGGTAGTGTAGTGTACTTAAGGAACAATACGTAAATTCCACTACTGACCTAACAAATTTGATATTTCGTTTCTATAAAAACATGAATTTGTTATTACATGGATTAGTGGATAACACGCTTAAATTTATAATGAACAGCCCGAATCGTCATTTAGTCGTAAAATCATTAATATCCAATAGTTTTTTCATGAAATTTGGAGACTCATTTTCGGCGACGCCGAATTCGTAATTTTAAACGTAAAGATAAAATAATTTCATCTTTATGTTTACGGTTATTGACGATTGAAGGTCATTCTTAATGCTACTGTTAATTGAATTATGGTGGGTTCATGCAGAAATTTTTAGTAATAAGAATAAGAATAGTAATAAGAATAAAAGTTAAACCTTCGTTTTATAATGACCCAGTTCATGCAGTAAATATAATTTTGAGTAATAATTTTAAAAATAAGGATTTACTGCATGAACTGGGTCATTATAAAACGAAGGTTTAACTTTTATTCTTATTACTATTCTTATTCTTATTACTAAAAATTTCTGCATGAACCCACCTTTAGTTGTAGACAAGAACATTATTTTCATATACGTCATCTTTGTGGTTATGGTTAATTTTACGTTTATGTTAATTGTGCAACGGGCCTTACTTTGCCCATCTCTACTGTACAATAATTTTGTAGCATGGTCACAGAGTAAACCTCTTTATTCTGTGGCATGTGTAAAAACATTCTAGTTATAATAATTCCAAATTCCTGTAGTTTCCGGAGAATTTGTCTGCAGATAATACAGAGAGTTGGAATGAACTAGAATCCTAACGTTGAGGTAATGTGATTTTTTTAATTGGTTTTAATTTAGAAATGGGAATATTTTAAAACTTATTCTAAAAATATATTACTACTGATTCGTGCAACAATGATTATTATTGTCAGGCATGAATAATTTAATAACAAATAATAATTCTTGTAACCATAACAGTAACTATAGTCATAGCGTAGAAAGAACATTTGCTGTGCTGTAGTAGTAACCATTGAAAACCTATGCTATACATAGGTTGCATAAAATAGGTCTTCTACTGTCAAACCGCATTGAACAAATACTATATATCTAATGCCCGTGAGTGGAGGTGTCACGGGGTAAGTGAGACAGCAAATGACTACTTGACCTGTTGTGCGCAAGCGTCACGAGTCTGGTGGAGTGGTGGGGCAATTGGCTGTGTGTCACGCTATAACTGATGCACGCTTGTAGGCATTTACAATTCTCGGGCATGCGTGTAAGACTCGAAGTAGTTACGAGAGAGAGAGACAGACGCATATATGTCTGCACCGTGGTGATTTCGTCCATCTCTAGACCCCTATTAGCAATAGGTAAAACAAGATAAGCGTTACGCTCCCTAGTGGTCGCTCAACAAACTAACGACTGGGACATCGTTTATTCAAACTTCCATTTGAGTGCCATTGTTTTGAAAGTTTTCCGTTTATATTTGTGTTGTATTCATTAAAAATTATTATATTAGCGTTATTTGTGAGTATTATAATTATAATCAATCACTATTGTTGTGTACCTCGCTGTTTGTCCTGGATTAAGAGGGATCCCCAATTAACTTTTCATATATTTCTTGAATAAGAAAAGCATCAAGTTTGCCTTATAAATAAATTTGGTCAAAGCAACGTATAGACAAGCGCAAGGCTTGGATGTTAAAACTGAGGATAGGAAAGCCAGTCAGTAAGTGTATGAGAGTCTGTTCTCTTCATTTTGCTGAGGAGGATTCCTTTTATCGATGTAAGTTTTAGTATTTTTAAGGTTATTGTACATATATTTATCATTATTATTTTTCGGTTCAGCTAAGGATTTTAAAAAGCGAAATATACTGAAAAACACTGCAGTACCTTTAAATTCATGAAGTCATGAATGACCTGCATCATTTATTATATATTTTATATAATAAATGCCTGCATTCAGAACATGTTCACCCTCATAAACACACTTTGAATTTACAGTGCCATCTAAATATTCCATATATTTCAAGATACTCAATCTAATGTCTGCCATTCTACTTAAAACTGTTTTCAATTAAAATATTAAACAATTTTGTAAAAAAACACGTGTATACCTTGAAGTATTTATTAAAACTTTTCAAAATAAACCGATCCAACCTAAAAATGTATCTTCCATAGGTTTTTTCTATCAGTCTAAAATTCAAAAGAAAATCACTACAATTATGCCAGCAACTTGTAAACAGTAAACCTTGATCACAATAAGTGTTTTAGGTAGTAAATAATCAAATACTACACATAAATAATAAATTAAAGCGGCAACTTGAATATAAAACACATTAACAGCAATGTAAAAACAAACGGCTAATGTCCCAAACGTTAGTTCGCATTTTTTCCGCACTGGCGCTGGCATCTTAAATTCTGACGCCTATATAGGAGTATTAGATATATATGACAAATACATACAAAAACGTCATCAAATCTGGCTATGAAGGACAGAGATAGAAATAGCGGCCATGTCGAAGCTTTTCGGTTGTCTTATGTCAAACTTTTGATAAGTGACTGTCATAGTTATAAACAAGAAGTCTAGAACTAAGGAGACCGAACTGAGGCTTTTCGCTGTATAACGCGACGGGTTCGAATATGTCCGCCTCTAGAGGCGCTGTAAACAGTTGTGTACTCTGGTTGCTACGGTATATAAACATATATCTATACGTATACCGTGGTTGTGTACTAATCTGTGTGCATTAGAGGTTAGAGTCCGTGTGAATGTCCGTAGTGCGAATACATTTGATAGACGCTCGATATTTTTCGTTAATTTGTTGTTGTTGAATATTATATTGAATCTACACAAGTATGTCTTTGCAATTACAAATTTTCGCAATGATCAATATGAAAATGTACTCAAAATATTTCATGTTACGTGCTTCAACGTTAACAATACAACAAAGGAAAATATTTCGTTTCATGCATACATCAGTAATTTGAAATAATGTCCGGTTATTCGGACCGCTTCTTAAATCACACAATGCAACACATCACTTTTGAACCATATTTATTTTTGTATATATTTTTGTTAAAGCCAAACGGCATGTAAGCACCCGCTTTGACAGCTTAATGATAAACGTCATATAAAACCATAGCATGGTTTTCTATGATAAACATTCACTTGTGGACCGCTGACCGCTGCTCATCACGTGACTCGAGTACATTTCGTTTCATACATACATCAGTAATTTGAAATAACGTCCGGTTATTCGTACCGCTTCTTATATCACACAATGCAACACAGCACTTTCGAACCATATTTATTTTGTATGTATTTTTGCTAAAGCCAAACGGCATGTAAGATTTGACAGCTTATAATAAATGTCATATAAAACCATAGCATGGTTTTCTATGATAATTTGAAAAACATTCAAATGTGGTCCGCCGCTCATCACGTGACATCGAGTACATTACTGTTTACAGCGCCTCCCGGAGGCGGACAGATTTATCCTAGATACCGAACGAGTTCGGTCTCCTTAGTTCTAGACTTCTTGACATAAATATAAGATATAGTAGAAATACGTCTTTTTTTACTCGGCTAACTTTAATGACGTTTTTTTGTTACGCTACTGTTGATGTACAAATGCGAAAATTTAGATACACTCGAACCCCTCTTAAGTCTCCAAATCCGTGTATCATTATCTCGCTTAAGTCGCGAAATTTTGCCTCTCTTAAGTCGCGATCATAACCTCAACTTTTTTGTGTTTTAACTGCAAAAAGAAATATTTAGAGATATACCACAGCACTTGTTATAACGAAAAATGAGCCAACTGAACGAAAAATCAATGTAAGTATACCCAGTCGTGCGTGACAAAGTTCAATTTTCCACTTGAATGAATATTTTATGACTGTTTTACACACACCAATTTTTCTCACAATAAATTGTACAAGTTGACCTTCAATTTATTGGAATACGTGTAAAACAGAAATTGCGTCCAATTTAATGTCCACAATAAATTGTACAATAAATTGTAGAAATTAGAACTTGCTCTAATTTATTGGCCAATTTTAGGGATTTTTAGTAACTTTTTACATTTATTTCGTTGTACCAACCTAAAAAGCGATTGGTACCAACATAATAAGCGGTTTCTCTTAGGAACAAACCTATGATAACTCTTAGGATTTAGTCATTGAGAGTTGGCAGTGTTGAAATTGACAAATAAATTGTTACAAATATATTGCAAAGTGTACAGTTACTAAAATTGGACAATTTATTGAAGAATACATTCTACAATTTATTGTGCAATAAATTGGTATGTGTAAAACAGTCTTTAAAGATTATATATTTTTAAAAGACACCTAACCTACTTTAAATCAATAAATGTATTACACAATCATTTTTTTCAATAAAAATTGTACATATTCATGCGAGAATCCAATTTCCAAACGTAGTTCTAAAACTTTTACAGGCGGCGACTTAACCGGGACGGTTTCGCGACAGAATAAGGGGAAACGTGGTGAAATAACAGAGGATGTGAATTAAGCGAAGGAGAAATAAGAGGGGTTCGAGTGTAATTACGCAGAAGAAGAAGTATTGTGTTTTTTGTAATCGCTCTTTACACAGTTGGCAACACGGGGCTGAAAGTTGGATAGCAGATATTGCAACATCATGCCACCCGACCTTGTCTCTTGATTTAGTAATATTTGGTGTAGACAACGTTGGCCATACTGCTAAAAAGAATGACCGTAAAGTAGCATAGTGAAATACATTTCTCATATGTGCAAGAGAGATGACAATCGTAAACAATTTTAATGTTAGTTAATTTTGTGTTTTATGTATGGCAGGTTGGGTCTGTGTTTATTAATTTTCATCAATTCTGTTGTGAGGGAGAATGGTAAGTTATTCTTTAAATTACATATCTAAATAAAGATCCTGTAGGATATTTCCATGTTTAATATCGTAGGGATAATCCATTGTTTCTTAAGAATAATGTTTAAGGTTGTATTTATTGAATAAGTAATACTTTTTGTTCATCTAAAATTGTGATTATAGCCGGCCGGCATTTACAAATTTCAACCATGTAATATTATTTATTAGATAAATATTAACTAAATCTACTTTTATAGTGAGGACGTACTTTAACATTGTCAAAATACTATCTACCTACTACATGTAAACAGCAGGTAAGTTTTTTTTGCATGTAATTAAAAAATATTTTACATTTGTACTAAGCCTGCAAAATTTATAAATTCTCTAGCGACATAGAGACATGTAATGTTTGGGAAAATACATATAGGTAAAGTAGATCGAGAACATTGTAATTCTTTCCGAATTTGTTACCATCACTTTGTAGCTACTGATTTCTTAGACTCTGACCATAAAATTTTAAAACCAAAATCTTTTCCGAAACTCCCTCTAGTAAAAATTTCTGTCTACCATCACATCCAGTTCTTTAGAAGAAACTATAGTTATTGATGGAAGTAACATTATGAAAAGTTCTGAAGTTCATAGCACAGCTAAAACTAATGTCAATACTCAACAATGTTCTTCAACAATGCTTAATGATACAAGTGAATATTCATTTTTAATTGACAAATCAAGTGGTATTTTGACACAAGCTGGTGTTTCTGAAAAAGACTTAAACCACCATGAATTAATAATGTATAAAGTCTATCGTAGTGTTACTGCCAATTTTGTTTTAGAATAATTTTTCATTTTAGTTGTTTATACCTGGTATTACGTAGTTTGCAGAACTTGTTTTTAAATCAGGATAAAGGTCGATTTATATTATCCGGTCAGACACGGTGCGGAAACGTTACGTGTCCAGCAAGACAAACATTCTTATATGAATTTCTTATACAAGTATTTATATTTAGCGAATCGGTTCCGTTCAGGCACGTTGCGTGTCATACACATACCGTCCGTCATTGTTGAGAAGAATGTCTGTCTGCCACGATACGCGTCTATTATTTATTAACGAGAGTTCACTGTGTTCTTGCAATATATCTATATGTCTGAAGACGAGTGATATAAATAGTACTGATAATATCAACATCTCCCGTCTTTGTCAGAATGTTAACGCTACGTTCCCGCACCGTGTCTGACCGGATAATATAAATCCACCTTAATACTCACAATTTATATATTTTGTATAGTTTTTTATTGTGAAATAACTCACCATTTATAGTTTCGGTTAAAATGTTATGCATTACGTGTTACCATAAGTATAACAGCCCAATTTTTTCCACATCGTGGTATCACCATCTTGATGAAACCTAAATTTTAGGTGGATGAGGTGGCTTGCGTGTTCCAATATTACTACGAGCTAAGCCAGCAGTAGCATGCAATGCTACTGGTAGGGTCACCCATGCTGGACCGGTCAAAGGGAAGGAACCTGACTAAGAGTGATACAAACAGCTTTATACTATAACATCTAATGGTATTGTTCTGTAAATAATGTTCTATTGTTATATCTTGTTAATAAATGTTCCTTCTTCTATTTTTTTTTTATTTCTAATAGTGAAAATATAATTTTATAACTGAAAACATCAAATATCAGAGATAAAATTATTATTTTTACTTTTAAACCTTGAATGCTATGTGAAATTAAGGAAAGAGTTCCTCCCTAATTTGAGGGAGGATGCTTTTCTTAATTTTACAAAGTATCAAGTTTTAAAAGTAAAAATATAAAGATGTAAGTATTTTTAAAAGCCCGCGCTGTGCCTCCTAGAACTGTCAGTTGTGTTGCCATCAATTAAGCAGTAGGTAGCGCTTCTTATAGTATATGTTTTGTGGTTGGCAATCATGAATGTTGACATGACATGAAACGTGAGCCACCTCATCGGTTTGGCATAAGTTTCGTCTGATATAATTTTAGAAAAAAATTAATGCGCGCATACAATATTCTAAATAGGTTAAATAAGAAGCAGACATAAAAATGGAGTTATGGCATACGTGCGTTGTTCTTTTAGCTTATTTAGTGACTGTGAACTGTATCATGTGGAACCTGCAACCAAACACACAAAAATGTTTAAAAGAAGAACTGCAACAGAATATCCCAGTTATTGGTGAGTTCGAAGTGTCGGAGGCGCCTGGACAAAAAGTGGATTATGTGGTATGTGTGTGAGAATCGAATTATTGCAAATTTGTACACATATTTTTTTAGGTTACTGATTCGAAGGGTCATACTTTAGCCAAAAGGGAAGATATCTCAAAGGGAAAGTTTTCTTTTAATACAGAAAGTTATGATACATATGAAATATGTTTCATTTCCCATGTTCCAGCAAGTAAGTTTTATTATTAAATGAAGCAGCTGTTCGTCATGCTTTTTTTTGAGGTTCCAAGTTTTTATAAATGTAACAATTGAAGCATAAAATGTAAATTACACCTCTAGTATTTTCTTTGTTTTCGTTTACTTAGATGTAATAAAGTAAAATTTACTAAAGCGCCAATAATTTTCAAATAGTGATATATTATTTTTCTTTTTAGATATGAGAGGAATTACTCAAGAGATATCATTAATAACGAAACACGGTGTAGATACAAAAAATTATGATACCGTAAGTAACACCATTTTTTAATGTGATAGGCTATTTAATGACCAAATAACAAGTATTTAATGGCCAAGTCAGTTTACAAGCTTGTTCAAGCACATATTTTCTCAATAGCAGAACCATACAGTTTATGATAAAATCATGTTATTATAAAACACAAACTCTGAGAAATTATTATGGATTTGTTTATAAAAGTTGTGAAATCCTATTTATCTTCATATATTTTATCAGGCATTCTATATTAATAATTATAATGAAAAAGTAGGTACATTGTTTCAGTTTTTACCACAAATTCAGTTAACAGAAACTACAGTTTTCAGAAATGAAATTGAAATTATATATGAAAAGTAAGACTAATAAAAGATGATTAATAAAAAATATATAATGGATTTATATATTTTTCCATTTTTTTTATATTAAGTTTTGAGTTTCAAACGGACGAATTTAGGATTTGGTCATGAGTAAATGATTGAAAAGGGTGTGTGTTAATTTTGAAGGGGAAACTTTCCATTTTCTTTGTCACAAAAATATATATATATAACTTAGGCAATACTTGTCCTTTTAATAAAACAGGGTATGATATACATATTTTATAAATAAAATACTTTTATACATATTTTTTATATTACATTTGAAATTTTAGTATGGAGAAGCTGCACAGTTAAAACCAATTGAAAAAGAATTAAAAAGATTAGAAGACTTATCAAATGCCATTGTACAAGACTTTTCTATTATGAGAAAAAGAGAAGAAGAAATGAGAGACACAAATGGTAAATATTTTTATATTATGTCTAATCGCTATTTAAGATATATTTGCAAAACAGTACCTGGTATGGTACTGAACTATCCGAAAAAAAATATTCAGAATTTCTATATTTAACCCTTTCGCTTCCAACACCGTACATATACGACATAACATAAAGTGTCGCTAATCCCACTGCCGTATATATATGTTCAACATTGAAATTGTCTAAAACCCACTGCCGTATATATGTGTCATTTAATTTATTTTTGCACCTTTGCCAGAACCACGGCCGCATGTATACGGCGCTTTGATTGTGCCTTTGACCCCACTGCCTTCTTTATGCGTTTAATGAAACGTGTAAAAGGAACCATCGCCGCATTAATGCGGCAGTGCCGTATAGATACGTCATATCAGCAATTTCCGCCACAGATCGGTTTCTGGCGGATGTCAACAAAATCATGTCTTCCGATTTGCTAAATAACTAATGACATGACAGTATTATATTAGTGGTAGACTAGAGAACATAATAAAGTTCGAAGATGCACTGTTTGGTCGAAAACTAAAACTCAAGAGAAGAAACAAAGACGCCAGTCAAGATATATGTGCTCATAGTGTAACGTAGGTCTCTGCGTACATCCTTGCTTCGGTATTTATCATACGAAGGACATATACTGATATACAAATACTTTGTTAGTTTATTTAATAAAAAAATATTTTTTTAGAATTCTTTTGTTTATATTTTTAAGATATGCCGTATAAATACGTCAGTGGTGCTCATGGCAAATAAAACAGTCTGGGATTGATGGTATTGCAATGTTGAATAGGCTTGGTAAAGAAAGGGTTAACAGAAATAACAGAAAAAAACAGATTGTGTTGAACAAACGATCATTCATTGAATGTTACTTTTTTTTGCAGAATCAACAAATAGCAGAGTTCTCTACTTCTCCATATTCTCGATGTGTTGTCTTTTGGGACTGGCGACTTGGCAAGTGCTCTACTTAAGAAGATACTTCAAAGCAAAGAAGTTGATCGAATAATACAAATAATTTTTTTTATGTTCCTTGTTTTTAAAAATCCTTATTTTTTTATAAAAAAGTGAGAAAACCCAAATTTCTTGTTGAATCCTCAGGTGAAGAACTTTCAAGTACCACCGTTTTATCTCCTTTACCATTACTTACTTTATAAAAATTTAAAAGTGATATAATTTCAGCTTCCCTCTAAATGTTGTCATTTTTTCATAAATCTGATTTAGATGTAGATAATTTATTATTTGTTCTTGTAAAAAGATCATTCTGTAATATATTGTAATGATTTTTGTATAATTATATAGATGTGGTTTTATAACTTGGACAATATCGATAATTTTCTACAGGCATCTATTTTCTAAGACTTGAGGATAGTAGCAGGACCTTAATTTTTTAAAACAAACGACAAAATTTACATGTCACAATTCTCACCATTCATTGCTGCTCCATGTGAGTTGCCTATATTAAAAAAGTGCACTAGTGCAGCAAGTCGAGTGCGCTATGCCATAACTAAATATCAATTAGCGAGATTTTAGAACCAAGAAAGTTTATAACGAAGCCTTTAGTCATATTTACTTTATGGTTTTAAATATATGCTCTTAAAATCAGTGGCGGCTGTGGAATTTGAAGTTCTTGTATTTTTATCATCAATTACTAGACCTATGTAGAAAGCTATAATAGCAAAAAAAATTTTAAATAAAAAACGTGTGCTCCACCAAAAGATCTTGGAAACGCCTTGCGAAATATATATTTTTTTCATATGCATCAAGTAAATACCTACAAAGTCTTCATACATGCGATTTTTCCCAAATTTCGAGATCCAAAAGTTATGGTAAGTATGGTAATTTAATTATTTCACCCTAGTATTTGATTTTTGATATTTTACACTAGCTGTATATTTAAACATGAACATTTTACAAAAAGTATAAGACTAAAAAGTTTTTATATCCACTGTAATTGTAAAAAATATTTTGCAAACTGTTTAGTCTAAGACTAAATAGTCTTCTACTAAGGTTTGCATAGTAGTTACTATAGTGCTATATCGTGCAATTTTTATAATTGAGGCGTTCTTTGCAAAAACCCCATTTGTCATTGAATACAACTTTTGAGAAAAGCGAAAAAAAGTTATTCATTTGTTTAATAGTTGGCTCACGAACGCTTTTATTTTGAAGAGTTGTCATTTAGATAATTGGACATATTTGACAATATGAATGATATTATTTTTTCTTTTGCTTTTTTTGTAATGGTCTTTTTTTAATTCGACATATGGGGTTTTTGCATGAATTTGGTAATCGTTTCATAGGAAAAATAATATTTTTTATTTAAAATCAACCCTTTTTATTTGCAAACTGTAACAAATATTGGGAGATTGTCGTCTAGTTTTCATCACTCATACCGCTACTGTCATCATCTTCGTCTAAATCGCTAATCTTCCCAGACTGACCCGATGCAGAGAATAGACTGTTGTAAAAATCCTTGGCTTCTGCTTTTTTCAAATATTGGGTCAAATCTTTGAGATTCTCCATTTTTCCCTGAGGAACATCCAAATGAGCATCATACAGGGGTCTAAATTCAAATTCTTTGGGTAAACCGCACTTATTCCTTACAAGTGATTTTTCCCAGGTGCCTGTATAAGTCTGCCTCACTAAAACAACCCCAGGTTCATTGAGGGAGTATCTCAACATACGCGCTGTTTTGATATTTACAGGTGGACGAGCTGATTTGAGAAAGGATGAGGTAACTGCTTCTGCAATGTTGAATATCATAGATTGATCAACATCAGTCACGGTAAAAGGTGATGGTTTGTTCCTAGCATTTTTGATGAGGTTGTTCCATTCTTCAGGCATTTCCACAGTTATACGTTTCTTATGCTTTTCTATTATTGAAAAGTCTTGGTCACAACTCAGAAAAGAATGACCGCGTATAGGAAACACATGTGTAATATTTTCGAACATGTGTAAGCCATGGACAAGCAGATACAAAAATTTCATGAGAACATAGTTCTTGTTTTGTCCGGCACATCCGTCGCTTATTAAGATAAGATTTTTTTGTTGTCACATCATTGGAGCGTAAATATTGAAACAATAATGAAGCTACTTCATTCTGTCCTTTCCTTCCAATGGTTTCATCGTAAGAGAACATGGTTGCAGTATTATTTCCATCATTGTGCACACCAAAAACATATAACCATAACTGCCTGGCATAGAAAACTGCATTGGTTCGAATATGGGGCACCGGAAGATTCTGCATATAGTCAAATGACAAGCAAGTAAAGTTTTCTGGATCAGAGCGTGCTCTTAGTTTATATTTTCTTTTTAATTCATAGAACTTGTCAGCCTTCATCAAGTGAAGTTCTCTTTCAATATTTATTTTTCGGACTTCTTCTGGATCATTACAACTTGCTAATTTACTTTGATAACGGTCGCAAGTACCACATGTGTCACTTCTAGGTAAGCCAAATTTAAGATTGAAATCAGTATGGAATATTTTCCAATATACTTTATAGGAAGTTTTGATACTGGGATGTTCTTCTACGAATATCTTGAACATTTTCTTCACAGATAGTGTTTCAGGAAGATAGTAGGTATTTGGATTTTTTTCTCCTTGAATAATGGGACTGCCGGTTTTTGAATGACTTTATGTGGTTCTTTATCAAAATCAGTGTATTTTCTGTAGTTTTATTAGGCCTATTCAAATGCATGCCTCGTTTATCCTTTGGTGCCACCCCAGTATTAAAAACATGTTTCTGTAGCCTTGAACCCTCTCATAGGTAATTCCATGGAAACCGCAAAAGGCCTTTACACACACTGGTTCCTCTCTTTTTCCCAACCTTATTTTATAACAATATGAAGCAGCGTGTTGTTGTCTAAGTACTTGTGGCGCATCATTTTGACTTGCTCCTCCATTTTCTGATTCAGCCAATACTACATCTCTTTGTTCAATGTTCTTTCGGCTCCTTCTCTGTTTTGGAATGTGATATGATATCAATCCTGGAATTAATTTAGTATTTGATAAATATCCTAATAATTATTTATTCAAACAATCAATTTTACCTGCCAAATAACTATCTTGCTCATTTTTACTTTCCAAATCATAGAAGTGGTCAAAAATTCGAGATTTCTCCTCGTCCGAAATTTTGGAATAACACTTGAACCGGTAACAACTAAAAAGTGAAAACTTAGATATTTTAAACAAACTCTAGATTCAACTTCTTGACCTACTTGCAATTTGGTCCCAGTCGTGCTTGTGGCTTTTCTATTCCTTTATAGTTTACGTACTCCTGTCCCTTAACTCTTGCGTGTTTTACCTCTGTACGCTTCAAAAAACCTTCCTTTTCTTTTTCAATGGCATATTTTCACTTGGATCTTGTCGCTCGAATTCACTATTTTTTGTATTATTACTCATTCTCAATAGTTCGTAGCGTTTGCTCTTGTAGCAAAATCATACAACTGAACGTTAATATTTAAGACTCTAACCTATAAATAATACCTGACAGTTCAGCAATAAGGTTTCCCGCAAAAATACTATTAGTCACTGACATCTGTGGTTTTTGCTGCAAAGTACTGTTGACATATGGGGTTTATGCGGAATCTCCGATATTTTAACCGCTTATATTTTAGACTACTGGGGTTTTGGCAGAATTTTCTCACGCAAGGGACGTAGATAATTAGTCAATAAGCCCATAGGTGGAGTAGCTCAAATTCTCTAAAAAATTGACATATGGGGTTTTTGCAAAGAACGCCTCAATTGTAAAAATTAACCCACAAAGAGGTTACGACACAAAAATGAATAGGGGTCGCTTGTTTCAACCCCATGCAGGTGCAGAGGTAAAATGACACAATGTTACACCAAGATGTCCCTCTGTTAATAAAAGACAAAAAAATTTCAAATTCAAATTTTGACTTTGTACTTTCTTTTATTTCTTCTTCATGCAAACATCCGTATGTGCGAATAACTTTGCAAGAAGGGTTCTAATTGATTTGAAAGACCCCCTTTAATATCACTTGTAGAATACACCATTTAAAAGTTTAACTGTTAAAGTTAAACTGTTAAAGAATAACTGTTATTTTATAATAACTGTCACCGGTATACCTGTTATTTAAAAATAACCGATGTGCTTATCGGTTATCCCTAATGCTTGCCTACAATTTACAACTCACATCCTCGCATGCAGAAAATAAGAAAAAATGCCACTAGTTTAATAGTAGTCCTTAGTCATGTTGTGTCATGTCATGAGTGTCATGCATTTATCTAATACTCTAGATATATCATATATCTAATACACTCGAACCCCTCTTATTTCACCTTTGCTTAATTCACATCCTCTGTTATTTCACCACGTTTACCCCTATTAGGTCGCGAAACCGTCCCGGTTAAGTCGCCGCCTGTAAAAGTTTTAGAAATTGGATTCTCGCATGAATATGTACAATTTTTATTGAAAAAAATGATTGTGTAATACATTTATTGATTTAAAATAGGTTAGGTGTCTTATAAAAATATTTAATTTTTAAAATATTCATTCGTGGAAAATTGAACTTTGTCACGCACGACTGGGTATACGTACATTAATTTTTCGTTCAGTTGGCTCATTTTTCGTTATAACAAGTGCTGTGGTATATCTCTAAATATTTTCTTTTTTGCAGCTAAAACACGAAAAAGTTGAGGTTATGATCGCGACTTAAGAGAGGATAATTTCGCTACTTAAGCGAGGTAATGATGCACGGATTTGGCGACTTAAGAGGGGTTCGAGTGTACTCCTATATTGGTGGTGCCCGTAGGTGGATGTGTCACGGGGTAAGGCCCCCTGCACAATTAACATAAACGTAAAATTAACCACAACCACAAAGATGGAGTATATGAAAATAATGTTCTTGTCTACAACTAATTCAGTTAACATTAGCATTAAGAATGACCTTCAATCGTCAATAACCGTACACATAAAGATGAAATTATTTTATCTTTACGCTTAAAATTACGTTTTGCCAGTTATACCAACCTTGTGTCTGTAATCTCGTGAAATATTGGTTGAGGGTTACCCTAAATATAGTAGTAACTAACACTAATTAATACTAAATTACTACAATATTAGTTAACAATTCGATATCCATCATTTCTTCTAATTCCAGTGTCGTTTCTGATTTTTCAGACAAAATGTTTAATTTAGTGAAATTGGCTAAACTGAATCCTCTATGCGGGAGTTTTAAAATACACACGATTTTACGCAGATTTGTTGTGGACAAAAACATAAAAATTACAGTTATGCTTATGGTTATGGTTGTGGTTAGCTCAAGGACTAAAGTGAGACAGCAAATGACTACACTCAAACCCCTCTTAAGTCGCCAAATCCGCAGCATTACCTCGCTTAAGTCGCGAAATTTTGCCTCTCTTAAGTCGCGATCATAACCTCAACTTTTTTGTGTTTTAACTGCAAAAATAAATATTTAGAGATATACCACAGCACTCGTTATAACGAAAAAATGAGCCAACTGAACGAAAAATCAATGTACGTATACCCAGTCGTGCGTGACAAAGTTCAATTTTCCACGAATGAATATTTTAAAAATTAAATATTTTTAAAAGACACCTAACCTATTTTAAATCAATAAATGTATTACACAATCATTTTTTTCAATAAAATTGTACATATTCATGCGAGAATCCAATATCCAAACGTAGTTCTAAAACTTTTACAGGCGGCGACTGAAAACCGGGACGGTTTCGCGACTTAATAGGTGAGGATGTGAATTAAGCGAAGGTGAAACAAGAGGGGTTCGAGTGTACTTGACCATGTGTCGTTCATGAACGACCCGTTCAAAGTGAACGGGTCTTCCCGATTTTGTGACCCTAACCGGGTGAACGAATGAAAGCTGTGATCGACTTGGGTCGGTTTCATGAACCGATGAACGCGCTTAGAAACGATAGAATAAAGATAAAATAATGTTACTGAATTTTATTATGCGCTCTAAGCCGACATACGCGAAAAAATACGATTATTGTCGAACTCGATCGTGATCGACCGAGTGAAAAAAACATACATATCTGGATCACGCTACTGCATTTTGTTCGAATGAGTTACAAGAACGGGGCATATGAACGGGTCTTTTCAATGATTGATCTGGTATGAACCGGGTCTCTAAAAAGAGCCGGGTCTTACCATCACTACTGTTGTGTGTTGTGTGCAAGCGTCACGAGTCTGGTGGGGCAATTGGCTGTCTGTGACTGGATGTTCAATTCTCGGGCATGCGCATAAGACTCGAAGTACACTCGACATACGCATATCCGAACTCCAAATTTCCGAACTCACGATATTTCCGAACTTTTCTCACGATATTTCCGAACTTGTACTTCCACACAACCGAACTTGTCGCTGTCGAATGTCGAATATCGCTGTCGAATCAGCCAGAAAAACCCTTTGCGTTTGCGCCAGGTTCGGTTATCCCGAGGTGAAGAATCGTTTCGCCAATCTCCAGACCCTTCTAGCAATATAGGAGTATTAGATGACATGTCACTTCAAGAAGTCATGACACTTATGATGTCTTAAAGGTCGCTTTACAGTTCGCAATTTTTCGGGCGCACGCAATTGCAGCAATCTTTAATGCGCGCACGCGTATTTATGTCTTGACAATTTCTTAACAAATAAACACAAATACGCGTGCGCGCAATAAAAAGTGCTGAATATTTTTTCGGGCAATAAAAATTGCGAACTCTAAAGCGGCCTTTATACACATATAAAACCTGTGCTACACAGCATGGCCAGGTTTTCTGTGTTCACGTATGAGAATAATCAGATTTGCTGCAAAAAGGGAAGCAGCTAAAAGCGAGTTTCTAAATTTATCTGCAGATTCACCGCTTTTCAGATAATGTAATTCCTATATTCAATTAGATATCTACAACTGAAGGGACATCCGAGATATAAATCTCGGTGAGAAGGGAATACATTTGGCGAAATTGATTGATCTACCGTTGAATTTAGAAACACGTAACCGGCCTAACCTAACCTAAAAGTTTAACCACCAATACTTGAAAGCAGAAGCACAGAATGTTTAAAGTTGATAGTGATTGTAATTATAATTTATGAAACGTGGATTATTTTTTATAGAATTAAAAGTCACCAGTGACAGTCTTCACAACTAATTCTATAATAAGTAGAAAAACAGGAATATAAAACATGAAACAAGTTAAAAAAGATAGTGTGCAAAAATGTAAAAGTGTCGTTTTAAAAAAAGAACTAAAAGTGGTCCTTTACCGACTTAAACATTTTCCTGGAAATGATAAATATCGAAAGTCTCAACTTATAAACCAGTTACTATGCAAAAGAAAAAGAAATTTAGGACTTACGCAGTCAAACCAAATGGATTTACTTACTGAAGATGAAAACAATATTGCTGAAGAAATAATTAGCGAAATCGTTAAAAAAAGAAAGAAGGAAATATTTAATAGTCGAAATGAGTCTGATGCTTCAATCCCACTTGAATACAGGCAGACTAATGATAGGGAGAAAAAAGAGCCTCAAAATATAGATTTTCCAGTTATTCCTAAACATAAATTTAATAAGTATTTAGCATTACTAAGTGGACCTCAACAAGTTAGTGAACATGAGAGGGTATTAAATCAATGTTTGGCACGACTACATTCAACAGTGAAACCACATTGGATGTCGCCTTCATGTATTATGAAGGCAATTAACCATAGTTTTTTACACAGGAAATGGAATAACCTAACACAACTGGTATTGATGTTAATGCACTTTCCTCAGCAGAGATATGCACCAGTAATAAGACATGTAAGTTGCTGTAAATAAACAATATTCTGAATTTTACATTTATTCTGATTACAGATGTGTCAGATTATGGCTAGACTCCATCCTGACATTCGGTTAAGAGGTTTCCAAGATCAGTTCAAAATGGTTCACCAAGTGTATAAAAGGAGCTCATAAAATTGTTCTGTATACCTACTAGAGGTGTAAAATACTTGCAATTTTGACTACTCGTACCTATCCGTTACTTTTCGGTAAAGTATTTGTTACTTAATATTCGTTACTCGAGTACTTGTTTTGTGTTTGACTCAGAAAATTAATGTTCAGGTGTAATATTGCCGCTCGGGTCCGGTATTCAGTATCGGTAACGGTATATTAGGTATTAGCTTTGTATCATTTATTAATTATTTATAATCGGTGGTATTAGCGGTGTGTAGAAAATGTGTTAAATACATTTTTATATTCAAACAATGATAATAATACTTATATGCTCTTAGAGGCTTGTATTCTAATTTTTATTTATATTTTATCTAAGATGAATTCGAGTACTCGTATAACTACAGTGTCGCTCAGTTTTGTAATTGTTAGTTCGGATCCGGACAAGTAATGAGTAGTCGAGTAACGAATAGTTACTTTTTTTACACCTCTAACACCTACTTCATTTTAATAACAGTTGTTGAGGTATCACATGCAAGTTGTACTAATGTAACAGTTTAAAAACTAATGATAATAAGTTATCTTATCTTATATTATACAGAAGATATTATGTGATGTTATAGTTATCATTGTTATCAATAATAGTTTTGTTTTTTAATAAAATTAATGTTTTCATTTATATTTATTTATTAGATACATAGTTTTGTAATACTTGTTAATACACACTTTTTTCATTTTGTAATACATGTAACTTTAAAATGTTGAATTCACTAGGTTATTTTATTTAACCCTATGCTATTTTGTACTTCTGAATGTGATTTGATAATGGGAGATATGGTTGGATAGTAGATTTCTCAATTTTTTGAATTTTAATATTTTCAGTTATACACAGTAGGGTTAGAATAAATGTCTCCAGATAATTCTCGTAATATACATTTGAGATTGGAATATGTGACGCTCTTCTGATGACGTAGAGACTTGTGACATATAACAAGAATATGGACGCAGTATGTCGCATAACTTACTTTTTGGCATGTATTTACTGAGATCATCGGGAAAAATAGGGGCCAACATCCTGACACAGTTACACATGGCACCATTTGGGTAAGACTTGTTACACAGTCTAAAATTTCAAAAAGCATACGAGCAGCGTAATTTAAACATATTTTTTACAGGTTTATTGTATTGTTTATAAACTCAAGAGAATAGGAATATTTAGGTAGGTATAAAACATTAGTCAAATTTATAAAAAAAAGATTTATTTAATATAAAAAAACTACTCCAGACATAAAATTGCTTCTTCTCCATTAACTTTTCTCTCTCTTCCGTGTTTAAGAATAAACTCCCCTTTTTACTTGTGCAAACAATATGTCTGTTAACAAAAATATCTGTGCAATGGCAAATGCCAGGGTAACTCCGAAATAGAAGTTGGCATTTGCCGAGGTTGCAATATATCCATAAGTACCAAAGGATGGGCGCCAGCGAACTACAAATTAGGAATATAACACCTACTAGAAATCCTTGTTGGCAAAAGTTCAACAGATACACAAAACAAGGGAGTAGACTGAGGGCAAAACCCACGTCACCCACGCAAGGGTAGGATTTAAAAACTGCTATCAAAAACAGTATCGCAACAGTTAATAAGAACGGTTGCTTCCTGAACTTAATAGATAATGGCACTAAATACAGTATTGTTGCATTTATTTGGAACGAATATATGAATAAGTCTCTAAAGTGATCAAACATTTCTGTGAAAAAATACCAAAATAAACCAATATTTGGTTGCAAATCAGGAACGGTCAATATACATCCATAAACATTTTTTAAATAACTAAAATCATCTCCGAAATTACTACATAACATTACTATAAAAATCGAACTTATTAAAAAGATGATTATATTTGTTACGGCTTTAGTATTACTTTTAAATACATTTATATAGTAAAGTGAAACTGGAATGATTAATACGAATGGATAGAATGACACTGATGTACACAGGGCTAATGAAATAGAACTTACAATAGTGATTCCGTGTACCATCGAACATAATAATAGAGACAGGAAAAAATTGTGAAATACTGTTGTTGAGTAACCAACACAATTGAATAATGTGAACGGGTTGAATAAATATGCTAATAAGACATAAGAAGGGGATCTAACTAGTTCAATAGGCTTCAACAAATACTGTAGAGAATCGCTAGAATATGTTTTCTTGTTGCATTCTTCTTCAGTGTATAATCCATTGAGGTATTTTCTTGAAGTTATAAATAAAAGGAGACCAGTAACCACATCGAAAATAATAAAAATCCAGTGAACTTGTTGCAATACGTTAACGAGGCTTTTGTAAAAAAGTAACGATAGCGGTGTTTCATGTAATAAGTCTCCACTGTAAGGGTTGATATTTCTCTTCATTAAATAAATGCCTTCTGACACTCTTTTCCAGGAATTCAGTGGCGTTGAAACTTCTATGTGATTTGCTATTACTGATTGATATTTGGATAACATTAACCAGTACCGTAAAGCTGCCGCTATTAAACACAAAAAAGTTACTTGGACAATAACATTTTGAGGTTTGTTTACGTCGTTATCTTTTTTCGTTATTTTTGCAGACATTTTTATTGAATTTATTCTATTATTGATAATTATTATAAAATAGGTTAAGTTTCGAATTGGTTCAGTGACAAGTGACAACTGACATGACTCGAATGACAATTGACAGCTACTGAGCGGCTTTCGTTTTATACAAAGAATTCTTTTGTTTATAGTCCAGGTGTATTGGCAAAAAAACAAGGGATTTTAGGATTGTTTGGTTTGTCTATGGATCTCAACGTGATAATTAGGAGAATAAACAGACGAATCGTATTATTTGTAATATTTGTTGTATTTCTTGTTCCTCTTGTGATAGATTTAACATGGTAGTAAAGTGCGAACATTTGTAGTAAAGAATTCACATTGAAGAAAAAATTTGAAATCTGAAATTCAAAACATAATTAATAAAAAAAAATATTGCATCTGAAAAAACTGTCAAAAAGTTTTATGTTAGCTACTTTATAATTAGATAGTACAAAAAATAAAAATTGTATAATATAAGCTTTATTTTTAAATTTTGCCTTCCAATTAGTGGGTTGAGGTCGTTAAGAATAAAAAATATTCTTAGAAAGTACGTATCCTAAAATACATTTATTGCTCTTCCAACACTACCTTAAGTGAGTTTTTTCTTGTCTTTAATTAAAATATTCACAGAACATGATATTTTCCCCAATAAAACAATACAGCCACAATATAACAATCAGGCCGAAATATACAAGTAAATAGCACTTATTCCTGTATACATCCGCATAATTGTTAAATTTCATTGTACTGTGTTCTTTGGAAGAAATACCTCTAAAAAAACATACTTAAACTAGTCTTGAAGTCGATGCGAGAATAATTTGCAAAACGTCGACGGGCTTAAAAAACTGTGTTTTTTTCTGAGGCAGCCCCGCCACCCGCCAACTGGAAACGATATACAGATAAGGGAAAATGTCGCAAACTTAGCGGGTGGTGGGAGAACCAATCTCACGTAGGAAATTGACAATCCATCAACTTGTTTCGTTCAGTAGTTCCCGAAAAATCAGAATTGTTTCTGTTAGCTTATTGAATTTGAACGCACGCGTAGCATTAATCCGCGCTAATAAGCACCGGTAGAGGAGAGTTCCTGTGCTTTACACATCGCGCCACTTTCCCTTCGCTCGTGCGTCCACGCGGTTGTTTTAAGCTCTAATATTGCACGTTTTTCAGACGCAGCTACTTTCGAAGTAGTTTTAGTTCATTATCGAACTAGACTTCCAATTTTATATGGTTGTAGAGGAAGTCTTCAAGAACACGTAGCTTTTTGCAAAATTGCTTTACGACAATTATTGTGGAAATAGGGGCAGTTTTACTAAAGTACCTGTTTTTAACTTTTTCGAAATTTGCGTTAAAACTTCGAATATTTTTTACAAAAAAGGCTTGGCTAAATGTAGATAGGTGTTGGAAACCCTACAATGTGAGCCCCGGAAGACATTTCTAGGATAATTACAGACCTAAAATGCTAAATTGAACAATCGAAATTTTAAAGCCGCGGTGTGCAGCGAATGCCGTTTGGCTCGCAAAAAGTTATTAACCGCCTCGTTTCGATTTATACTAAAACAATTTTATTCGTCTTTAGTCAAGCGTGATAACGAGGAATTTTTTGTTTTTTTTTTAAATAACATTTTGTTTGCGGCACTTTCTCAACGTAAAGTCGAAAAATTTTTTTCGCATCGTTTGACAATTTTTTGGCAATCATCCTATAGTAGGATTTTGTCCAAAACATTTTCATTCGATTCGTACGATTTTTCTCCTATCAGGTTGAGAAATGTTGAGTAAAAAACTATCACGTTATACCTTGAAAAGACGAATAATATGTTTCTGGACTATTCCTGCTGCACTTTGTAAACAAAGCAGTATAAAGCCGAAATTCGTATGTGACTAGTTTAATACTAGTCATAATTAGTTAAAGAAATAGTCAGAGAAGTTTGTGTTTTAATACAATATCTACAGTTGAGATTTATGTAAAAAGTTTTGTCTTAAGTTCAGATGAAATTGTAGAAAAAGTAAAAACAGGTACTTTAGTAAAACGGTCCCTTTTCCACCCAATAATTGTCGTAGGCAATTTTATTGCGCCACGCGTATTGATGGCTTTCGACAACCATATCAAATTGAACGATCCGATAATAATAGTACCTAAAGCGCGTCTGAAAAACGGCAATTTTGCTTGCCGCGTGAATAAAGGGGAAGTGGCGCACTGGTGGGAGAGCTGCCTCCTCCTAGGGCCACAAAAAAACCGTCAATTTTTCGTTCAGTAGTTCCGAGAAATCTCATTGTTTCCGGCTTGTCGAATTTGAAGGACTCGGACGCTTTCCGGGCGCTCGTTCTGGAAAGGGGAGGAGTTCCCCACCATCGACGTCACTTAAAGGTCGCTCGTGCATAGTGACGCTCTCAAAAACAGACAAGGTTTTGGACGTATACTTATTGCTGTCGAGAGAATTTTTATGTTATAGAAGTCTTCAAGAAGCTTTTTGCAAATTGAACAAGGAAATGGAGCCGTTTACTAAAATGTGTACTTTCGCAGAGAACGGCACAAATGATTTTTCGTCGAAAATACTGTAGATAGGTGTTGGAAACCCACTGCGAGCGCCGGGCATTTCTAGTGTTCTTGTTCGAGTAATTTCATCGAAAAATGTCGCCGTTACTCGCGGTTTTCTCGTGCGCGCTACCGCAAAAGTCTGCCGCCATATTAAGTTTATCTTTCGACGTATTTTTCACGCGAAACACTCGATCTCGGTCTCTTTGTTCTAGTTTCTTGATACTATTTTCTTTGTGCACAGAGTCGAAAAAACCTACTCTGTCCTCTTTTTAGTTTATCTAACCTCAAAATCTAAAAAATGTGACAGTTGCGATTTTTTTCCTTAGATAGAGAGCGTATGTTTTTTAAACACCTACGTGTCGACGACTATACAAGCTCTTTGTGCTAAATTAATAGTATTAAAATCAGTTCTTATGTTAGCATATTTAGTCATAGGACCTTTAGGTTAAAGAAATAGTGAGAAATTGCTAACCAACAATATAATTTTGAAGCGATATGTTTTTCTTTGTTCCAGATATTACCTATAATGAAGAGCTTGACCATTTTTGATTGGTATGTTTATAAATGAGAGCAATTTTAAATTGCGCACAGAGTTTTATGACGGTTTATAATTTTTTAAACTAAACAGAAATACGCGTGTGCGCATATGCGCTTCGTCGTTTAAATACCTCGCAATAAAAATTTCCAACCTTGTAATGCAGCTTATTGTAAGTACAAATTACTGCCAACTTCGACCCTGACTGTGCAGAATAAAATAAAATCACATGTTCCTTAAACTTGTTATTTTTTGATCAGGACAACAGTTGTAACTGGTAATCAGGCCTATGAAGTATAATTTGGCTTTATAACACGACTGTTGTAATTTTCATTCAGTCAGAATATGCCTGTTTAAAGAATTCCGGTTTCCGATTGGTTGGAGTTGTTAATAGCGCTGTTATAAATGTTGCCAGATGATACTGAACCACTCCTATGATCTATCATTTGGAGTTATTTACAATACCGCTGTTATAAAGTTTATTCAATCAGGATCTGCCTTTTTTAAATAATCCCAGTCCTCAAGTGGCTGAAGCTGTTAACGGCGGTGATATTAACGACGCCAAATGATAAATCAAACGCCTGAATATCACGTAGCAGTTGTAAAATAACATAGTTAAATATCAACAAATGGTACTACACGTTGCCACTAGTTTGATTACCTATAAAATGGATGAATAATTTTTATATGGTTTTAAACTTATAAAATATTATTTGTAAGTGTAAATATTTTTTTTGTTCAAGTCTTTCATATTAATGTAAAAAAAACAAATCATTTTACTTGTTACATTTATTATTTATACACAAGAATCACAACATATAAATATAATGTTTTAATATTGTTCCGCATACCAGATGGGAATACATTATTTTAATTTAACAATAGGAATCTTTTAATTAAATTCAATTTAAATCATATCATAATTCATTATCTTCTTCACTTATTTGCCAATACAGTATAATTCTACTACGCTGAATACTAGGTTATATTGTTCGTGATTATTATTGGGGCCTAAGTACGTATTTTCAAGAAAACGGGAATATTTTATTAAGTAGTATACTGATAAATATAATATACTAAATAGAAGTATATTAAAGCTGTCAGAAATGGGATGCGCCAAAGAGTAGGTAAAGAGTACAATAGCAACAGTTGACACGGGACTACTGTAACCAAATCAATGGTCTCTGCATCTTAGAAAACAAAAATCACCTAATGTTTAATTTTTTATCGATAATGTTCCCAATAAACAAAGAATAATTTAGTCAATTTAAATATCGGAACATTTGAAGCTTTTATATCTTATATTTTATAATATCTGTAAAATTGGGGTATTTTTGAAAGCTTGAATAAAAAAGAACTCCGAATTAAAGAAATATTAATTTCACCACTTTCATAGAAAATAATGCCTTAATAGGTACAAGATTAATTTCCTGATGATTAAATATGTTTATTGGATGTTGATATGCAGCAGGGAATCACTCTACAACTCAATCTTTGACCACCTTGGACAATGAGTTGTGTCCAGTCCATACTTAATTCGTTTTTGCTAATTGTAAATTATTTGGTTCCATTTTCCTAAGATATGGGTACTGTTTAATTTAAAACGTACCTAACGTAATATGATCCAGGGCATATGTTCGTGCTATGTTGCGGGAGATAAAATATAAACTACCATTATTAATAATATTTGATGTAATAAAAATAAAAACCAAAATTTTGTGAATTTCCTCTATTTTGCTTGTAGACATTATACCTGTTTTGTATATATCAACGCAATTAATGCCCTTATAAGATTTTTTTTCAAACTCTCAAATTAGTGAAAACTCCACAAGTCACGCTATAATACTGTAGGAGGTTAACTAAAAAAATGAATTATGTAAATATATACTAACTTATATATTGTGCTTATATACCACAGAAGTATAAGGGTTCAAATGCCATTTAGAAAGTTCAGTATTTATTTTGTATGCATAACTAAGTATATGTATTTTTTTCTTATTACACAGTGTGCTTGGAGGTGGAAAAAATACGATGAAAATGAGTCCAAAATCGGTTTGCGCAGGCTGATTCTAGATTAAAAGTAGATTCAAAATTTATAAAATTTAAAATCGTAGCAGATCCCTTTCGCGTTTTATCCACATTTTTGGATTTTAACCCTCTACAATACAGTAAGTCGTATACATCAACTTTTTTCTTCGAGCACTTAGCACTTTTAGAAATAAAACTATCATAAATAAGTTTATTATATCCTGTAAATACAGTTCTTTAATTAAAAAAACTTACTTGACAATATTCCATTATTGAAAATTAAAATTAATTTGTTATAAAACACTTGGAAATTATCAAAATCCAAAAATAGTATTTTCTCGCACAAACATAAATTTTCAACTTATTTTTTAAGAAATTATAAAAGCTCATAATAAATTTCGCTTTGAATTTAGTCAAATTTAAAATGTAATTTTATTTTAAAATCATAAATTATTTTTATTTGAAAAAAATTGATATTTTAAACCAGTTTTAGCTTACCCCAGGGTTAACGATGAGGACGTAGTGGTGATATAACCCCATGTTTTTTTTGTATTCCTTGTATCTTTGAATTTTTTTTTTTTTTTTTTTTATGTTTTGTATTTTTAAGTATTCAAATATATTACACGTAAATTAGAGGTGTAAAGCCCAGTTCCTGTGGCCACTTCACCACGGGAACTGGGACAAGCATTAGGAAGCATTGAAAATCTTTCGGAGACTTTAAAAATTCATGTGATTCTTGCACATGTAAAGGAAAGTTTGCAATATATAGAAAATGGTTTCGGTTTAGGGTTTTGGTCAGAACAAAGTGTTCATGATGAGTCTTATGGACCAAGATTGCAAAAAGCAGTTACTGAATTTTTGTCCTTAAACATCTAATTTAATTTATTATTGTCTCATTACTTATTTGAACGTGTAATATATTTGAATACTTAAAAATACAAAACATAAAAAAACACAAAAAAATATTTTTTTAAATATATACAAAGAATACAAAAAAAAACATGGGGTTTTATCACCACAACGCCCTCGTTGTTAACCCTTTTTTTTAAAAAAAAAAATTATGATTTTAAAATAAAATTACATTTTAAATTTGACTAAATGCAAAGCGAGATTTATTATGAGGTTTTATACTTTCTTAAAAAATAATTTGAAAATTTATCTTTGTACGATAAATACATTTTTTGGATTTTGATAATTTCCAAGTGTTTTATAACAAATGAATTTTAATTTTTAGTAATGGAATATTGTCGAGTAAGTTTTTTAAATTAAAGTTTAATTAAACTGTAATTACAAGATATAATAAACATATTTACGATAGTTTTATTTCTAAAACTGCTAAGTGCTCGAAGAAAAAGTTGATATATACGACTTATTGTATTGCAAATGGTTAAAATCCAAAAATGTGGATAAAACACGAAAGGGATCGGCTACGATTTTAAATTTTATAACTTTTAATCTAGAATAAGCCTGAGCAAACCGATTTTGGACTCATTTTCATCATAATTTTTCCACCAAGCACACTGTGATTAAGTTCCATCTAATTCAAGTGATCGTACTCTGACCCAACCGATTAAGTTGATATAAAAATGGGTTAAATACAAATTCCTTCACCATTTTTTTTACCAATTGTTAGTATTTGACTAGGACCCTTCTACTTCTAAGGTTATTTATGTCTAGTTGATATGAAGTGGAATGTAAATCATGTAATAGTATCTGTATTTGTACAGCAATGTCTGTGTTTGTACACTACCGCTTTAAAAATTATGAGTGTAAGGGAAATTCGGATAAGTGTGGCTCTTGCGGTAATGAAAACCACAATTTTTCGAAGCTTGCACCAAAAATGTTATGTCTCTCACGCTTTTGTTGACAGCAACTGAACTGCTACTTTGAATCATTCTCAGTGCTTCACTTGGCTTCTTAGTTTCGTGTACAATTCTCACAAGAATTTTCCTATTTTGGCAGCTTAAAAATTGCTTAACTTTTAAAAAAGTTTACATAGCAGTTGTTCAAAAGTTCATTTTGGTCTTTTCTTCTTCTGGGTTTATAGGCATTTCAATGCCTAAAATATGCGTTTCGAGGATTATAGCAGCAAATGAGATTGGAAAAATTGTGGCCTCTCACAATTAAGTACCCCAACTTGTGTCAATTATTTAACGATCGAAATATAGTGAGCAATACAGCAATATTGGTTTATTTTTAGAAGTCAAGATATTACCTCCAACACAAAAAGCACAACAACACAACTGCGATATTCGAAGGGCGTAGCCAGTATTTTTCTTGGGGGGGGGGGGCGGTCCAATGCAGATTAAACAAAAAAGCAAAAAAAAAGGTCATTGGAGGCAACGGCAAGCGCAATTCCCCGACTATTTTGGTTTTTACTTGACCATTTGGGGGGAGGGGGCGATCGCCCCCATCGCCTCCATCGCCCCCCCTGGCTACGCCCTTGCCAAGAAGTCTATATATATGTGTGATCAGTGATAATTAGTTGTGTGATCATGTAATGATGATACATATGTATATGTGTGTGATCATGCATCATCAGCAATCAGCATCATAGTCACAACAATACATTAATTAAGGTAATGCCCGTTACGATTACCTCAGGGGTATAGGGAATTCGCAGTGAACAATATTTTAAAGAGATTTCGTTTATTTTTTTATATCTTAAATACAATTGTAATACACAATAGGTATTACGAAGGTGGATGCCATTCTTGAAACAAATCATATAGTAGGCTAAACGGAACACTTTGTACATAATTTACCCATTTATAGTCTGGCGATTTTCGAAATATTGAGTTTTTCCAGAATTTAGTAAAATTCGGGTAATAATGGAATACAATTACATTAAATATTCTGTTCTTTTTTTCTGGCATTTCTGGCATTTTTGTTCTGATAATATGGTTTTTATTCCACAGGAAAATGACTACTCTTGTTGACCGAATCTTAAAATAACTAGCTTTAAGGGGTTAGGTGGGTTTCAGAGGTTCAAAAAAAGGGTATTTTTACTATTTTTTTTTAATATATACAATCATATATTTTATTTAAACAGTTCAGCATGTCAAAGATACATATTTAAACAGTATTTTGTGAAATTTTTATTTAAAAATTCCGAAAACTCAGCCATTGGTACCTCATCTCCCTTGACGTCTCAAAAAAAAATGCTCTTGCCGTGGACAGCATAACTCATTATTGGTTCATCCAAAATCAAAAAACCAAAAATATTTCGTTAGTACATGGATAAATCTCGTTATTGGACGAAGGAAAAAAAAATAAAACAAAAAACCGAATTTTTGACAGACTTTGAACAAAAAAAACATATTTTTTTGGTCAAATTTTCGCCATGTATTGGCTCGAAAAAAATAGTTGTAATAATAATAATAAAAAAAATCCTTCGTTCAATGATTAGATAATGTTATTTCAAAGATGTGGGCAAAATTTGAACAAAATCGCTTCATAACTTTTCGAGAAATCGTGTCCACCGACTTAAAAAATTGAGTTTTGAGATAAACGCGTTTAAAGTTTTAAATTGAAATAATATGCAAAAAAAAAATTTTTTTTTAACTTACATAGAATCATAGATCCCGGCACCATAAAGCTGGCAAACGTAAACAAACATGGAGAAAGCGAGTAATCAACTGTCACACGCCTAGGGGGGCGCATTCTTATCTGAAATCGACAATACCTGCGAAGCGCTGCACTGACGTGGCCTGATGGGCGGAACTTCCGAAGGGTCTATCTCTTAGAATTTTACTCGGATCGATTTGAAATTTTAGGAGAATATTTTAAACATATTGTACTATTTAATAAGGAAAAATCGATTTTTTGGAAATTTTCAAACCTACCTAACCCCTTAATGATGATAACAAAAATATTCTTCACCTTTATCAAAGACATATTTAAGCAGAGAGTACAAGTACATATTTAAGCATAAAAACGTTATTACAATAAAATAAATTAAGTTACTGCAAATCACTTAAAAAATCCTTATTTTGTTCTGTTTCTAACTACATGTCACATTTAATAATAATCTATGAATTTTCACGAAAAAGGTGCCTTCACGAAGAATGTGGAGATCCCAATCCTAGTACTAAAAATAAGAAAGTTGTTCATTTTCATATATAATTTATTCTTATTTCAACACTTTTATGTTGCATGTTGATAATAATCTCGTATAGTGCCTTGAAGTGTCCGTCACCGTTTCGTATACAAGCACGTGACGTGCCCTTCTTTCCACTCCTGTGGCCTGAGGTTCCATCGCGTAATCGCATCTATTTACATTTTCTACAAAACATGAAGAACATTTTGCTTGCAAACATCTTGCAAAATATTTGCAAAATATTTTTTTCATAATCACAGTCTTTTTATACTCCATAATTTCGAGATCTGTAACAGTTATGGTAATACATTTTTATTTCATCCCAATATTTCATCTTTGAGATTTTATAATAGTTGTTGCATCTTTAAGCAAAATGAAAATTTTGCAAAAATCACAAGGATAAACAGTTTTTGTATTACAGTAGCTGGTTAATGACATGTAATTAAACATTTAATAAATCTTGTTTAATGGTAATGGTAATTGTGAAAAAAAAATATTTCGCAAATAATTTTCAAGCCGTTTCGAAGCTCTTCTGAGGAGGCAGACATGAAAACATTCGCGGTGAAAATATTTTCGCGAGTTTCATTTGAAGTTTTTTTGACATTATAGCCTTGTTTTTTCTTATGTCTAGTAATCACCTACTAAAATATGATGTGGGTCCCATGTCTCCTTACGAATATAAAGGAATTTCAAATTTCACCAGCCGCCACTGAGGGGTACCTAAATATGTAATTGTTGCTTTTGGCTTACTATATCATCTTTTTCAAGTATGACACCCTCACAACACTCGATAGGTGTGTTTTTTTTACCCTCCATATTTTTATAACAAAAAAAGGGTAAATTGTACAAACTACTGCCAAGATTGCTGACCTGGCCACAATTACCCGGATTTCCTTAAGTGGTGTAATATAACTTATACCACCAAAGATTAGGAGTAACACTCTAGTGAAGTTAAACCAATAAGATCTAGGTATAATTTATATTTATATCATGGTAGCCTAACCGTTCTTCAACATCCCAAGTTATCAGTTGTTTAATAAATATTTGTTTATAATACATATTTCCTCGTGGCACCGTAATAAAAGAGTGACCCCAAAAAACGAGCTTTTTTAGACTGTTTTTCAAACACCTGTAACTTTACCTGGAATTGATGAAATTCAACTTATAAATGCTCAAAATTTTCGTTTCATCATAAGCTAGTGCGAAAAAGAAGATTTATTGCTCCAGACCCTGTGCATCCCCTTAAATGAAGGGTTAACTAACCCTCCATTTTTCCATTCCGCACATGCGAGAAAAATCATAATTGCTACCGCACAATAAAAAGAGAGGCTGTTTTAGTACATACAATATATGGTTTCCGAAGTATTTTTTACCTCCTGAACACGAATACGTGGTCAGGTTAGCCCCATAACCTTTCCAGTCTTCAGAAAAAGGAGATTTTCGAGAAGTGACCGGATATGCAGTGTCACACATGGTTTCAGAAAAATGAAGATTTTTGACAATTTGCTGAAGATTTAAAGGCGATGGGCCTAACCTGACCACGAATTTGAGTTCAGGAAGCAAAACAAAAACATTGGAAACCATATGTCACATTGCAGATTCGGTCACATTTGTGTCACATTTCTCGAAACCATGTGTCACATTTCTCGAAAATTTCCATGTTTCTGAAGATTTTCGACAATTTGCTGAAGACTTAAAGGCGATGGGCGTAACCTGACCATGAATTTGAGTTCAGGAAGCAAAAAAACATTGGAAACCATGTGTCACATTGCATTTTCGGTCACTTCTCGAAAATCTTCATTTTTCTGAAGATTTTCGACGATTTGCTGAAGACTGAAAGACTAGCTAACCTGACCATCAAAAATTGGCTTGTGTTTAATGGTTTATAAGAAGGCCGCGAATAAATATAAAACTTTTTTATTGTTAAGGGTTTTAATTATAACATTACATATAAAATGAGTAAATTCATTGAAAGTCGTTCCCAGAACAATAATATCGGCGTCCCAATGTAATAAGGAAAACTGTCGAATCCACGGTTTTACCACGATTCCAGTCGAACGGATAAAGGTTTTGGCAAATTCTAAAAATATTTATTCTCCTTAGGCTTCCCTCTATTGATTATACCTAACAAATTAAAAACAAAAATAAAATTAACAAAATGGCGTCCAGAAAACAAAAAAAATTTGATAAATTCGAGTTATTTGTTATTATAAAATTTGTTATTATAAAAAATATTTTTTTTTCAATCTGATTTTAGGTATAATTCATGCGTCATAGTGTTTTACAACTCCTGTATAAATTTCAAGTTGATATCTTTCGCGGTTCTCGAGATATCGTGGTAAAATCATAAAAAAATGTAGTTTCGAGAAAATCGCATTCTTCAATCGCCTTCGCAAGTTTCGGTAAAATATTTGTGTTAGAACAGTCGTACGGAAACAGAAACGTTTCGACTTTATTATTAGGTCGTCTTTGTCGTTACAAATTAAAACTTAATTCTACTCTCTATATTGCATAGAGAACCCTAGAAATTAGAATAATGCTCAGACCGTTCGGTCGGGACCTTATTCCTTATACCTAAGGTCGGGAAGATATTCCTAAAGGATCACAGTATCGGAATATGCAAAAAACCGAAAATCGATTTTTTCGAGATTTCAACCCTCCTTAGTTCCCTTAAGGGGATGCACAGGGTCTGGAGCAATAAATCTTCTTTCTCGCACTAGGTTATGATGAGACGAAAATTTTGGGCATTTATAAGTTGAATTTCATCAATTCCAGGTAAAGTTACAAGTGTTTGAAAAACAGGCTAATTTTGGGGTCACTCAAAATAGCGGATGCAATAAAGTTAGTTATTCAGACTGCCCCAGTAAGTCACTTTATTATTCTTACGTACGGGTATCTATGTACATCGGCTACGGGAATGAATGCATCTGCTACCAGCACAGATACAATCGTGGGATTCATACTGGCAAATAAGCTGTCGAAAATAATAGCTCGTCACAATAAACAATAGTAGGAGAGCTGGTAGACATTTTCGGGAAGGTATTTGCGGCAATGTGAAAAGTTGCTCAAAACTTCCTTTAGTGTTACCTAAATACAAAAATGCAGACCTGGCTGATGGGTTAGGGGGCTTAAGCGTTAACCATTAAATTTTTCAAGAAGCGAAATAGTTTTTGAAAAAAATGTTCTTGATGCACATTGAGATTTTAACATTTTAAAATTTCATATTTAAAGAGTTGAAAAATCAAAAAGCCAGATCATTTAACAGGGTCAAAAAGTTTGCCAGACGTTTGCAAAATTAATTATCTTTCAAAAAAAATCAAAAAATGTACTTGAGGCACTTTGAAATTTTTGTAGGGTATTATTCGTGACTAAAAATAGTTATTTACAAAAAGACAGGTCGTTTCGGTGGGACATTTTACCCGCCAGGTGAGTGAGAATGTTCACGGGAGTGGGAGTGAGAAGTGCGGTGCGCAAGTTGAAATGGGAGAGAACACTTATATCGGCAGCTGTCTCAAGAGGAAGCACGATGCAGTGTGATTGGCTCCCGCAAAATCACGTGATTAAGAACATTCGTGCGGTCGTTTGTACGAATTTTGGAGTATTTAAAACGTTCTGTCGTATATTGCAACGTATTTATCTAACACGTGTTTTTATAAAAGTCCTCTTTTGTCGATGATTATTTGCAATGGATAGTGATTATTGTGTAAAAAAAGTGTGTGTTACTTGCACAAAAGACATTCAAAAAATAATTCTTTTCAATGAGACGTTGAAAAAAAGTAATGAAGTGCTGGAAATTAGAAAAAAAACATGGGTTAAAATATGAAGACATTATTTTACCAACCAATTCCAACCTAAAAGACGGTTATCATACTCATTGTTACAAAAATTTCCTAGCTTTAATGAAAAAATATCATGACACTTCATCTAGAAATTCTGATGTGCCTCCTTCCCCACAAGGTATGCTATTATTCCTTTTCCTTCCTCTTGAGACAGCTGCCGATATATGCGTTCTCTCCCATTTCAACTTGCGCACCGCACTACTCACTCCCACTCACGTTGAACATTCTCACTCACCTGGCGGGTAAAATGTCCCACCGAAACGAACTATCATTTTGTAAATAACTACTTTTAGTCACGAATAATACCCTACAAAAATTTCAAAGTGCCTCAAGTACATTTTTTGATTTTTTTTGGCAAACTTTTTGATCTGGCTTTTTGATTTTTCAATTCTTTAAATATTAAATTTTAAAATGTTAAAATCTCAATGTGCCTCAAGAACATTTTTTTCAAAAACTATTTCGCTTTTTGAAAAATTTAATGGTCGCTTAAACCCCCGTAACCCATCAGCCAGGTCTGAATTTTTGTACTTAGGTATCACTAAAGGAAGTTTTGAACAACTTTTAACATTGCCTCAAATACCTTCCTAAAAATGTCTACCAGCTCTTGGACTACAATTCCGGTCGCGGGTGTCAGAAAAGTCTTTTTACTTCGGTCAGCAGTTGTCCTGCAACTCGAACGTTCTTCCTGCGTTCTCTGCGTCGCCGTACACCCCGTCGTCTCGCTTCTCCTCGACGTTCGGCCCTCGCAGCTGGAGCGTAATCAGACTCTTGTAACCCTCCAAGGCGAGGACGACGTGCCGACAGCTCGACGTTATTTCGCAAGAGGTGATGTTGGTTTTCGGGGTATATACAGCTACCAAATCACCTGAAGGACAAAAATACGTCAGGGGAAGTTTATTTCTCTTCTCTCAGAAGGTTGGTCAAAAGTATCTTGTACTTAGACAACACCGTGTCTTGGGTACAAGTAAGGTTTGTGTTAGAATCAGTGGCGGCTGGTGATAAAGGGCACAGGGGCACGTACCCAGCCCAAATTTCAATAGAAAATATTTCTTTTGTGTTAACTTACTATAAATTACTGTTACAATAATATCAATTAATTGTATACGACAAACTATTCATATTCTAATTATTATTCCTTTTATACCACAAATAATGATTTTTATCACATATATATGACAGACTATCGATCGAGCACCGAGCCACCGTACTCTCTCCGTATTCTCTCCGAGCCACCGTATTTCTCGCATTTCGCGCGCGTGGGCACACAGTATCCCAGCCCTCGTTTTTAATCGGGCTTTTTCGGTGACTGGTAAAGTTTGACGAAAGATTGCAGACAAAAGACGTCGTTAAATCGATCGAAAATCAGCTGAACGGGTCACACTTGTTGAGTGACCGTTTTTGTTTATTTTCTTCGCTGAGAAGTGTGTTTTTACTGATTTTGATTGTGAAACGTTTGAAAATGAATTCGGTGGACTTTTTATTGACTAATAAAGATATTACATACGAGATCCGAACGGAAATTAAACGGTTAGGAAGGCCGATACCCGATTTGATTATTTCCAAAACAGACGTAGGAAAATCGCGAAATTATTCACGAAATTTGAATAGTAGTGTCTACGACAGATTTAAGTGGTTATGTGGGTGTCCTAAAAGAAACAAACTGTTTTGTTTTATTTGTTTAGTGATGGGTGGCAACCGAAGTACATGGACTCAAGAAGAGGTGAGTGATTTAAAACATTTAAATGAACGAGCTAAGAAACATGCTAGCTACAATGAAAAACATTTACATAACATCTTAGATTTTAGTGTGTTGGGAAAGGTAGACATAAGGTAACAGCTTGATAGTGCTTATCGTGAAAATATAAGATGTCACAATGAAAATGTGAATAAAAACAGACATATTTTAAACCAAATAATTAGTTGTATTAAATTTTTGTGAACAATAAGGACAGGCGAGCTGATTTCCCTACAAATAACGGTAAGATACCTATATCAAATTTTTTTCACATGCTGCCACCCATTATTTTAATATATTTATGCCCTCAATATTTGTGATTAAATATTATTTCAAAAAGCTACCAAATCGCAAAAATTATTCTTGTGAAAGTCTATATTTTTGTATAAAAGTATTTTTCATTGAAATTCTGAAGTGTCAGTAGCGGCGCCATTGGTAGCTAATGAGTAATCCTACTGACATATCCTGTGCCCACTCATGTAACACACCCACGAGCCGCCACTGGTTAGAATACAAAATTTTAATTGCAAAACGGAGTCGCACTTATTCCTACTGTTTAAATACAAGTTTGAGCATACATTAACTACTGAGCATGTGACCCGCCCCGAGTCGTAAAGTCTTATGATACGGCCTTTATATGAGACTTTCTACTTCCCGTTCCTGGGATGTGTTCGAGGTCATCGGGATATGCGTCTGGGCTGCAATTCTGGAGTTCAATTCGTATGCAAAGTCCACTAAAGAGTGATGAAAATAGAACAAACAAAATTTAAATTCAAGAATAGCAGTTCAGACGATGTGGTTAGACTCGTTCACAACATCGAAGTATCCAGAATTTTACGATAGCAGGTGTGATGTATTCCTGTTCCAAGGGCATACATGTTCCAAATACCTGTTCCCAAAATATTTATCTTTGGCAAACTCGTATATTTACTAAGTAATGTAAAGCCGGCAGATCCGGGCGGCGGGTACAAACTTTTCACGCATCTCAACGTAAATTACAGGGTAAGTTTAACACATCTCTTTATAAATTCTTTATAAAACATGGGAATGTGAGGGTATCGCTGTCTGTCCCTGACGTCATTACAAACTTGTGATGTGTGGTAAGAATATAGATCAGATGCTGTATGGCTCTCATGAAGTTTGGCCTAGTTTTAATTAAGAATTTAAGAATTTTAAATTCAGTTTTGGTAACCTTGTAGTGTATTGTGGATCAAGTTTCTTCGTGTTTTTGGTCCAATTTTTAAAGACTATTTACAAATTATACAAAATTAGCTAATTAAACAGTGTTTGATTTATAATTGTAAAACTCATGTAAAGAAAATTGATTCACAGTTAATATATGGTTAGGTATAATTACTATATTAAACAACGAATTGCCAATTATAAAACGGGTCCTACATATGTAACTTATTTGCACGTATTGAATGAACTCATGGGGTTAAAGTTTATTGGATTTGAGAATTTTTTATCAAAATATATATTCAGGCTTTGAGGTTGTCTGCTAAAAATCCTTCGAAATACGTAGTTCTTGGTTGTAAATACGCAGCTGCCGGGTTGTTGGGATCAAGGGTGTGGGATTATGGGGATATAGCGTTCGAGGATTCTGCCTCTCAGACACTCAGGCCTATGGAGTTATTAGGTTTAAGGCTGTCTGCTCACGAACTCTTGATGTACGTGGTCTAATACGTCTACTATAGCTTCCTACATATCTGTTTCTTACATTCCTACAATAGCCCTAAGCTATTGTGTTATTGGGTTTAATAGTATAGGGTTGTATGGTTGTGGGGTTAATTCTAGATTTCTGTTGACCTTTAAATGGTATCTTTGTAAACAAAATTCACAATTTCAATCTTTATTTTATACCATGAAACATGATTCAACCTTATAAATGGCAATCTGATTGATGATATGTAACCAACTGCGGATTTGGATTCAGCGACCCAAAAATTGTAGAGGGGTAATTTATTGTGATTTCTGTTTATTTATTTTGTATGCCGCTGTAATTAATCATATGGTGGGTCCATGCAGATATTTTTAGTAATAAGAATAAGAATAGTAATAAAAATAGGAATAATTTTAATTTTAATAGCTGAATGCGTTCATGCTGCAAAATAAGTATAAGAAAGCTTGAGACACATACTAATAACATTTTACCGCAGCGTTTTGAGGTAGGCTTGTGATTGGCTAGTGTTGCGGAAGTTTAGAAGTCGACGAATTAAACATGACCCCAAATATCTTGATTATAAGAAAATTTTTGAGTAGATGCCTTAATATTCTATACCATATAAACATATATACCCTTAAATTAAAAGTGTGGCTAGTTTGTGTCTGTTTATCTTAATTTGTATCTTTAGTAATGAAACTGAACAGCCGCGTAACCGTTGTGTTTACTGCAACCACGTTGTTACTAATTAGCAGTCAATTTATTTAAAAAAAAACAAACTAGGCGATTTACTTTGCATTTTCGATTATTTGCGATTGCGCAGTGTGCGTTTCGCCGTAAAAATAAGAATAAAGTTTAAAGTTAACCATTATTCAAGGTCATCCTTATTTTTAAAATTATTACTAAAAATTATACTTACTGCATGAACTGAGTCATTAATAAACGAAAGTTTAACTTTTATTCTTATTACTATTCTTATTCTTATTACTAAAAATAATACGTAATACGTTATATAATCTTTCAGAAGATGGAGGACAATATGATACATTAATGGTTGTACAACTTCGACACTATGTATTCCTACCTTTATTAAGGTCCCATATTCGAATGGACCTGTCCCTACATTCGGAATCAGTAGAGAGACATAACGCTCCTGTAGGATCCAACTTAAGCAAAGAAACTGGAGCAGTGTGACCGCTCAATGACCACCGACAGTTACCTTAAATAAAAAGTAATCATTCAATCATTACCAATCAAAATGGTTTTCCCTACTCGATACAAATAATCACCTGTAATGAGGTCCCATACAAGAATTCTTGCGTCTTCGAGACCCGATATGACACAGCCACCTTGTGAGCTTATTTCTAAGGAAACCGTATTACAAGATGGCTTCCATTTCTTAAATAACGTACCGCTTTGCAAATCATATACAACGATAAAATTCGGGTTGGGTTCATCTATCTCGTGACAAACACAACAAACGTAGTTACCTAAAAAGGGAGACATATAAGGCATTACAAAATCTAGGTTTTTATTTTTCACGAATCGAGGTATGGCTATTAAATAACCGAACTGCTGTCATAACACTTTTTATTCGTTACCAATTACAGTAGCAACTTTTTCGCCCTCAATGTACTCCCCTTGGCGATCCCTACACCGCTCCATACCACTTTTCCATTGTTGAAAGCAGTGCTGGAAGTCCTCTTCTGTCAGCTGGTTCAGAACCTCCGTCGCTTTTGCTTTAACCGCTTCCACACTTTCGAATCTTGTCCCCTTCAGTGTCACCGTGTCTAACAAGCCTGGATCAGTGTAAATGTTGTTTAGAATGCCAGCGCAAATATTCATTCTTGATTCCTTTTGCTCGGGACTTTTGGCACCATTTTTGATCAAACTTTGCGTATGTTGAACGATTCCACGTTACCAATTTATTCAAAAACTTGTGTGCGGGGAAAACATTCCTTGCCGTACACTTCTTTTAACATTGCATACGCTTCTGTAAAATTTTCCTCAGTTTAAAAAGAAACTTGAGATTAACCTGTTGCTCCATCTGAACACTTAATATTTTTCGACGCGTGACTAGCGCGTAGACTAATTTAAACGACTCTGTTCAAACTTGTCGCGACACTCTCGCAACGTGCTGGTGGCAGCATCAGTTTGGTTATTTAATAGCCACACCTCATATAACAGAGCTGTCAGTATACTTTTAAACAAGCGTTCAAATTAATTTCTTAAAGTTATATTTTACCTTCATTTACGGTTTAGGATAATTATCAAAAAGGAATCATGATACCCTTGGCGTTGGTGGGGAAGAATTGAAAAAATTGAAATTTTGGGATATGTTTTTGGAAATTGATGTACTTACTCGTACATGAATACAATTTCAAAACAACTTGATAACTTTTTTCGGTATTGTTATTAGATATTCGATCTTTCGCAGTTTTTTGTTTCAAATGTCAAATTTGAAGTACAAGCAATATGGCGTCGTAATCTCAATTGGGGAAAATAACATACTCAAAAGAGACTCTAACAACATCGCACAATTCTAGTATCAAAACATCTAATCATATTTGTTATAAATATGAAGAGAATTCCTTATACCTTGCATGTAGAAATAAAAACAAATTAAACAAAATACCTGATGGAACATCAGATTCTTGTTATTTTTGTTCTCTTCATTATTAGTTTATTAATTGTTAAAGCGAGTTATATGATTTGATAAGCGTACATAAGAAATAACAAATTATCAATCCATTTTCTCTATACAATAAATATTTGTGGTACTGATAGGGAAGTTGGAGGTACATCTGCTACAATTATAAAATATAACACGAGTAATAGAATTTTACATATGGTTCGACTAGTCTTCGGTTACAGATTTTCATAGAAGAATATTTATAAATCAGTAGATACTAACGAACTAGACTTATTTTTATCATCGAAAATTAAGTAAGTATTCACCTTCGTAGGTAATTGCTGATAATGAGGTTATAAAGTCGTGGTGGGGAATCCTAAGGTCATATAGTAACTTCCTGGATTTCAAATTCCACACCAACAATGGAAAAGGTTTTTGTGTCTCATCTCCACATACAAGGACTCTGAAAGAATATTTTCAGAACATGATACTACACTAGTTATAAAAAAATAAGAAACGGTTACCTCCCATCCCCCGAAACCAGCAGGGAATTGAGAAAGCGGTCTTCCCCAGCCTTAAATGTGGTAACACAGTCACCTGTAAAAAATGTCGAAATGTATAAACCTATGTATGAAATGTATATAATGTATGAAACCTATAAAAAAATGTAGAAAATCGAAACGGTTTTATTATAAACTGCTCGCCAAAATTAACGTAACACTTTTTAGATTAGCCCCATTTGCGTTCTATTCGAGTTAGAGACTTAAGCGGTTTTTAATTTTCGGTAGCCTATAGGGTTGGTTTTAATGCTTCGAAGTGGCTACGTTGTGGCTTAAAAAGCCCACACCCCCAAAAAACAACGTCATGTCGAAATATGAATTCAAGGTTTTGAAGGTAATTCAGAGACTTACGGAATTGAGTAAGAAGGACGTTGTCAGGTAAAAATTCCATCCCGGCACATATTAATACCTCCTCGATAAGTTCTGTTCATTTGGTCGATGTTCCATGTCTTCAACCCATTTCCAGACCCCGTAAGCCACCCCTTTGCATTTACACTAGGTTTTGCGTGGCTTGACCTCTGTTGGGCGAATCCATTGAATCTAATGCTGACAAACAAATTGTGTAGGTCTTGATGCGTAGGGCGAAAGAATTCCTGAGGATGATTGAATCCTTTTTTGCACACCCCAAGTCGTCCGTCTCCTCAAATCCTCTGTTGGGTCACATCGCCCTCCTTTTTTGACCCCTCCAAAAATTGTTTGAGTGGGTGAACATTTTTGAAAGATGGGCTCGTTGGATACGTGGGTCCTCCATTTGCACTTATGTGAATCGACAATCGCGAAATTCGTGAGAGATGCTTCGTACACGTGGCAAGTGTGATTTTTGAGGCTTCGAGCATCCTCAGAATGGCTCTTTGAGTCACCCCATGCATCAAGACCTGGTTACAACCCTTCAGCGCGACACATTTTCATGGGGTAACCCATCCCATGAACATTAGCATTTAGCACTCAATCGGCCGTCCGCAGTGGGTCCCGTCAACTTCGAGAGCCTCCAAGTAATACCATGACATAAATTCGAGACAAAACGACATCCCATGCAGCCTCATAAAGGGGCGGAACCAGAGGAGCCAGGATGGGGTTTTTACTCGACAACGTCCTTCATATATTCATAATTCATATTTCGACATGGGGTGGTTTTTGGGGTGCGATCACCCCATGGATTTATGGGTCACAGCGTGGCGACTTCGGGTCATTAAAACCAACCCTAAATCAAAAAAATCAAAAAACGCAAATCTCTACTCGAATAGAAAGCAATAATTGTAGCTAATCCAAAATGTGTTACGCTAATTTTGACGAGCAGTATTATTCAATTGATCAAATAGAAAAAAATAAGGCATAATATTTGCAAAAATTTTCTAATCGATAGTATATTTTCGTTATATCAAATTCAAATAACAGCTTCTAGGAATCAGTGAAAGTTACAGACTACCATTTCTCACCATCATCCATCATTCTACCATCGTGACTGAATGGCTCTCACGCAGTTTTTATGCAAAAATTTTGAGTTTGGAATTATTAACGCAGGACCACCTTTAAAGTTATACATATAGAGTGATTAGAGAGAAATGCATCGTACTCCAGAGGGTATTCTACTCTTAAAATGGTCTAAAGAAGCTCATATGTTGATATCCGATTCTAATTTGTTTTCAAGTTATATATTTGGAGAAAATCAATAAACACTTTTCATATAACTCTTAACGTGTCTCAAGTGTTGATACTAATCATTATATCAGTTTATTGTATTATCAATAATACAATCATTTGTTGATACTAATGAATGAAAAACTAGAAAATATAGACTATAAATTTATATATTAGGTATGTTGTTTCCAAAAAACTGAAATTCAAATTTGGGCATGTCGACTTTTGCATTTAACAGCGAAACATGTCGCATTTTGTAGGTACTTAAGCAGTGGACAGTTGACAATATATTCCGATTTCGTTTTTATTCATTTCAACTCGGCTATCTTTTTATCAAAGGACTCTGCAATAATATTATGAAAATGAATGTACATATCATAAAATAAGAAAAATATAAAAAATGCTAAACACTTTCTTTACCTGAATAATTAAAAGACAAAAATTCTGAGGAAAATTACAAAAATATATTTTTTCATTATTTTCGGGTTAAACGCTTTCGTCTCTAAATTTTCTAAATTATTTTTAAATAAGTATTTCCATAAAGTATTCTCTCATAATTCCCTCATAAGAAAAACGGCTGATCGCATGTCTGCTCTCATTGGATATCATGGACATATCGCGTTTTGAACCAAAATTTCAATACTACACGTCGCGTCGGTCAATACAAATCATCAATTTCGAACCTTCAAAATATCTTTTTTCTTCAGAACAAAAAGTGACTTAATAGGTTTGTGTGCAGAGTAAAATCGACATTTTTATTGAAAATGGACACGTCATGTTTTACATATAGGCCCCTCATATAGAGTCTTCCTGTACCTCACTTCTCATCACTTGTTTTGAAATTAATGCGTTTTAAATAATAAAAAAAACATGAACAAAAAACACCATCGTAAACCTTTTTGCAAACGTCCTTTAAAAAATATTCTGCTAGAAGAATGATTGAAATAAAAATATAGCAGTTGTTTATTTGTTTTTTTCTTTTTTGTACTCGGTTATTGACTTAACCTACTATACTACTATAATAATACACCTACTCGGAAATATGACATAATTTATAGTAAGCTGTGGATAGTTATTCTTTGTTATAAAAAAAAAAACAAACACAAAAATCGTTGTATTGCTTCCTGTTGCTTATATCAGTGAAACATACATTATGGGCTATTAATTATTTGCTTAACATTTTTTACTTAGAACTTAAATTAATAAAAATCGAATAACAACAATTTTAGTTTTTGTAAATTATTTTTACGTATATAATACACTCCTGGAATTTGGTGCGTTCCTCCCATATCACCCGTGTTATTTACTTTATTCTTTACTTAATTTATTAGATAGAATTTATGCTCAGCCTAATATACTTAACTTACCCGTTTCCAAATTCATAAGGTTTATGTACATTCGGTTCCTACTAAGCGCCACTAAATGGGATTGGTCATGCAGCCCGTAATAAGGCATCTTTTGGTTCATTACTCCCTTTAATTTAGTTACAAAACTACCGGAGTTCAAGTCGTATATCCTCAACTCGCGTCTACACAGCACTATACACTTAAACTGGTCTATGGGTATAATATTGGTCGGGTGCGGCACACCTTTTAATATCCGCACCGGTTGACAACTGAAAATAAATACAGAATGTATTATCTTACTGATACATGTATTAATTATTATTTTTATATTTATTATTAGAACTATATTGCATTCAGATGAAACGTAGTCAAACATTCTTACAATTCGAATTTTTTTATATTATATGTATGTAAATATAGAGTATCATCGGCCATCCATCATTTAATATGCATCCTCCATATTTACATTTCATCATCCGTTATCCCCATCACCCATCGTTGAATAATCCTTATCTGCCATCCATTATCCATCTTGATCGTTCATGTGTCCAGATGAGTGCATCATCCGTCATTCGTCATCTATTTTTATAGTCTATCATTCATCATTTATCTTTTATCATATCTACTATCCAATATCTACCCACCACCCACCAAATATTGACCATTATTTTGTCATTCATCATTACTTTTGTCATCAATTTGTGCATCCATTCCAACATGATTTTAATTTAAAAGCGACTGCTTTATTTTAGTTAAAAAGTATTCATCATCCATCATGCGCGGTCGACCAAAGACGTACCATGTCAATAGCGGAATTATTGACGAAATTGGGAGACAAATTGTGAAATTGGTAGATTGTTCGCAGTAGATGTGTATACAGTGTGTCCGATATGTATGCGGCAACATTCTAGGAGCATACAGGGGAGAAAACTAGTTCTTCGTATATTTTTTTCGAGGTGCCTTGAACTTTACTGTTATCGCAAAAACTTTTATATATCTTTGTATAGCCGGGATGACATTTTATAGACCGTGCTGACGACATTGTAAAGCTGTCATGACTAGCTAAAGGGAAACTGTCTTTTTTTGTGTCAAAACACAGAAATTCAGAGACACGACGTGATCCACAAGGCCAGGTGGAGAGTATGAGATAAAAATAAACCCATAACGGACATCTGATGAATATGCAGTATTGATTGTTGTTCCGTCCCTGTTGCGACACGCCAGAATAGACGCTTTAATCAACATTTATCATTTGAAATCCATTATTCATCTGCATAGTCCATACATTCATCATCGAACATGCATCACCCATTCATGCATCACCCATATTTATAGCTTTCCATCAAAGCATCGTGAGCCACCGAACCCGAAATTTACAGAAGACATAATATGTTAGACACTTAGATAAAAGAAATGCATTTGTGATAAACAAAATAACAATAAAAATCTTTTGGTTGCTTACACTGGCCGACAAAATAAAATAGGATAGGACCCTTCAATGACCATGCATTTTTGCATGCTGAAACTGAATTTGATATTAAGAAACACGTCACGAGTCACAAATGCAGAAGAAAATGGACTACGAGTGGCAAAAATCACGTTTCGTGTAATTTCTGTTAATCTGTCTGTCTGTCTGTTTGCTTTAATTTTCAATAAATTCTTTCAAGATTAAGCCCAGAGACCGCAACAAGTTATTCACCATCCTCGTGGTTGCAGGTCAAGAAACTGGGAGAAAATATTTTTATTACTCATATCATATGGCACATTCACAGTCCATTGAATACCAGAATATATAAGGAATAATAGGTCAGATATAAAACACGAAAATGTTATTTTTTTTCTTTATAGGCAGTGCAGTAATACTAGAGAGTCAACTTTAAGACTCTGTCAGCTGCGAAACAAACTTGATTCTGAGCATCTCATCTCATCTGCTAAGCTTCGGAATCCTAACGCAGATATACGTTCTAACTCGAATATATTTCATGCTGCGGAATGTGGGTACAACATGTCATGGATCATTGCAACGGAACATTGGGAGATATATACATCATGAATATCTCACTAACACAACTAAAATTTAGAAGTAGAATCTAGTTTTAACATATCAAGGAACATTAAAAATGACACCCCGTGTCCTATCCAAAAGATACGACATTTTTGAATATTGTCGGCCAGTGTTATTATTGTAAAAATGCCTATGAGATATTGGAAAATCATGTATTTAGATAATATGTTAATTAAGATCAGAAAATCTGTTTTTAAAAAAAAAAAATGCTACTTGCGATACTTTGGTAGGAACCTATCTTCAATCTACCTACCTAATAACATCCCATACGCAGATCTCTTCTTTATCCGTCGATACCGTGACGATGAACTTGTTGGTTCTGGGCAGTCTTATTATTAAATTGAACGTCTTCTCACGATACGCGTTCTCGTCCGTATCACCGCCTGGTTCCATCGCAGCGCAGTTCAGAGGAATCAGTGAGCGGACGGGTGGATTTTTCGTTATACTGTACACTTTCGACAGACTGGAGCTGTCGTTCCCCAAACTGAGTTCGTGAATCGTCAATTTGTCCTCTAGGAATTTGTACAGGTGGGAATAGAACTGCCTGCCGTCGTAGTTGAGGACGCTGGCGTGGGTTTCCAGGAAGTCCTTCAGCACGTGCGTGAACTCATTCCTTATTCCGCCCTGCAGCTTGATGTCCTCAAGTAGCTGGTAGCAGTTCGATCCGCACACCTTGTCGTAGATCCACAGCACGTCTGAAAGGTACTTCGAGCCCTCGAGATCCGAGTTCAGATGGAAGTAGTGGAAGGGTAGCTCGTCCAATTTTCTTCTGTTGTAACTGGAAAGGAAAGTAAGCGGTTTTAGTATGGGACCCACACTAGACTTTAGGGGGGTTACCAGACCCAAGTGGAAAGTTATATTACCAAGAAAACCTCACCAGAGATCTTTGAAACGGCTTCCAAAATATTTGCGAAATAGTTTTTTTTTTTATTTCACGATCATCGAGTTAATACAAAAACTTTTTATCCTTGTATTTTTTGCTAAATCTTATTTAAAAAAAACGGAAATATTAAAAATTCAAATTTCCATAACTTTTACAGATCTCCAAAGTTCGAAGAAATCACAAATATAAAAAGACATTTACTTGGTTTATTTAATGTTTTTCTAATATTTTGCAAGCCGCTTTCGAGGTCGTCTCCTGGGGCACACATTTATTGACTTTTTTTTGATAAGTTTCGTTTGAAGTTATTTTTTATATCACGGCCTTCTGTTTGGATCTCTTAATAACCCCTAAAATGTGGCGGGGTCCCATGGTTCCTTTCGAAAATACAAGCCACCAGCCACCTCTGGGTTTTATATGGGTGACATATGTGTAAGGTGATATATGTATCTGTAAATAACTTTAGAAGAATTTCCATCGAGGATCGAGGTAACTAATTTAGAACAATATGTAGAATCCATACATTATTCGAGATTGTGAAGAATCTTTCCAGAAACTACCATTGCACATAACTATACCAAGATTTATTAGAGCTTTGGAATAACATTGAAGTAAGTACACTGTTTTTAGTATTTTTTTTTTCAATATATATTTGGGAGGCTTTTTATGATAGTTATTCCTTTTTTGCGAAATAATAGTTGATATTATTTAATACAGACTATTAATAAAGAATAAATACTGCTCAATATTGAGTATGCAGTCATTGAAGGTAAGTAAGAAATTCATTTTCAAAAACCTTTATTAACTTTTTTATAGGAACTATTAATATTGAATATATATATATATATATATATATATTTAAAGTTGCGGATTAAAGAGGACCATTTGAGATGAACGACGATAAGAATTGTTATATAATTTAGCATTGTGTTTATTCAGCTGAAAGTCTGAACATGTTAGGTGTATCAGCGCCATATTACCTATATATATTCCCCTATATTCTTATAGAGTAAAAAACTACCTCTATTCATTATACGTATTGTCTGTGTGAATTAAGTGAAACATAAAAACTGCGTTTCTTGATTTTAACAGAACAGCTTTGAGTAGGTGTAATTATAGATTTTATTATTATTACTTATGGGGTGGGTACAAGCTCTGTGCACAGCCGATGCTTATAGTGGCCCTCACAGACTGTTTATTCCATTAGTACTGTTTACTTCAGGAATTTAAGGACAGTTTCTAATAAAGTGACTTACTTTTTTAGATTCTATAGATTCTGTCTTATTGGACAGTGGCTTCTGTCACGTATGTTTGGTCATGGATACTTTCGACAATTCCCATGACAATTCATTCACTGACTTACTACTATATAAGTACAGTTAGTTAAGATCAAGGGAAGCTTTAGGTGTATTTGTCATATTGGAGGAATGGCTATAAAAAATGATGAGTATGATGCGTGAAATTAATTTTAAACATATGAAGAGATCACAATATAGATATGTCTTAATTCCATTCGAATTTGAGAGTGAACAAAGTAACGTATTAATTGTTATGTAACGTTTTTGTTTACATTAATCTTAGTAGTGATTCAAATACTGTAAGGTTTATCACATCATTTTTAATTGTTTCAGACTAAATATTTTATTATTTTTTGCTGTTATGTGTTCGTAGGTATATAATCGTAGTAAAAATAGTATAGCCGTAGGTATCAATATTACGTTTTTGAAATAATCAGTAACATTGTCCGACACTAAAATTAATGTGTTATATGTTTTTGCATAATATATGATATTTACTGCTTTATATTGATCTATAAATATGAAGCTAACCGTAGTACCATAAAAAAAACACTTAAATACATATGGTGTATAGTTCAAATTTAATTGCGTAGATTCACATGAATACGTATTTCAGTGTTTCAGGCTTTTACTTTTCAGGAAAATAATATAAATTTTACATTCTGATATTTCCCAAATACAACATTTTTACCCTATAAAATATAAATACCTAATAAAAAGTTTTAAAATTTAATTTAATATAATCAACAGTACTTATTGTATGACCTTTTATTAACTTTTAGTCTGACAGTTAAAAAACGAACTAAGTAACAATGTACAGCTATACTTTTCTATTAGTCGTCAACAAAATCATCTCATTCCCAAGAAAATAGTTTTTATATTATTTTTATCCAAGAAAAGAGAGGAGAAAAGGCTGTACAAAGCTTTAAAAAGTCACGATGTAAATAAAATTAGCTGAGTAAATGCAGTAGGTACTTCTTCTATAAATATATTTAGAAGATACATTATAGCTGCCATCAATTATGTATTGTATCTACTACAGACCAACTAGACTAAGCTACAAAGGCAAAATAATGAAACCAGAATGAGGTCTGGGCTTGTACGTTCATTTAGTCGTTCGTAGAGATTGTTGTCCGGTGCATTTCCCGTTTTTTGGAGAATTATTATTTTTTTTACAAAGCGGAAAATTATAGGTAAATGCATAGTGGGGGACTGTAAAAACAAACTTAAATTTGTACGTGACCTGACACAAAACATTTTTTAAATAAGTAAAAATGTAATTTAAAAATATTGTATATGAGTCTTCTGATTCGTATATTTTCATAATTCCAGAGTAAGCTTAGAGTTTATGTGCTCTCCATCGCGTTGCTACTGAATAGCGGCAAAATAGTGATTTTTGTTAAGTATAAGTACATAATTTAAAACATATTGACTAATCTAACGTACTTACGAGTATTTTATTTTCTAATTTAACATGTTTCAATGTAAAATATGTGTTTTACTAAAAGGTTCGTAATTTGCAGTTAGCATTTTTTAATTTTCCTTAATGCGGCTCTGTTTAAGAAGGCGGGGATTGTGTTTCCTTTCACACGTCCCATCCCCGGAATTGGGCTTCACTTGTTCTCATACAGAAGATATGGCCACATTTGGTCTAGTTCTAATAATTGGTACGTGATGTATCGGGTGTCTATGAAGACAGGTTACACTCAATTGTTTTTTAGCGTTTTTCACGTTTTTCCATATACTACATCTAATAAATAAATAGGAACTTTTGGATTTTTAAACGGGACTTTATGTATTATTTGTATAATTTTATCAATATAATTTAAGTAATTCTAAGTAAGAGGGTGTAAAAGTAATCAAGAATTGTGTTATTCTGTTCAGAATAAAAGAAAATCTCCGAAAAAAATAGTATTCATCTAAGCTTAATGCACTATTAAATTTAGTATAATCGAAGAGGAATTTTCAAAAATTTAAAGAACATTATGTACCTACCTGTGGTATTCCCATCTAAAAAAAAGTTATTTGACTTTAAAATTGCACCTAATTTTACAGTTCTAATGAAAATTCAGTTTTAATATATTTCTGATAAAAATATAATGTTTAGACGTTTTTTATTTAATCGCTTCATAGAACTCTAGATTTAAAAACAAAAATTGAAATTTTGGAAAAATTTCTGATAAAAAAACCGATTGCTTTTATGCCTTTTCACTTAGAACGACTGGTAAATTTAAATTATACATAAATACAGGGTGTTCCATTTAAAAATTCAAAATTCGTATTTATTTTTTAGATGTAGCTGGTTAAGGCAAAATGCAAAGATTGTTAAAATACTCCAAATTCTGAGCCACTCGCAACAGTGAAAACCCGACACGGGTGTTTGTTTTCGTTCAAAAGTTATTAAGTGTACTCTGTCTTCGTTGACACTCTGTATACTAATTTGTTCGTATATTTAAAACTAAAACCTAAATTTGTTTCTTACTTTTCGATTGCTAAAATTAAGATAAAACTATAACAGTATTATTATTTTTATTATATTAATATTAATATCAAAATATATTAATTAATATTAATATAATATTAATTTCATTTTAACGTTGATTGAAAATTTCCCAGAAGTTCGTCAGTGTACACGAAAAAACGGCGGAAAATCAAACAACAAAATAAAATAAATGATTGTTAAAAGCTTTATTAGGGAAACTATGTACATGCAAGAATGCCAACTTAACAGAAAATATGTACAAAAATAACTAAAAGTAAAAACTGAGGTGTTTAGTGGTGAAAACAGTGTCGCCACAACTAATACAATCACACACATTCCATACCATTTTCCTAATATATTCTCTTGCATTACGAGACGGGCTTGAACGTTGAGGGGCTTGCTTTTCCACCATTTGCCCTGAAATCAGAGAGGTAATTCAAATTCTGCAAAGTTAAGCGGTGACGTATAGGGAGTGCCCTCTAGTGAAAATGAAAATTGTATACTGCGTAGGGGAATCAGTGATCATACGCAAACTTCTTACACGTTTGGTATACGAAGGTTCTATAAAAAGTTCTATATTCTGGGGGATTTGGACGATGAAGTCATAATTGTAACAATAAATGGTAATTTGGATATAAGCAATACGTACACTAAAATATGAACAAATTGCAAATGACGAATTGTGTATAAGTATACCTACAACGCAACAATAAGTGTAACTGACAACACCATATAAATTAATGTGTTATGCCTCGTATATTTCGGAGTATTTCAAATAAATATCCCCAACTAGAAAATTGTTCGAAAATTGGTCCACGATGAGACCAAAATTTCATACGCAGGCATACAAATGTTTATCTATTTCTTTAGTAAGATACCAATGAGTGGGTCTGACGAGGTCATCAACTCAATAACGATAGATCCCTTAAGATAAAGTACAGCGAGAATAACCGCTTTATGCTTCTGGCGAGGAAATAAGCCGATACACACATTCATTTTTGTTCGTCGTTAGCTATGTCACACCGATGAGACCTAATAAGGTCGAGATATAGATCTGTGATTTCTAACAAATAATAACAGTGAACGGGAATTATACTCATTCTACTTTACCTTATTTCGGGCGGTTTTTTGAAGCTCTGTACAAACGAAACAAAAAAATATTTTTACTATCCATTTTTTTATCATTAGTTTATTGATATTTTAAAATAACATAAAAAATTAACTGAAAAAAAAGACTCAAAATTGACAAAGTTATGAGCTGGCAAAGTGGGGGTCGAAAAAAAAAGTGTGTTCTGGCGTGCATGATTTCAACCCTTCTGGTCATCTGAAACAAAGAAGCCGAACGGATTCTTATTTAATATAGATGCCCCTATAGACCGAACCTTGGAAAAGTCAAAACAAAAATTTTTCATAAAATGTTTTTGCATGTATTTTTAACAATTTCGATTTTTTAAAAATAGTAAAATTAAAAATTTTGATCTGAGCGTGCTTGAGGCGATAGAGGAATGTATAAAGAACATTCACACCAAATTTTAAATAAATCGGTTCATTAGAACTTGAGATATCGTGCATGCCAACTCGAAAAAAAGTAGTTTTGAGAAAAACGCGTTTAAAGTTTTGAGACAAGTTTCCGGCAATTTTATTCAGTTAGCACGTCCACGTTGCTTGAAGGCTGGCTCAAAACTAATTTGATATAAATACTAAGACGAAAAGATTCCGACTAAATACGTTTCGTGTTTCGTAAGTACTTGGGAAGCGTCTACCGTCTATTGTTCATTTGTTCCGGTTGGACCGGAGGCGATGCCGCGTCACAAAAATGGCTGTAAATCATAAAATAATTGAAATTTTGAAAAATCCTATTAAGGGCATATTCTTGAATGTCTTAACTTTGGAAATATGAAAAAAAGAAATTTTCGATTTTCTCAAATTTGTAGACTAGAATACCCACTTAAGAGATCTACAGTTAACGGTGTGCTCCTGGTAACAATATCTAGCGGCTGGTGACCTTGTTAGATTCGATCAAGTCGATTCCTATTTAAATTCACTAGGAGTCAGTCCCTGTATGTCACCGCTTTATTCCTCTGGCAAGGAAATAACGTGAGACTCTCGTTTATTGTTGTCAGTCGTCAAATATATCACACTGATGAGACCTAATAAGATCGAAATCCGAATATATGATTTGTGTCGACGCATAGCAGTGAGCAATTCATAAATGGGACAACTTGCAGTAGACAGGTATACAAATATAAGGGTCGTGACGTTATGACATGATTTTCTACGCTAAAGTTCATTGACATGAGGGCTCATAACATTAATTCATATTGGAAGTGGTTCTAGGGCAGCAATAAGGGATTCTTACTTACACTGTAATAGTCGTATAGCATTTGATTCGCCCATCTCTTGTGATCACAGTATCTTTGCGAGGCAGCTTGCCTAAGCATGTTGTCTTTCCATTGGATACCTAGCACACCGCCTGTCAACGACCACTGCAGAAATGGAGCCAAATGTTTATGTAGTCTAGACCATGCCAGACACGCTGGTGCCCATGGCACTGAAAAAACAAATATTTTCATGTTCTGTTACATTATCATGCTTTCAACTATTACGACAATGTACATTGTGCCCCTTGGTATTTGAGCAAAATGTACGTGAAATACAAACATAAAAGTGTAGACGTTATCAACACGATACTTAAACCGAATGTCCAAATGGAAAATTCCACGTATTTCCATTTTCTACCTCTACGCGTGTGTTGTTGAAATTCTGATAGCGGAAGATATTTTTAATTTTCTTATTTGTTTGTGTAAGGATTTGATACGCAACCACCAGTATACAGGTTGTGTAAAGGCAACATCGGCCACTTTTGAAAAAAGGACAAACAGAGTGAGATGACAGATAAGAAGCAACCGCATACGCATCGAAAGTAGTGAGGGAATAATACACCGGTCCATTCACCACCTGCCGCTAGACAGAGCGAGAAATGTACTTGAAGTAAACAGTATTCTTGTTAAAAAATTATTAAAATGGTTTATTCACGCGAAGAAAAATATCGTATAGCATGGCATCATAACGGCAATTCTGAACATAAATTACAAGATTCATTTGCTAACATGTGTTTCCAAATAGGCCAACACGTTCCACAAACACTAGGTACCTATCCAAAATATTGCGCATAATCTTATTCGACGGGCAATAAGCATCGCCGTGCCGTGTAGAAGGGTTGGGATACCTTCGACCACGTGAGAGAGGACTCGGCCGTTACTCTGGTTTCGGTATCGAATGTGTGTCTGCATTTTGTTTTATAATTAATATTTCATAAGAGATCAGATTACTTAGTTATTATAGTTTATTTTAGCTATTTATTTTCTGCTATTATGCTTACTAATGGCTGTTCACGCGTGCACAACAACAAAATTTTAAACTAAAACAATATTATCCCTTCTCTTCAAATACACTAACGTATTGATTCGTACTAACTAGCGGTAGGTGGTGAAGGGCCGGTCTTATTTTCCCACTACCTTCGACGCGTAAAGATGGTTGCGTCTCACATGTCGTTTCACTTCCGTTTGTCCTTTTTCATAACTGGCCGATGTCGGCTTTACCCATACTGTATATGTATGTGTACGTGTGGATGCGTAAATGCCAATCGAACCGTTCTTGCTGTAGATTTCGTAATCCCCTTGGTTCTCTGTGTTTTCTTAGGACAGTAAAACAAATAATTTATTAAATATATACAATAGATATACATTTTGGAATAGATACAACGTTTTCTAAAATCAGGTGCTTTATAACAATGAAATTTCATTATTAGAAAGTATCTGCTTAAGAGAATTGAATCTATTACTAGTCTATGTAGGATATATAACTATTAGCTCAGGATACTCATACATTACGAGTATGGTTGATGATATCACTTTGGATATGAAAACAGACAAAATGCCTAATAAAACTGTTTTCTTACTCGAGATGACACGGTGACACCCGGTTCACGGACTGGGTAAGGAACCTAAACAAAAATGGGGATTACAACGAAGATCTCAGCAGCAAATTGTGTGGTAATGAGATGGAGACCGGTCTATATATTCTATCAGACTATGAGGCATTAGATCTCAGGAGATACGAAATATTTGGGGATACAACAGTGTCTCTGGAGACATACATCACCTACGGTGTGTATGTAAAGACCTGTATCGTTTTGAAAGACCTGGGTACAGGAGTGTGGGGAGTAATTTAAGCAGTGGCGGTTGGTGATATTTCAGTTAGCCATATCTTGAAAACGACGCATGGGACTCACTTCACTTTTTAGGTGATGACTATACACCTCTTACAGAAAGGATTTATAAGTGAAAAAAACCGTCAGCAAAGTTTGCGAAAACATTTTAAAACACCCTGGGATCTCAGTAACGCTCTGTGGAATATTTGTAGTATATATTTTTTTCATAATCTAGAAACAAATATAAGGACTGGTTTTTCGATTTGTTACAAACTATTTTTTTTTTCAAAATGTTATGGCCATTTTAATTTTATTTTACAGGAACATTTTGTTTCCCAAAATTAAAATGGCCATAACTTATTGAAAAAAAAAAAAAATTTTGTAACAAATCGAAAAACCATATTTCAATTTATTTGAAAAGTTTGAGGTTATGACGAAAAACAGTTAATACAAAATTTTAGATCTTTTTATTATCGACAACTTTTATATTTAACTTTTGTTGATCCGAGCTATAGTTTTTTTTTTATTAACGAAAAACAGTTTTTTTTCACGTGTTTCTTATTTTTCACCAAAATCCGTACGGTTTGTAAAAGAATTACCCACATGTAGATTTTTCGATGATTGAGGTTTTGTAGCATCTTTTACCTAACGTTTCCGATGCATTTTAAATTTACCGTATGTAGAACTGCTGTGGAAATTCTCATCGAAGGCTAGCAAGTCCAACATTTCCGAATCTGTGATTCCATGCTTCGTGGAGGTTAGTAACGCCAGCGCGTGTTGCACCTGGGTCACTCCGATGATGGATTCCAGTTCCTCCAACATTAGATTTAACTGGTCGTTCACGTGACCTTTCGGTATCACGTCGTCCTCCTTGTCCACCCACCACGACGTTTGCCACGCCAAAACCTATGGAAGAGAAGCCTAGATTTATTATCCTCGGTATTGTGTATAGAGCACGATTAATCTCAAGTGAAATCAAACTGAGTTGAAGTTAACTCTGGATATATTAGACGCAGTAAATCAGCTGTGTTTGTGTGCTATTTGGGTCAATCAATAGATCAAGAAAATTGGATACAATGCGTGATGGATAGCGTTGCAATAACGTGTGTAAAATTGGTAAAAATGATGTTGTGAGAATTTATGTTAGAATAGGGTTGTTTGACAGTATCATCATCATGGAAAATATAAGTGCCCGGGTCATATTCTTCATGTAAACTGGTTGTCAACAGGTTCATTTAATTCAATTTTTAGTACCAATTTTGAACAGATGTAATTCAAAGAATAAATAATTATTGATCGTTTTTGATACCCTTGGCAACAAACATAAGATATGAACATGGATTATTGGAGCTTCCTATTATATCTCCAAACGTTTGTCAACAATTTTTTTATCGTATTTTTTAATGGAGATATCCAATTTTTTCCATTTTTATTGATTTTGCCCTTTTATACTATCTGAATAAGTTTGTAGTGAAAACAGAGCTAATCAGTACCTTTACTTTAATATACAAGTATCTTCTCTTGTGTGAAGCCCAATAAAAGTGAAAAAAAAATGAAATACGTCTGGATATATGATAGGAAACTTCAATAACACAGGTCAACAAGGGTCAAGAAGCCTTGAAAGAGGTGTCTTGTGTATCATAAAAGGAAAAATTGTATCACAACTTAGTAGTATAGTAAAGTAGTATCACAACAAAGTATACGAGTATAAGCCAAACTTATTCAGTAGTGTACACAATAAAATTACACTGAAAATATTGATTTTTGACAACACTAACAAAATATTACAATAAATTGTAATGGGACATTTTTGACACCACTAAAAAAACATTACAATAAATTGTAATGGGACTAATCTAAAATAATGGCATCCTTTTGTTTTTCCTTTCTGTCAAGGTCAAATACATGAGAATGAGGCTAAATGTCCATTGTCACCAATACATAGATCCTGGGCATGTCCTCTTAGGTTTGAATACGCATGTGAAAACCGTGACATCATTCTTAAAATTTCAATTCCAGTTTTAAATTGTATGAATTACGTCCTTAAAGAATAATACTTTTGGAACAAAATACCTTCATATATTACAGCACGAATAACCATTAAACAGAAACCTATTTATGATAGTTCGAAATTATGCAGGTATTAATGATCCATTTTGCTGATGTACCTACCTTAGAATACAATGGAATGCTGCACTCTTGGACAGATTTCAACACACAGTCTTGTATTTTAGAATTAACGCTATGATTGTACTGCATGACACTGGACATGAGAATACCCTTGGCTTCGGTTTCTCCCAGGAGAGGCATCTTAATAAAACTAGTCTCGCTTAACTTCTTACTAATATCCGAGTGCATATCACTACCCTCTGATACAGAGGTGATAAACTTTATGTTGTCTGGCAACTGTATGGGAAGCCAATCTATGTTTTTAGAACTGTACGCTCTCACTTGATCCAGACCGTCTAAGAGGAGAATCAGAGGTCTTTGTAAACAACTAGCTGTTAATAGTGATGGAAGTATGGCTGTGTACGTTTCCATGTTCTAAAAAAACGCCCAATGAGTATACAACTATATTACATAAATATAATCTCGATTAGTTACTTTGAGACAGAAATGTGGCGAAAAGTAAAGAGGTAGAAGGTAAAATTTTTGAGGTAGAATTCAAATATCTCAGTAATAAGCCTCTTTTTACTTTCTTATGAAGGTAGTAAGTCAAATTGATTCATATCAAGAAGTTCAAGGAAGATAAATGAATAGAAGGCTGGCTAGGTCCAAAAGGGCAAGAAGGACAACTAATTAAGGAGGGTAGTTAAATACGGCAAGGAGGTGTAGGAGAACAAGAGCCAGGGGTGGACAAAAGGACAAGAAGATTAAGAACGAAAGGAAGTTAAGGAGGACAAGGATAGCAAATGGCGGCGGAGGAGGACAAGCAAAACAAAAATAGGTTATAGAGGATTAATGGATATTAAGGGGGCAAAGACAACAAAATGAGGACGAGGGGAATATAAGGAAGGGTAGGAATATCGAAATGGTTAAAACGGAGCCAAGATGAAGTAGAAGGTTAAGTTGGACAATTATGACAAGGATAACAAGGATCCAATTAGTCAACGTGAAGGTCATAAAAATAAAATAAATCAAGAAGGTCAGAGATGTCAAAGAGGCTACGGTGTAAATTTTAGAAAAGTCAAAGAGGTCAAAGAGGTCGACCACATTTTTACGAATATAACCTAATGTTTTTAGCGAGTTACTCTAATTAAATATGGAAAAAATTGGATATGGAAGTAGTGATTCCTTAGGCAACGGTTTTTATATGTACACAGTAGCTTAATACTTACATGAGTACAATAACATTTATGACCATAATTCAAAATTGAACACTGATTTGCAATTGAACTTAACAGTTGCTCTATCGTGCTTGATTGGGCACTAATACCAATAAATCTAACTATTAAAAAAGCTTCAGGTAACCATTGTTGGCAACATTGAGCTATCCTAGCTAATAATGTCGTCTTACCACAACCACTGGGACCATATATGACTAGCGGAGATGTACTTTCTCCAGTAATATAGCTGAAAAAGTAAAAACGGGCATTTAAATCAGTTGCGATTTTTTTCTACGGGTGGTATACAGGATATTGTTTCATTTTGCTTGAACACTTTAAACCACTTAATACTGAAACTTTTCACTAAACGTTTGCCAACCATGTTCAAATCATCTCCTGATGATGAGCACAAGATGATTATAACTGATTTTAATCATCTCTTGGTGATGCCAACGTAGTGGGTGTTAAGTGGTTAAAAGTGTTTAAGTGTAAATTTGTTTCTACGCTGAAGTAGCACCTCTTTTCCTGTAGAATATTGTTTCTTGCTATCGAGTCATCCAAAATAAAAGTCTCCAAAGTTGGCCGAGTAAAAAAAGACATATTTCTATTCTATCTTAAATTATAACCTTATTTAATTGTCAAGGCTGATATTATGTGATATTTATTTTATAATTGTGACAGTCAATAGTTTGACATAACCGAGAAGCTCCGACATGACCGCTATTTCCATCTCTCTCGTTCATAGCCACATTTGATGTTTGACTTTTTTTGGATGTCTATTATTGCTACTGAATATAGTGTGGTAGATTGTAAGAGCTTTCTTCAAAAGTTGCAATAGAAACTAGGCGCGAATTTAAAATAAAATTCGTTTAATAAATTTTATGTTATAATAATTGTCTCAATCGTTCTCTAGTTCACGTATGGTAAACAACTTCAAGGTACAGTTCTAAAATAGGTCTAAGTTCTTGGACCCATTTTAGTTTAATAATGATGTACCACTTTCCAAACCGTTTTTAATAAGTGCACTACAGTACAGTGTACTACTATTTGTATGCGAAGGAAAGACAATTTCATATACAGATATATTTTTTATAAAAATTTTTGTACTTATTATATTTTAAGATTATCAAAATCAACAGTTAAATATTTCGAAAAGCCACAAAATAACTAATATCAACTGTTCAAATTAAACACCCTATACACTTTTTACTATTCTGAAAGAATAAGGAAAGAAGTTTTCGAAATATTTATATTTAAAATGTGATAATTATAATGGAACTTCCTAGATTGTCATTTTTTAACGAGAAAGGCGTCAGTGGTAAATATTATTAAACATGGCGAAGGAACCAATTGAAAATGTTATTAAAAATGACGATGGCGAAAATTTGAATAAAAGTGGAGATTTATTTTCTATTACATTTAGAGAATTTATCATGGCGCCTTCGCCATTTTTGATGAAAATAATTAGTTTTAATTTTAAGTTTTAATTATAAGTTTTTATAATTTTTTTGTTCTGTCTCATATAATAAACCTTGTTGGTACGTAGGTGCCAAATTATAAACTAAAGCTTTGTAAAGCTCTATATCGGTTGCACTTTTCGAGACTTCTAGCTTCTTTCACGTACACTTCTAGTTGCACCACCAAAAATGCGTACTTACGATTTTATCTCGTTTATCGTCTTCTCTCTATTGATACTACATTGCGCAGCTTTTTGGCAAAAGCTCGTCTGCTGATTGAGCTCCTCAAATAGACTGGCCTCTATGCCGTAGCTCGGCTTCAACATGGTCTTGCTTTGATGCTCCTCTATTATTGTGTCTGTCATCTCCGTCAGATGCTTCTTTAAGTGTAACGTTACCTGGGCGATGTATTGCTCGTGTTCTAGGATATCTAGGTTTAGTCCACCCTCCACATATTTGACGGGTATCCTAACTATGTGCTTCTCCGTTAGTTGATTCTAAAAGCGACAGGATTTTGTGAAATTCAAATAAACTCTGATACCGAGTTCTGGAAAACTGCGATTGTGTGCGATGTGATTTTAAAGAACACATGTTGTTCTTTAAAATCACACATAAAAAAACCTAGAATGGATTTTTTTATGAGATTTGGTAAGTAGTGAATGACATTCAGAATGAATAACATTGTAAAAATATGTAGATCTACATTTTTATTCGAGAAGTCGGGAAATAATGGGCTTTGCCGCGAGTCAAGATCTGGAAATTACCCCACTATCGTGCATAATAAATTTTTTATTGTCGTTCTACATAAATTATTAATTGTGTGCATGATTATGAGTCTACTTGGTTGTCTATTATTTTCTTCTATTTATGTATACAAATCAATGCGTACCTATACATGTGTGGAATTGAATAAATTCAGTATGTCAATTTTATGTAGGCGCCTGTCAATGAAATGTCAATTTCGTGATTTTACACGTGAAGCAATTTTTATTGTTGCGGATATTTTTAGCCTATTGGTTGCAAAAATTGATCACGTAACTGTAGGTGGTGATGTTATAGCCATTTTTTTTAATAAAAATGTATGAAAAATGACGCATCATTGGACATTGAATTCAAAGAGGAATTCAGCGCTGACCTGCCTTTTTAATTTTTCTCCGAAATTAATCAGAGTTTTTTCTAGAAATGGTCTAAATATGCACCCAAAATATTGCATTCCATCTTTAAACCAGAAAAGGAACAAACATAAACGGGTTCAATTAATAGCTAGCGCAAAAAAAAAAACAAGTTTAGACAAAAAGTAATTGTTTTTTTCTAGTCAATGTCAATTTGGAAGTTACCCTTGTGACTGTTTAATATTTTGACTGATTTAGATTTCATATGAACATGGTGTATTCAAACAAAACTCATAAAATAATAGTTTTACTCAAGAACCATTTGAAGCCAGCGATACGCACAAAGCGAAGGGGATTGCTGGGTGCACAAAACATGATAACGCCCGTCATCATTCAGTTCGTGCAACTGAATTTTTATCACGCGGTATCGAATCCACTACCTACCCGATGGCGTAAGTGCATTGCACTGGGAGGGGATTTAGTGTCGAAAAATAATGTGCAATCTAACATTATCAGTGCATTAAGGTAACGGAAAAATATAATTGCGTTTTTTATTTGATTCTCCCTCGTATTAAAGAATATGTTTAATTTCGAAGAAATAAAAACTAAATACAGCCTAAAAGCCCATTACTTGCCATACGTTCCCATTTAAAAAAAATGTCGATAACGCCATCACCTACAGACCTATTTGTAACCGATAGGATAAAAATCAAAATTGCTTGACGTGTTTTGATATTTCATTCCCATGTGGAGATGTTGAATATATTCCATTTGGGTGATACACATCGTATTAACAATTCCTAATATCGATTTGGATTTAATAGCAGTGGCTTAGTCCATCTATAAACTATTTATGCTTGTGTTAGTGCTTACCCTGAGATCTTTTTGTAAAATATTTAGTCTTCTGTGCGCTTCGGCTTCTCCTGGACTCATGTTGTCTGGAGTTTTGGCAGTCGGCATGTACACCCTGTTCAACCATATGCATCTCTTTGCCAGTTCTTGACTCATAAACACAGTGTTGTGCACTTCCTGAAATAAGTCGTTTTTGAAAACCCACGAGCAGGTGAATGAGATTGATGAGAGTTTGGATTTCACATCTCATATCAAACCATTTTTATTAGAAATAATGAGAACATACGTTAGGAAGTAAATAGCCGGACTTTAGGGAGATAAAATAGACGCTAAAGATGAATGCAAAGGAAATTAGTATTGGAAAATATTGGAACAATATGTTTCTTTAGATTTTTTGGCACTCTGTTATTTATTATGCTGACTTGGTCTTTAATGTTACCTGTTCAACAACAGTGGTCAAATACGTATCCCTCAGCTCCTGAGAAAAGACAGTAATGAGGACTGCCAGCATTTTATCAATCTCTGTGGCCCATTCGGCGAAAGCCTTCTCACGATCCTCCAGAGAGGTCTCTTTGAATCCGGGAATGTGGCAGGATATTGGCCGTAGACGATAACAGGGTGGCTGTGCGTCACTATCCAACACGTACCTAAAATTAAGCTCTATCAATAACAGTAGGTTGATGCAAAATTAATAACGATTTTTTTTGCGCTTTTCTTTTCTTGACACATTTGTTTCAAGAAAAGCGGTTTGTTTATTTTTTTTTTACAATAATCTCTATTTCAGTAATAAAAATGCGTATTGAAAATCATCTTCATATTCGCCATATTATGCTGTACCAGTTCGAGAAAGGATGGAAGGCATCACAGTCATTTCGCGATATCAACGAACTTTTTGGAGAAGGAACATTCAGCCAAAAGCAAGTGGAAAGATGGTTCAATAAGTTCAAATCGGGCGACGTAAACCTAGCAGATGAAGAAGGAAAAGGACGACCAGGCACTTGACAACCAATCCACGATCGTACGCCGTCTCAAGAAGGGCGGAAAGGTATGGAAATTGGCTGGATGGGTTCCGCACGAACTCTCCGACAACAACAATGCCGAACATGTTATCGGTTCTTTTACCGATTTGCTCCAATGTACTGAGCAAACTCCGTTTCTGAAGAATCTCGTCACAGGTGATGAATCATGGTTGATGTTCGAAAACGTCAAAAGAAAGAAGGTTTGAGTATCGCCAGGTGTTTCACCCAAAGGAATACCGAAAGACGTCTACTGTAAGAAGGCTGTGCGGTGTGTCTAGTGGGACAGAAGCTGAATCATCCACTGGGAGATCATTTCAAACATCATTTGTTATTGGTGGAATGACGAGGATGAGCGACAACGGTAGCGGATTCCGGACAAAATGGAAATCGGCAATTCAACATCAACAGCGACGTCTATCTGTCTCAACTTGACCGCCTTCACGCTGCAATCGAGTCTAAACGACTGCCCAAAAAGAACTATATTGTCTTCCACCACGATAATGCACATCCTCATATTGAACGTCGTGTAGTCGAATCCATCGTCAATAAGGGATGGGATCTGCTCCCACATCCGCCGTATTCACCAACCGAAGCCTCTACGGACTACCACATCAGTCGATCACTGAAAAACTGGCACACGAACAAAATTTACGACGATTTGGATGACTTGGTGGTCAATGTCAAAGCGTGAATTGCCTCCAAGAACCGTAACTTCTTTGCCCATGGAATCGACTGTTTACCAAGATAATAGGAAGCAGTTACTGAAGTCGATGGTGAATATGCTCCAGAATAATTATTTAAACAAGTTGTTAAATCTCATTATTATGTTTTTTGAATAAAATTTGTTGAAAAATTCATTAATTTTGCATCACTCTATTAGATATCGCAAATGATTACTCGGCCTCGGTCGGATTAGGGGTAGGGAATATTACCTGTTGTGCTCGTATGTAGTTTTAGCTCCCTACTCTCGGATATATACATAGTATGTACATATTTAGACAGTTTTGGAAAAAATATATTCGTCAGTGGAAAGAGAATAATTTTTGATTACGAGTACGTGTGTTGGGCAGAAATTCTATTTCACGGCCTTATTTATTAGCGTGTAAAAGATTGTAGCAGTATACTGGCGACGTAATTACACAATTAGCGAACTCTACACTTGAGTAATTTGAAAATTTTGCCGATCAAGTTGTAATATTTTCAGTGATGGTGCTGCGTTTTTACGTTTCTTTACGTTTCTTTACGTCTTGCAAGTATTATTCACAAGTAGATCAGTTAATAGCAGAAACTAGAGGCTCCAAAACGTATTGAGGAATTTCACAACTTTTGCACGGAAATTTCTGCGTCACCGCAACCCATTTTAACAAGATTGGGTACGTGGTTTCTTATGTGCAACATATTGAAGCAATTAAATCTGTATTTAGCCATTCCTCGAAGTGTTTGGAATTTTCTAGATAAGTCTGGAGAGTGGTGGGGTACAAGTTATATAAACCGTGCACTTATGTGCGTTAACATTATTAAATCTCAGATCGGAATTGTAATGTGCAGCGTGGAACTGAACGAAACTTCAAGCGAGATTCGATATGCTTTATTATATGAATTTAGATTAGGCCATAATACAACCGAAGCACATCGAAATGTAGTGGCCGCGTATGGCGACAGCGCCCTTAGTTTAGCAACATGCAAAATATGACTTGCGCGCTTCCGATCTAGTGACTACAGCAGCGACGAATAACCATGATCTGGTAGGCCACATAAACTTGATTCCGAGTGCTTGCGTCTGATTGTCGAAGCAATCTGTATGGACCCACACTAGAGAAGGCACGAGAGCTCGGCTGTAGCCAGGCCATCGGAAAAAGTTGTCCAAAAGTTGGGCAAGTGAATACCACGTGTATTAAGCGAAGCCGGTCGCCAGCATCGGAGTAACATTTACACACAATTTCTCTTCCGCAGTCATCGTTTTTACTTGTAGAACAATATTGTTACACATTTTTTTGGAAATGTGGTATCTGCCTTCTCGTTGGCGCCAGCTTATAGAATCGGATGGCGCTCACATTGTAAATTAAAATCCTTCTGTTTATAAAATAAATAATCATATTTGAACATATCAGCAAGGCTCAATACTTCATCCAACCGGATAATTCGAAAGTAGCCGAGGGTATCAAGAAGAGCCAGCAGCAATTTGAAAATGAACAATTTCAAGCATATTTAGAAACAATTCACAATATTTTCAAACAATATAACTAGCGGATGCAGTACAACAGTTCCAAAGTACATAATTATCGTTAATGGAATTTATACATATCATAAATCAATTAAAAACAGTTGCAGACAGTAAAGATAAAACAAGATATCGTGAAAGAAAAGTTGGAAATTAATTAAAAAAAAATCCTGGTTTGGAAAGACTGTTTACACTAAGCCTGGACCTGAAGATCGGGTAACTGAATTTAAAGAACATTTTTAATACGCAATTAATACTCTGCGAGAAGTTGAATGCTTAATTTCATTATATTAAGAATAGTTTTACTCCACGTTTTATATAAAAACGTATTTTGTTTGGATTAAAAAATAATTTGAGAATTTAAATTCAAATATTTTTCCGACTACTACAAGTGATATAAAAAACTTTATACGTTATATTTACGTAACGTTATATTTTCGTGACACGTTAATTAACTAATAGAAAACAATATAACAAGTCCAAATGACGGAATATGCATTTTTCCAGCAATTGTTGAAAATCTAAAATAATTAGTGAGAAAAAAATAAGTTTCAAACAAAAGTTCAACAATGGTAAATCCTTTAGTTATTGTCATATTAATGTTACTAAAAACAGGTTATAAACGTGCAAAAATGTAAATGGAATTTTCATTCAAGGATAAACTCAATCATGTTTCTCTCAACAATGAAACACATAGATAAAATAAATTATCGTGACCTTCTTTATAACATTCATGACTAGTACATACCATTTTGAGAGCAGTCCTTGAGCTGATTGATTTTCCGCACTTTCCATTGCCATCTTGAAATCTGTACTCTCAATTGTTATAGGAAGAAGCTGTGTTCCCAAGGAATTGTTCAAAAATAAAACAGGAATAATGTAAGCTACTTCCATCTGTCCTATAAACAAAGACAAATATAAGTACATACATATAACAAGACAATATTTATTTCTAAATCTGACCAGTGCGTACAGACTTTTAAATTGAAAGTTCGTACTCGATTGCTTAGTCTCATTCTAGAGTACAAGAAATAAAATTGTAAACATATTATACTCGTTTCATAAATTAAGAAAAATATCTGCCCAGTGTGTGCAGCGTTTTAAAATGGAAGCCCCTACTCGTTTTGTTTTAGTCTCATTTTCGATGATGAAAAACATCATAAACATGTAATTTGTAGGATTTATAATGTATTGTCTATTACTACTACAAGAAAAAAAATTGAACGTTACAGGTTGACGGATTTTGAAAAAAGTGTTTAGTAAAAAATGTAGATAAAATCAGTACACAAATTCGATATCCAAATCTGACTAAAATCATTCCCTGAAATTCAAATCTAATGTTAAAACTTACTGGTAAGTTCTCCTATACACAGTTCCGGAAACTCGTGATCCTGTTGTTTTTCTAATAGAGTTTTCCAGTGTAAATCGACTATGTGCAGTTCGTAACCTCTTGTCCTGCAATGCGCCCTTAGTTCGGGATAAATTACATTGTGGAGGGCACCCTTTTCCACATAGCAATCTGTAAAACAGGATAACATAGCCTTCTCAAGCTGACATTTCTAATATGTAACCACAGCTATCGAAATAATATAAAATATGATACATATGTATATACGTCCTTAATTCATAAAAGTAGAAGCTGAACATCAAATGTTTCTAACATCATACTTTAGAGATAACGTCAGTAAAATTTTTTACCTCTACCTATTTTTAATTTAGATATATTTTTGAAAGTGTCTTAGTTGACGTTATTTGTCCATCTATCAAGGTTTACCTCTCGAAATTTCTCTATTCTTTCAAGGAATTTCCTTAGGTTAATTTCTCGTTGCATTAGGAGGGGTCTCGGGGATGCCCCCCAAATATGAAGTCTCAACCTTCAACGAAATTCCATGATAAATATAGTAGAAGCTCGATAATCCGAACTGATTACTGTAAAGGGTTGTTCGGACTACCGATTTGTTTGGATTATCAAAAAGAATTTTTGGATCAAGAAAAAAAATGTTATATTAAACGGAAATACACATTTATTCAAAAGTTTTATTTCTTGAACAAAACTAGGACACGAAAAAAAAAAATTAAATCATCTTAAGTGTCCTTTATTAATTGCACATCTTATGGGAAACATTTTTATTAACAATTTTTTTAATGCAACTTTGGGCTCACGTGATTGTCGGTATTAGTCAAATTTGACATTAAAAAAAATCGCTAAAATTGGGAATCCGGGAAGAAAAATTGTTTCTTGAAAAATTTTACATAAGTGTGCAAAATCTTAATTCTATTAAATTTGTTTTTTGCCTCTTTTTTAATGTTACAAAACTATCCAGAAAAATGAATTACTTAGAACTTTATATTAATAGATATTTTGTAGTAATAGTAGTGTGTAATGTATAATGAAGTAGTTAATGGTGTGGTAAATCTACCGAACTGAAGGCTTTTTTTTCAGTTCGCGGTGTTAATTTTTTTTTTGGATAGCTTTGTAGATATTAAAGATAGGCAGAAAGCAAATACATATTCTAATAGAGCGATCAGATTTTGCATACTTAGGTACAAATATAATGTTTGGAAAGAAACAACTTTACCTAGTAAAAGTTTTTGAAAACGCAAAAAATACACCCATTTAGAGCGATTTTTTTAAATGGTAAATTATTGTAAATGTTATGTGCAGAAAATCTGGTGACCCCGTTCGAATTTTGTTTTTAACATTTTTAAACCACAGGTTAACCCCAACGTTAAATGTCAAAAATGGCTTTGTTACTTATTTTTTTTCCTCCGTGAGTTGGTAGAACTGCCGATGTCACCGGAAAGTTATAAATAAATATTGTGGTTTATACATGTACAGGGTGGGCCATTTTAATCTCCACACCGGAATTTCTCAGAACCTAAGCTAGATACGAAAAAAACGTTTAGACAAAAGTTGGAGGCGGCAAAGGGGCCATGCACTGGTGCCAATGAGTTTGATCTTGAACCTGACTGATCTTTGACCTTGAAATAACCTTTTAAGGTTATTTTAAGGTCAAAGTGTTTTTTTAATGGGAACACCTACTTTTGACCCCGGATTTGAAAAGAGTGGGAAAATTTACTTCCAAAATGGTACTTGTCAACAAGGTCATGGCAAGGTCGAATGAAGGTCAAATTTTCAAAAGTTAAATAACGAGGGCTAGCTCAGAATAGAGATTGGAAACAGTAAAATTTTTCTGATTAAAGTTGTCAGGGTCGAATCAGGTCACTTCCTGATACCAATGACCTTGACTTTAAACCCGGTTTTTAAGGTTATTTCAAGGTCAAAGTCATTTATCAAGCGTGAAACCCTACTTTTAACCTACGATTTTTGAAAAAAAAAAAAAAATTCGTCGGAAATGATGTTTCTGTAAAGGTGATGATAAATAGCCCTCGTTATTTACCATTTAGGACGTACAATTTACCGCTATTTTCAAATCCGGGGTTAAAAGTAGGTGTTCCCATTTAAAAAAAACCACTGAGTTTGAAACAACCTTGAAAATCAGGTTCAAGATCAAAGTCATTGGCACCAGTGCGTGTCCCCCTCTGCCCCCTCCAACTTTTTGTCTGAACGTTTTTTTCGTATCTAGCTTAGGCTCTGAGAAATTCCGGTGGGGGAGATTAAATGGCCTACCCTATATACATAGGTCAAAAGTTGGTATATGTTATGAATAATGTCCGGGAAAGTATGCTGTCACGCACAGCCGGCACTATACAATTCTATGACAATTAAAGTATAAACCGTACTTTTTAAGCGCATATTTCATGCCTCTTTATAGCCACGCCACTGTCCGTGCGTAGAATGTTATCCCGAATCGCGAAGTCTTCACGGGAACCAGGGACTTTGCGTGATATTCCGCGGTGTAATATTGCGGTAGCGACCTGCTGGCGGTGTAAACGGGTCGACCGCTGCATTGAAAACAATTTTTTTGTCGCGAGATAGTCACTCGTGAATAGTGAAGAACTGTATTTACATATTACCTGATTTTATGTGGATTTCTGCAATAATGGCACAGTCGTTACCATTTGTGAATGAACTTAATAAAGATTTTACAATGGACGGTTCACATATTTTATGTATTCCTTATTTCATGATCGCCGAGAGTGTAAAAGACATATAGATTCGAATATCCGTACAAAAATATACCGGGTATGGTTAGAAAAGAGGAATTTTGGTTTGATTTGTGCATACTGTTTTGCGCATGTAGTATTGCGTGGAACGTGGTTGAGACAATATTTACTTTAGACATTTTTTTGCCAAATATGTATCCGATTTTCCATTGTCTAGTAGCCATACATTGCGTAAAACTTATTTACAGAAGACATATCAACATGTCATGAGAGATATCAAAGAAGACATACATACGTAATTTTCTGTGGCTGACAGTGGCCAAAACAACAGATTTTGTGGTATTAAGGTCGTTAATACCCCCGATATTGAAAGCTAATAAACGGGTTTTGCAAACAGGGGCTAAAACTATAGAAATAGTAGTAATACAAGTGTATTGTCCTCTGGAGATGTAAAAAATAATAAAGTACTCATGTTATATTATTATATAAAGTACCCATATTTTAATCAATGGCAAAAGTAGGTCAATACAACTGCTTATTTGATTAGTAGCAAAATGATCCAAGAGCACTTGGACCGTTTTGCCGCGAATAAATGTTTTGATTTGTTGACCGCTCATGGTTACATACTCTGTCAAGTTTCGATATTTAGTTTAGTTTCCTAGGGTGATATTGAGTTACTTGTGTTTGATTATGAGTAAACAAAAGAGAATTGTGTCAGGTAAATTACTAGATTAAAGTTATATTATCTAATATTGTTATTGAGATTTGTTTAAGAGTTGGCCACCAACTGTCGAAGAACTGATTTGCTATAGCGACCAATGTGGAGGCCAAAACAAAAATAAAAATATTGCAAAATTATTCATGTTTCTGGTTCAAGCGACAACCACGCTATTATGACAATTACGACAATTACGTCATTATATATTTTTATCCCAGAACATTGGATAGACATGATAAAAAGAACTTCAAAAAAATTTCAAGTATATAACATGGAACAAGGTGACTTCCTCTGTTTCGATTACCTCCATACGATCATGTTACATCCTAAAAAAGACATGGAAAAAGTTCCATTTAAATGGCGACAAATCATGTGGTTGTACAGACGTGAACACTTTTTATCCTTTTTATTTCATTTAACAAGGAATCCAACATTTCCTGCCTCCCATTCTGAGAAGTGTTTGTCTCTTAAATCAAGTAGACCTAATTTATCTCTTAAAAATTTATCTCTTAAAACAAACCTCTTTATACAGCTGTCATAAAAATAGCGTAGGTACCTGAAGTGGGAGAATCTTATTCAACTTTTGCCCTATTTTCCACCGACACATCATAACTTCTATCAGAATATAGCATATAATGAAAAATAAAAAATAAAAAAAACAGAAAGCGACAGAAAATTAGCCATAAAGACCCAAAAGGAGGTACATTTTCAAGAAGAAAGTGACCTGGATGAAGTAGAAGACAACGTACCTACTATACTCCGACTATGAGGATTAACTATTTACTCCTGTTTTTGTTTAATATTCAATTAAATTTTCACATAATAAGAAAAAAAATTTTTTTGATTTTTTTTTAGAATCAAAGGGGTCTAAGTGACATTTTAAAAAAAAATTAAGCCTTCAGCAGAACTTTTCCAACAAAGTCAAAATTATTAGTAAACTTTATTTTATTTTGTAAAAAAATATCATAAAAAATGTTTTCAACGATTTTACAATAACTAACTAACTTTGACATCAAAAAACTCCAAATAAAGAAAATGTCACTTAGATCCTTTTGGCTCTTACCCCTTCAACTGTGCGAAATTCGCAAAATAATGAGCGTGTAATGTCGTCCTCTGTTCATGTGGACTATTTTGAATTTGCACCTTTAACTTCAGTAGTTCTCTACAATCATATGTACAGGCCAAATCGCTCACGTTCAGCGAGAATAAATGCAGAAAGACTACTGATTGTAGCAACGTACGCTCAAGCAATGAGAATAGTCGGTGTTTCAGAATGACACATGCAATAGGTATGTATGTACATACATTATTAACGCATTTTATTCCTCTCTTTTTGATCTCTCATATGTCATCTTCTGTCAATAACATGACGAATTACGAGTTCGGCCCTGCGTCACAGCACACGTTCGGAACACTAGTTATGATTATAAGATGTTGAGAATTTGAAAACCTTGTCGTAATAAGTAATACCACGATCATGTGTTACCCGGAATTTATCACGGGCATTCCTCTATTTTCGTTACTAATAAACAATTACGTGTTAACGGGCCTTTAATACGTCCATTACGGAACCGCCGTTGCGTAAATTAAATCGTGAGACTCCGTTTGTTGTTATAGCTTCATATGTTTTCTATTTACGATGCGCAACAATCGCTTACTGGCATGGATACGTATTCCTTGGCATTTCGACATATTATCAGATGCCGAAATATACCTATTTTCTGTTTTACTTTCTGTAAACACAGATACGTCGCTCGCAAGGTAAGAAAGTAGGGACAATAAAATAAAAATACCTCGTTGTTTGTGTTTTTGAGGTTCACATTGAAAACAATAATCATGTTTATCAGTTTTATCGCAAAGCCGGAGTGACCAGGACTAAAATATGTATACGAATACGAGTAAATACAACTTAGGAACTACGACAAAATCGGGGGCACTTCGGATTTTTGAGGGGTGCAAATTTCGTCTTATAATAGTCTTACCTTAAATACCGGACGTCTAGATGATAGGGTACGCTCAACTTTTGAACGGAAAGAGATACGCGTTTCGGGTTTTCACAGTTGCAAATGGCTCAAAATTTGGAATATTTTAGCATTTGTCACGTTTTCCCAAAAACCAATCAATTTAATAAATAAATAAGAATTTCGATTTTTACATCGAACACTCTGTATAATTTTAATGTACAAGTCGTTCTGTATCAGGAGGTATAAAAATAATTGGTTTTTGTTAGGTTTTTTCTTTCAGTTTTCAGAAAATTTCAGTTTTCAGTTTTCAGTGTTCTAGAGTCTGTGCATGAAGTCAAAATCATCATTTTCTGACATCAAAGCCAGATTTTTGCCAAAAAAATATTAAAAATCGATTTTTGTTAAAACTGTAAAATTAGGAGCAATTTTTAACTTTAGGTTTGTGGTATTTGAATTTAAAAATAAAACTATTTTTTAATTTTGAAATAAGAAAGTCCAATAAACACTAAGTATCTTAACGCGTTCTTATTCGATTCGTATAACGAAATTGAACAAAAATATATAGAGTGCCCCATTTAAATATCCAAAATCATATTTATTTCTTGGATTTAGTTTTCTAAAAAAACGTGAAAAACGGAAAAACGTGAAAAATGATGACTCCTAATTTCAAGCTTACAATTTTCAAAAAACCAAATTGCAATAGTGAAAACCCGAAACGCAACACCCGGTATATAAAATGTAAATATTGATGCTTTCTGAAATATATAAAGAAATGAACGATTTTTGTTTCAAATGAAGGTAGATGAATAAAAATGAGACGTGTTGTCAATAACAAAATATATTTTTAAAAGCTTATTGATAAAGTTTGTTGTTAGATGCGATTCTAACAAGGCCAAAACAAAACTAAGAAATGAAAATATATGCTCGCTATAACCAACAAATAATGAAATAGACAAAATACATAACTGATTTATTAGTTAAATAAATTAAATCAGATATGTATTTGTTCATTTCATTATTTGTCCCCGGATAGATTCCTGACCCCTGGGTCATTTTTTAAATTGTACTAAAATTAAACGTAAAATCGAGTAAAATGAGTAAGCTTCAAAACATAAAACAACGTAAAAACGAGTCATCTTCAAAGTGGTTAGTAATACCTAATCAATGAAAAAGATGATAACCCGGCAGTATAATAAAAAAATGGTGAATTGGTAAAAAATAGTGCCAAATATTGATGGTTGGTAAAATCTAGTAAAACGAGTAAGCTTCAAAACGTAAAACAACGTAAAAACGAGTCATCTTCAAAGTGGTTAGTAATACCTAATCAATGAAAAAGATGATAACCCGGCAGTATAATAAAGAAATGGTGTATTGGTAAAAAATAGTACCAAATATTGATGGTTCTTTTTTAATTCTTAATATTATGCTAATTTTTTGGGTAGATTTTTTATTTTCGTCATATTCTTTCACTCGCCCCTTCGTGGATACTTTAACAAATCTAAAATTAATAAGTTATTTTCTTACCTTGTGAATCCGCAGCACAAACATAAATCACAATTTTTCTACTCTTAATAGCAGTCTTTGCTTGGGCCACTCTTCCCATGATAAAATTCTGTAGATGCTCCGATAAACTCAACACCTCCTTTGGAACGTTACCCTCGCACATATCCTTTGGACTTTGGCACCCAGTAGGAGAACTCAGTGATAACGAATCTGTTTAAATATTACACGTGTAGTTAAATATATACATACGTATGTATTAGGGTGCTTTTTTGGCGACTGTTTTTTGTTTTTCACTCCCGTCTCGAAATTTTGTTGGAACTACCTAAAAAAAAATTCCCTTAAAATATGAGCCCTCAATATTAATATTAAGTACTCGCCCCTCAGCGTGTGAAGATTTCCCATTTAAAATACACTAGAAACTAGTTTTTCTTTTAAATATCTATAACTCAGCGGCATTTTATGCTATTTCAACGTTTAAAAAAGCAAATTACTCTGGATTAAACGATCTATAAAAGTGCCCATTGCGACATAACTGTAATACACCGGTGAGACAGTACAGGTCACTAAACTCAATTTTTTCAGGAATTTTTGGATTTTTCGTTGTTATTTCATAAATGGCTGTATCTACAGGAAAAAATGTTGTAACAAATTAAATTGTTGACAAAGATGTAGCAAATTAAATTTCCTACAAAAAATCTCCTGTGAACCGAATCCCTATTATTGATATTTCTCGAGATAATGTAATGAGCTTTGATTTTTTTAAAATTTGCGATTTTCATGAATTTGCGACTCAAATCTTTAAATCTATTCATTTTTCATTTTTTTTCTCATACCATATTAGAGATATTAGAGTAGAGTAGCGGACTATTACATACAACGGGTTTTTGTTCTATGAAAAGACAAAGAAAACTTTTCTTCGTATTAACGTTTTCTTAAATTACAGCTTAAATATTTTAGGTTACTTACCTTTTTATTATCTTCCTAACTTTAGAAAGATAGATAATAACTTAAAAATTTGAGAAAAAATGAAAAATGAAAAGATTTAAAGATTTGAGTCGCAAATTCATGAAAATCGCAAGTTATAAAAAAAATAAAAGTTCATTATCTCGAGAAATATCAATAATAGAGATTCGGTTCACAGGAGCCTTTTTGTAGGAAATTTAATTTGCTATAACTTTGTCAGTGTTTTCCTGAAATTTTTCCTGTAACTACCGCCATTTATGAAATACTAACGAAAAATCCAAAAATTCCTGAAAAAATTGAGTTTAGTGACCTGTACTGTCTCACCGGTGTAAGTTACAGTTACGTCGCAATGGGCACTTTTATAGATCGTTTAATCCAGAGTAATTTGCTTTTTTAAACGTTGATATAGCATAAAATGCCGCTGAGTTATAAAGATTTAAAAAAAAATCCTAGTTTCAAGTGTATTTTAAATGGGAAATCTTCACACGCTGAGGGCGAGTACTTAATATTAATATTAGGGCTCTTATTTTAAGGGATTTTTTTTTAAATATTTCCAACAAAATTTCGAGACGGGAGTGAAAAACAAAAAATAGTCGCCAAAAAAGCACGCTAATATGTATAAATGATGTCCAAATTTCCAAGTATGGACTAATATGCAGAGAACAGCAAAAGTACTGCACAACTTCAATAAAACCAAAACCAGTAATTTTCCCAGAAAACCCGAAATAAGTCAAACTTTAATTACAAAGATTTGATTTGATTACAAAATTTTTATTGCTATACCACCTTTTGATGTCGACTGTTTTCGAAACGTGACGTCATCCACAATTTTTCCAAACGGCAATGCCTTGTTTTGATGCTAGTTTTGGTAAATATAGTATTATTTTAAACAATTGCATAACTTATTTTTTCAACATTAAAAAGGGAAATGATTTTAAAAATTTATATTTCTTAAAAGACATTGTCATAAATATGTTGATGCATAAGATGTTTTATAATGGGGGACAATTAGTATAAAAAAGCACACGGAAGTTTTGAAATTTTTAAAAAATGTAAAAAAAACTTAAAGATTTTCTCACAAACACCATTCGGTTACAACTAGTGCAGTGTAGTTTTCTGTACCTTAATATCAATTATAAATGTTACGGATAGCACTTGTATTCAATGCTACAGTATTTGTAATCCTCTTGGTAGGATTAGCTTTCTAGGTAATTTAAAAAGTTAAATGTTTTTTGCTTTTTTGTAAATAGAATTAACTGTAGAAACATTCATGTTTAAGCCTGCTAAAACAATATATTGGACTGTGGTTGTCATTAATATTTTAATTTTGTGTTTAACACAGGCCGACAAGATCTTAACCCAGAAACCAGAATATATTTTTCCAAAGGTTTTTGATGCGCCGAGTCTAAATCTCTCGATTGGCTCTGATTTTCGAGATATCCTAACCTAAAAGTGCAAAAAAAAACGATTTTGGTATTTATTTGAAGTTATGTAGCATCGCAAAATGATGTCGAGTTCACTCAAATATCTTTTATTTTCGCTGCGATATCGCATTTTGAAATTTTTAAATTTGAGAATTTCTCTATAATTGAAAACCAATTAAGGAAGCGTGTACATCAAACAGTCCATTGGTTTTTTGATTAGAAAAACACTGAAAATGTTTGAAATTCAATAACAGCTCAATATTTTCTTATGTAAAAAGACTTGCTCGTTCAGAATCCAAGGTCAGATTTTCAAAAATTTTTACGTCTGTTTGATGTACACACGATCCTTAATAGGTTTTCAATTATAGAGAAATTCACAAAAATAAAAATGTCATTCATATCTCAACGAAAAAAGAAATATATATTATTTGAGCAAACTCAACGGCATTTAAAAGAGCAAGGCTTGTACCTTAAGCTGCTGTTCATAGTTTTTTGAGAAAAAATTTGCGATCCTACATTACCTCAAATATAGGCCAAAATCGCTTTTTTTGCACTTTTAGGTTAGGATATCTGTTTCTGGGTTAGAGGGTCGGCCTAATTTTGTCGGCCTGTGTTACCTTTCTAGCAGATGTTATGGTAGAAATGGACCATTATTGTCTCTTTTTCAAAATAACGTATCAAAGATGCTACTAATTCTTGAGAACAGCTGTTTAACTATTTTGGCATTTCGCAAACGGAAGTCTGATAAACTACTTATAACACTGATATTTCTGAAAATAACAGTATAGATGAAAGTTTGTCTAGTAATACAACACATCAACCTCGAGTCTGCTGCCAACTGCATAACAACGAAGCATCAAGCATGAAATTTAAAATTAAATGAAACATTATACTTTTATACCTCCACTCAATATAATTGAGTGGTGGTATAATGGCGTCATCGGTGACGTGAGTCGGTTTTTATTTTGTACAAAGTATATTTAATCTTACGCTACACTAATTTTGTGCTCCCTAATGCCTCTTACTGACCGGATATGCTGGACACAGCTACTCCTTTCAGAACCTTGGAGATGTTGTGCTTCTTCTCGGCAACAGCCGGTGAAGGAATAGCGGTGGCGGCGGGGGCGACGGCGACGGCGACGGCGGCGGCGCCCTGCTGCAGCGTCGGTTGACCTGCCGTGCTGGGCTCGAGGATGACCCCTGAATGGGGAGTGATGTGGTTCAACAAGGTCTGTTGCTTCTCGGTTGGTAGACTCGTCCGAATTTGGTAACTTCCAGATCTGCAACAATGCACCATGTCATAAAAATTGTGACCAGAAAAAGATAAATCTATAACATTACTGTACTACGTCTTTACTCATGTCTGTAAAAGCGCTAAGTTTTTTTTTGTGAGTGCTTGGATGTTACTTAACCAGGCTTACAATTGCTTGGCTGAAAAGTACTTAGGTCTAACGTACGCCAAATTTAGTCAGTGAAAAAAGTATTGATATCAATACGCTCTATAATTATTTTTAATCACGGTCATTGTCGTAGCCACATATATGTAAATGTTAAAGGAATCTTTCTTCAGATGAGCATCTAAAATAAATAAAATAGAAACGTACTACGCGTTTTTGTTGATCGTTCGTAGAGTTCCTTCAAAACAATTTAGTTATTTTCTGTATCTTCTTAGGAGCAGAAGCACACACTGCTCAAAATATGAGCAGAACATCATAAGATGTGAAATAACTTCCAAAAATTACTTAAGGGGGGTATTCTAGTCTACAAATTTGAAAAAATCGTTTTTTTTTTGTTTCATATTTCCAAAGTTTAGACATTCAAGAATATGCCCTTAAAAGGATTTTTCAAAATTTCAATTATTTTATGAGTTACAGCCATTTTTGTGACGCGGCATCGATTCCGGTCCGACCGGAATAAATGAACAATAGACGGTAGACGCTGCCCGAGTACTTACGAAACACGAAACGTATTTATTCGGAATCTTTTCGTCTTAGTATTTATTTCAAATTACTTTTGAGCCAGCCTTCAAGCAACGTGGACGTGCTAACTGAGTAAAATTGCCGGAAACTTGTATCAAATCTTTAAACGCGTTTTTCTCAAAACTACTTTTTTCGAGTTGGCGTGCACGATATCTCAAGTTCTAATGAACCGATTTATTTGAAATTTGGTGTGAATGTTCTTTATACATTCCTCTATCGCCTCAAGCACGCTCAGATAAAATTTTTAATTTGACTATTTTTAAAAAAATCGGAATTGTTAAAAAAACATGCAAAACAAATTTTTTTTTCAAACGGCCGCCATTTTATGAAAAAAATTTTTTTTGACTTTTCCAAGGTTTGGCCTATAGGGGCATCTATGCTAATTAAGAATCCGTTCGTTTTTTTTGTTTCAGTTGATCAGAAGGGTTGAAATCATGTACGCCAGGACACCCATTTTTTTGACCCCCCACTTTGCCAGCTCATAACTTTGTCAATTTTGAGTCTTTTTTTTCAGTTAATTTTTTTTTGTTATTTTAAAATATCAATAAACAAATGATAAAAAAATGGATGATAAAAATATTTTTTGTTTCGTTTGTACAGAGCTTCAAAAACTGCCCGAAATTCATGCCTCTAGACTAGAATACCCCCTTAACTTAATAACTCTTCTGACAAGTTGTTGGTTTAGTAATATGCAGCCAAGAAGACTAGTCTTCTTGTATGCAGCATACGGGGAATTCCAGCATTATGAAGTGATAAGTGGGCACGTGTAGTTAAATACATATATACATATGTGTAAATTATGTCCAAATTTCTAGGTATGGGCTAATATGCAGAAAGCAGGAAAAGTACTGCACAACTTCAATAAAACTGAAACTAGTAATTTTTCCGGATAATCCGAAACAGGTCAAACTTTGGTTATAAAGATTTTATTTTTTACAAAATTTTGATTGCTACACCACCTTTTCAACTGTTTTCGAAACATGACGTCATCCTCAATTTTTCCAAATTCCAATCCCTTGTTATGGTGCTAGTTTTGGTAAATCTAGTATTACTTTAAACGATTGCATAACTTATTTTTAACAACATTAAAAAGGGAAATGATTTTAAAAATGTATATTTCTTAAAATACGTTGTCATAAATATGTTGATGCATAAGACGTTTTATAATGGGAGGAAACATTAGTATAAAAAAGCACACGGAAAATCTGAAATTTTTAAAAACAATTCAGTTCCTTCAAAACAACTTAGTTATTTTCTGTATCTTCTTAGGAGCAGAAGCACATACTGCTCAAAATATGAGTACATCATAAGATGTGAAATAACTTCCAAAAAATTACTTAACTTAATAACTCTTCTGACAAGCTGTTGATTTAGTAATATGCAGCCAAGAAGACTAGTCTTCTTGTATGCAGCATACGGGGAATTCCAGGATTATGAAGTGGTAATATACATATAAGGGATATATCCCTCCCCAAGAGTCATGATTAATAACTTTTGTATACGTTTGCCTTCACCATAGGTCAGATTTAGATACGCCGCACAGTGTCTAGCTAGTCTAGCCGGAAAAAAAATCGAAAAACACAAATATTAACAGAATGAATTGATGAACTCATAACACCAATTTAGACATTCCAAATAACCCATTTCTTCCATACAATGAGTATATAGTGGAATTACTAGTTGGTAATAAACGATCGAAGTTGGACCTTTAGAAAACTGTGAACTGTGAAACTGTGAACGTACCAGAAAATAGAAGCTCCGGAATATCGATGTACCTCACAGGAGACTTCGCGTCTGATTCGTATATTAAATCATATTTTTTATAGCGTATTTTCTCTTTAAATTTCCCTGGATTTATTGGTTTTAACCGCACGAAGGCTTAGACCATCTAGATAAGTTTTTCTCATTTTTCATGATGGTAGATTTGTCTATTTTTATAATTATCAAAAAAATTATGAATAATTGACTTCTCGATCACTTCACCTCATAAAATAGAATATCCTGACGAAAGTTTGGAAATTTTATCGTCGAATTTCGCCGCGTTCAGTCTGAGGATAATTGTAAGCTTTGTACTTTTTTTTTTTGAAATTAAGCGTTGTGACAATTCTGTGTTTACTATCAAAACTTTGTCGACGGCTACACGTAAGTTTTATAACAATATATTTTTACAAGAGTCAATGGTACTTTGTTGTAAAAATTTTTCTTCCACTCGTAAACAGACATATCTTTTGCTTTGCAACCGTCAAATATTTTGGCGTTATGCCAAAGCTGTTTGCCTCACCTATGCTACAACCTTTTTTATATATACCACTCTTTTGTGTCTCTCTTTCCACCACCACTCCCCGCCCATTTTTCAGGCGACGTTTTCACTTTCCTCCACTTCAGACTTATACCGCGTGTTTCGAGAATTATGTCTATAACCTCGGGAACATATTCATACTATATAGTTATTTGATGAAAACAGATTATGAAAAATACCCCGGAAAGTGCTTTGTTACTGAGATATAGAGTGTTAAGTTTGGGGTTGGGCCCCCCCCCCCTGGGGGGGGCGCCCGCCCCCCCCCCCCCCCCCCCCCCCCCCCCCCCCGCCCCCCCGCCCCCCCCGGGGGGGGGGGGCCGCGCCCCCGGCCCCCCCCCCCCCCCCCCCCCCCCCCCCCCCCCCCCCCCCCCCCCCCCCCGCCCCCCCCCCCCCCCCCCGCCCCCCCCCCGGCCCCCCCCCCCCCGCCCCCGCCCCCCCCCCCGCCCCCCCCCCCCCCGGCGGCGCCCCCCCCCCCCCCCCCCCCCCCGCCCGCCCGCCCCCGCCCGCCCCCCCGGCCCCCCGGCCCCCCCCCCCCCCCCCCCCCCCCCCCGCCCCCCCCCGCCCCCCCCCCCCCCCCCCCCCCGCCCCCGGCCCCCCCCCCCCCCCCCCCCCCCCCCCCCCCCCCCCCCCCCCGCCCCCCCCCCCCGGCGCCCGCCCCCCCCCCCCCCCCCCCCGCCCCCGCCCCCCCCCCCCGGCGCCGCCCCGCGCGCCCCCCCCCCCCCCCCGCCCCCCCCCCCCCCGCCCGCATGTATAGAGTTCCGCCATTTTTAATTTAAAATTTTCACCATCATATTCAGTTTCAGCGAACCAGTAAACATAGGGATTGATATTGATTGCAACTTTTTACACGATAAGTTTAGTGAAATTATTTTTAGTGCGCTGCTGATCACGGTCAAATAATGGTTAAAGGCTTAACTTCAGGCTCAACTGTAAAAATTCTAAGCTGAATTTAGTCCATACAACATATGCCATTACTTTCAATAAATTGTTCACCTTTGTTTCGTATATTGATCGTTAGGTGAAAACGTACATACATATGTATATGTATTATCAGATGAATTCGCAAATCATTCCTGTAGAGAATTCATAATTATAAAGCGGAACGACAAATTAACCCATTAGTGCATATAATCCTTTTAAACGGATGATAACATTTTGCTTGCCAGCACTGTACCAAATCATATTTTCAGCGTCAAAAAAATGGTTTGATATGCATGGTAGATTGGAAAACAGGTAGATTATTGAATATTTGTGCCGTATTGTGTTTAAAAATTACCAAAATGCATCCAAGTTTTTATTCTGCTAGACATAGGAGGTACGGACCCGTATTTAGGCATCCGTTTAAACGGATTGCCGCTTCATGAGTTACTTGCCACTCTGGAAAAGAATGACTACCTCAAGTCTCAAATTCTAAAGATACTTATATTTACATTGAACTACCAGAAAATGATAAGGCCCAGTCCGAGGAGGATATTGCCTTTCGGATTAAGAAGGTGATTTAAATCATTTGCCACGAGGAATTCTCAAACAAGGATGTGAAGTGGAAACGAATCTAACAGTGATGAACGCTATGATGTGCCATTATCTATCTGATATTATCGATCTGAAAGGAGTATTAAAAGGACCAGAACATGAGAGGGTCGACGAAGCTGAGGAGGAAGTAATATCTGAATGTGCATCTGAAAGCGAAGACGACTTTGATGTGCCATTATCCATTCTGAAGGAGCGATTCGTCCAGTTATCATCTTCCTCTAGACCCTCTACATCGGAACCCACAACCACTATCACGACCTAAAATTCAATTCGGGGATTGTTTCGATTCCTAATTCAGATGGTATGAACAATAACAGTTAATGACAGCTGACAGTTGATCTTGATCTGGTCACTTATTGTTGACAAGTAGTTGTTACTTAATTGCGCAATTGCTAATGGTCAGTGGTTGTTATTGTACATATTATCTGAATCAGCAATCGAAAAGTTTCCGGACTGAATTAGGTAGCAAAAAATAAACCCAGAAACTCTCCCGGTTCATAATAACAATATATGATATCTATAAGCATTAAGATGCCGAAAAATGGTATTTTAACCTGAAATACCTATCTGGAAAACTCTACATGTTTGAACTTGGTGCTCATGAGATCTTTTGATCCTGTGGTCAAGAGGAACAAGATATATCAACCCCAGTCAATTTCACCGGGGGCCACTTCCCATAAGAAATGAGCAAGATCTTTTAGATTTTTTTTTCAATATATGTTGTCCACCGGGGAACAACAAAACTGACCTAGGTAGCAGTGGCGCCTGTGAAAATTACAAATGAGTTTTTTTTTTTTTTTTATAAACCTACTATACTTTAGTTTTATTTAATAAGATTAAAATTTAATATACTACCTATAATACTTTAATTGCCTTTGATTTTTAAATTCATATATCGGGTAAAAAAAAATAATTTCAAAAAATAAAAATATTAATAAACATGTGTCAAAGGAGTTCCTGCATTATTATCTGCAACATATTAGCCCTCATAAACGACCCAGTAGTGTCTAGTCTATCGCCGTAGTAGCAAGCCTCCGATGCCAATGTTTTCATATACAGGGTGTTCCACCTAAGGAGGATTCATCCATAACTCTGTTATTAGAAATTTAACAAAAAACTGCTTTGGGTGGTAGTTGTCTGGAATAATTGTGCATATGAGGAAAATATTTTCAATTATATAGGGTGCTCCGTTTATTCTGCACGCCACCTAACTTTGATATTTTAAATGGAACACCCTGTATATTTTTACATTTTTGCTTCCCCGTTTAATTCTAGGTCGACTTTGTTAAGGGTTCCCCTATACCTATCTCTTATAGTTTTTGAGATATTCAACTGTCTTTGGAAAAAAATGACGATTTCAGCTCTTTGAATGAGGCCCAATAGCATTTAAACCATACAAGATAGAAACCTGCGGTTTGGACGATTATATTTAGCACAAAGTACCCTATCTTTTTCACTATGGGCAAAATGGATACATTATTCATAGCCGGAAATATCGGACCCTACATTTGACAATTTTAAAACGTGAATACTATTTTTTTTTTCAAATGGCATGACCCATATTAAATAGTACCGTTGGATGCGAAATTAAATGCCCTTTCTACTGATATCGGGTTATCAATACTTATCTCCAACAGTTTTCCAAGAATATTCGATTCTTTCTAAAGTGTGCAAAAAATCGGATGTCTACAACGTCACGTAGGCGTTGCAAAATCACTTTTGCCTCACATTTTGTCAGGCTTGGGACTGGCACTAATAATACTTACTGGCATGTTTAAAAAGTGGTTTAGCAAACAAAAATAAACCACTAACAACAACTAATAGAACGTAAATGGAACGAAACTCCACAATCAAGAAAAACGACATAAACTTAGCCTACTGAATGACAACAACTGCTGAAAATGATGTTTAAAAAAGTGGTTTATCAAACAAAACTAAACCACTAACAACAACTAAAATAGAACACAACTGAAACGAAATTCAAACAAAGACAGGGAACACAATCAAGAAAAGGCTACATAAACTTAGCCTGTTGATTTACAACGACTGCTCAAAATATTCTCCGGTTTGGTTAATACACATGTGGATTCGTTTTTGAAAAAGAATGTCCGGATAGCGTTGTGCATAAACTGTTGATGTCAATAACGGATTTCGGTGGCAAGCACGAAGAACAAAAACCATATCAACCATTTCTTCCTGCGTCAGCGATATTGATACACAAATATTATGATACACTTTAACACGTTTTCACAGTAAAATAACAAGTCAAAGCTAGTCAACTCTAAAGTGACGTTTAGTTTGGCTTATACGTCAAATAGTGCAATAAGTAACGCAATTGCAACGCCTACGTGACGCGATTTTTGCAAACTTTGGGAAGAATCGAATATTCTTGGAAAAACTGTTGGATATAAGTATTGATAACCCGATATCAGTAGAAAGGGCATTTAATTTCGCATCCAACGGCACTATTTAATATGGGTCATGCCATTTGAAAAAAAAATTGTATTCACGTTTTAAAATTGTCAAATGTAGGGTCCGATATTTCGGGCTCTAAATAACGTATCCATTTTGCCCATAGTGAAAAAGATAGGGTAATTTGTGCTAAATATAATCGTCCAAACCTCAGGTTTCTATCTTTCATGGTTTAAATGCTATTGGGCCTCATTCAAAGAGCTGAAATCGTCATTTTTTTCAAAGACAGTTGAATATCTCAAAAACTATAAGAGATAGCTATAGGGAACCCTTAACAAAGTCGACCTAGAATTAAACGGGGAATCAAAAAATGTAAAAATATACAGGGTGTTCCATTTAAAATATCAAAGTTAGGTGGCGTGCAGAATAATCGGAGCACCCTATATAATTGAAAATATTTTCCTCATATGCACAATTATTCCAAACAACTACCACCCAAAGCACTTTTTTGTTAAATTTCTAATAACTGAGTTATGGATGAATCCGCCTTAGGTGGAACACCCGGTATGTATTTATACGGAATTGGAGGCTTCGCGCTTCGCCATCCTGCATTGCTAACATATGTTGCGAACAAATTTAACCCTTAACTCCAGTGGCATTAAAGGACATTTAAAAACTGCATAGCGGAGGCAAACACGCCCACCTCCCACCTCTCACACGTGACAGTGTAGAAGAAGCGTTTTGAGTGGTATAGGAGGATAATAATTATGGAAAGTGTTCCATATTACTTACGTAAGTCATTATTTGAACGTTTTATTTAATTAACTAAACAAAATTATAATGGAGGTAACTGGCGAGTGTAGCAGTTTGTTTCATAAAAATAACAATACGAGTTCTCATGACACTCAAATAAATATTCGAACTTGCAATGATACTGTTGAGTATCATATAAATGACAAATTTAGTCTCCTGTCTTATGAGGATATATTATTTGTTAAAGATTTAAGAGTACCACTGCCAGATCTAAGTAAAACTTTAATTAATCAGGGTAAGCCGGCTCTTAATTTTGTTAATACGTGGTATGATAAATGCAAATGGCTAAGTGGTTCTTTAACTTTAAATAAATTATTGTGTTGGCCGTGTGTATTATTTTCAAATCGTGGAGAAGATGCTTTGGACAAAGTCTGGATTTGATAAAATCTTAAAACTTTATCTCGTTCAGTTGCCACATTCAAAAAGTCAAGAACATGTTAGTTGTGTTTGTAAATTACATATATAGGCAAACAAAATATTATGAAAGTGATAAATTCAGCCCGTCAAATCTAAATTGACGCAGTCCTGGCAAAAATCCGCATTTTATTTCATTGCATCTTTTAATTGTAAAATAATTTGACGGAAAATCTACACCTTCCCGATAATTTTGATGAACCAATGAAATATATTAGGTACATTATGTTAGACAAATGTACTTAGTATATAAGACCAAGTAGAGGTATTTCTCCTAACATTAGAGCGGCATATTACAAACAATGTTTATCATCACAAAAATTTGTACGGCTTCCCAAAAAAAAGTTACGAGCTGCCACTGCTAGGTAGCATATTGGCATAATTTACGCGTGCAAATATTCCGTTTAATGATAAAGTAAATTTGGAATACGGTCCTGTCCATTCTCCTATCCATCCCATCAGTCTGTCTCTTGGCGTGGCGCTATATGTTTAAGGTCTAGTGTACTCCTGATTATGACGTCACAAATGATTCGCATCTACTTCACGCCGGGCTCTAGTGATAAGTGATAACTAAACATCACCAGACCCCACAAAATTTCGATATCGCAAAAACGTTTTTTACTCGGTCCATTGCACCGAATATCTAAAAACTACAGCAAATATTTGCCCTCCTTTAACGGTTATCGAAAATGTTTAGCTGGTTTATCTCTTATCTATCGGCGGGCGTGTAAATTGTCCGTCGTACTCTGCACATTTGATAATGTATTAATTGAAGTGTTTGCTCATAAAGCTGTGCTATCTTAAAAGGGGGCGTTAATGCCGCCGGGGGCACTATTTGCGTCACCGGCAGCTTCGTAAGTGCACCTACCCGCCGCGAGCAAACAAACCTACCCAGTTAATAAAAATCCTGACAGATGGAAAACAAAATTAGTTGGTTGCGTCATAACGGCGATTACATGGAAGCCGTTGTTGGTGAAGCGGCGATCTGCTGTAATTGATGGGGATTTTGCGATACGTTAAAATTGTCATTATGAGCCAGCGGTGGCTCGTCGGTACAGCAAAAACATGAATGCAAAAATCCGGTAGGTACAGGGTTTGTCCGGAAAGTAATGTCAGTGAGCTTTGAAAAATTGTTTTTATTGGTTCTATGTGTACAAATCTTTAGAAACTTTCAAAATACATTCCTCCTGCGTCCACACTTCGGCTCCAGCGGGTCTTCCACGCATCAAAAGCCGCACGGTAATTGTTGTCCGGAATCGCCTTTAATGCGTCGGTGCAAGCCTTCTGAATGTTTTTCACCGACCCAAAATGTTGTCCTTTCATTGGGGTTTTGAGGCGCGGAAACAGAAAAAAGTCTGGGGGAGGGGGGCACATCGGGGCTGTAGGGAGGCTGGGGAACAACGGTGATGCCTGCCTTGACGAGGTAATCGGCAATGAGGAAGCAGGTGTGCGAAGGCGCATTGTCGTCGTGAAGCTTCCAGGATTTTGAGATGTCTGGGCGGACGCGATTCACCTTGCGTTTCAGCCGCTTCAGTACCTCGACGTAAAACTTTCCGGTTACGGTTGTCCCCTGCGGAACGAACTCATGATGGACCAATCCCCGGCAATCAAAAACGACAATCAGCATTGTCTTGACGACCTGGACACCGGCCCTCTTGGGGCACTTTGCCTCTTCGTCTCCGGATCGTATTCAAAGACCCAACTTTCGTCCCCGGTAATGAGGTCATCAAGGAAAGCGGGGTTGTCTTCGCAGGTGTCCAAAAGTTCTCGGCAGGTTTCGACGCGCCTCGCTTTTTGATCGTCCGTTAACACTTTTGGCACGAGCTTCGCGCACACCTTCCTCATTCCTAAAGACTCCGACACAATTTCGTGAACAATGGATTTCGTAATGTCTAATGTTTCGGAAATTAAACGGACACTTAGACGACGGTCAGTGTTCAACAAGTCACGCACACGTGTCACATTGTGGTCGGAACTGGAGGTTGATGGCCGTCCAGCGCGGTTCTCGTCATTGACATCTTCCCGATTTTCTGCGAAGGCCTTGTGGCACCGGAAAATTTGCCTGTCCGAAAGACAATCGACGCCGAAAGCCTTCTTCAACATTGGAATGGTTTGCGCAGCGCTCTTCTCCAGTTTCACACAAAACTTGATCGCCATCCGTTGTTCAAACGAACGTTGCATTTTTTCTTGCACCGGGTCACTGTAACGCCTCTCAAAGAACAAGTGATGCGACCGCTACAACGACCGGTAGCCAACTGACGCTTGTTAGATCTTGTTGCCAGATCCCCCCACCACAATCCCAGCATGTAAAGCGCGGGCTGGCGCGTGCAGTCTCGGAAAAAAATTCACTGACATTACTTTCCGGACAAACCCTGTATAAGAGAAATATACGTCCACGATTTCAATCAAGTTCATAATACGGGAAATATGGTTTTGATTAGATTTTTTTTATTTACATTTTTTTCAAATCTGTTAAATGCTTCTACTTCAATTTTTGTAATATATATTTGAAAATTTGTAAAATATATTTGAAATAGAATTACAATTCAGTATTGTCTGCTTCAAAATAACTTGCTTCGGAACCCACACAGCGCTGGAGACGGTTCTTCCATTCGTCATAGCAGTGCTGGAACTCATATACTCACTTATGGTCACTTACATCCGTTTGAATGTTTTCGATGGTTCCAAAATGACGTCCCTTGAGGTGATTTTTCAATCTCGGGAAGAGAAAAAAGTCACAAGGACTCAAGTCAGGCGAATAAAAAGGCTGAAGAGCCACAGGAATGTTCTTACTGGCCAAAAACTCGTTTACTGAAATGGCTGTGTGACAAGACGCATTGTCGTGATGCAACATACAGTTGTTCTTGATGTTTGGTCTCACACGCGTGACCCCTTTCGAAGTTTTTCAAGAACCTCTCTGTAAAAGTGTTGATTTACTGTTTGACCTGGAGGCACAAACTATTTGTGGACAATTTCCTGGTTATCAAGTTATCAAGGTTATCAAAACCATCATTTTCAAGGTTCATCTTCAATCGACTCTCTTCTTTCTGAGAGTGCCTTAAACCACCGAAAAACCTGAGCTCTTGAAAAAACGCAGTCTCCGTAGGCATGTTGAAGTTGCAAAAAGTATCGGTTGCGCTGTGTCCAAGTCTGAAGCAAAACGTGATAGCACACCATTGCTCAAAATTAATATCATTCATTTTTAAAACGCACTAGAAAACCAGGTTTGCGGAGACAGTCACAGAGAACAAACAAATGACTCTAACTTGTACAAAGTTGTACTAAAGGTGCATTACATGTTAACCTATCGCTTTTCAAGTCCCGTCTCTGCAGTGTTGCTAGTTCAGGCGCTACGTTACCAGTCTCATTACTAAAGGGTCTAGCAGGATAAGATAGGGTCAGCGGCCCCAGAAAGATATTTTGAAAATAACGTGTGGGGTAACATTGGCGAGATACAAAGTTACCATTGACACAAATTCAGCCTCTCATCTCACTGCGTTCTGGAGATAAATGATCAAATAGACGCTAGAGCGGGTATTTTTCAAAATTTTTTTTTTTCGAAAACTATTGCAGCTTCACTAATAAAACAAATACTATTCATTAGACAAAATATTAGTCCACTTTATGTATTTTTTTATAGAATTTCTCTATTGTATTTACTATTAAAAAAAATAAGTTTTTTTTTTCAAGATTTTATTTATAGTTCACGCCGAGATACAATCACAGAAAAAATATATAATGTAGCTTACTATGTCTTGTATTACTACCAAAAAGTGCATAAATATAAAATGGGTGCAACACTTCCAAAAAAAAAATAAAACTTCTTATGACCGTCCTGGGTACTATAATGACTTTACATTTGTCTTTTGATTAAACTTTTTTATTAATCTATACACCTTTATAATATGTTTATTATTCGAAAATATACTAGGTAGTAGTGAAAAAAGTAAGCATGACGTTGATTTTGACATAAAGAGATGAAAATTGTTTGTGGAACTGCAACGATTTTAGAGAACAAGATGAAACCGATCGCTTTCCAGCTAGTCGCTGGTGTGTGCACTGTGTGTAGTGTTTTGTTTACCTACCATTCTTATTGTGTTTTAGTGAGTAGTTGTACACGAAATATGTCTGGTAAATGTAAATGTAAATGTCTGGTAAATGTAAATGTCTGATGGCGATAAAAATGATGAGGTGCTTGAGTACATGGAGAGCAGAATGAGCATTGTAAATACTCTTAGTGAAGAAGTCACAGAAAAAAAAATGGAGTCGTCGAAAGTCGGCTTTCCAGCAACTTAAATCGTCTGAAATTCTAGATTTTCCTCAGTTAAACAAAGAACAACTCGCTATGTTTTTCACTGGCTCCTACCAACTCTCACAGGCTGTCTTATTTAGCGGAGATAATGGACGAAGAATGCAATCTCACAGTACAGTTTGTTAAAACCACGCCTAGCATATTAAAACTGGAAGTTAAATCAAGACATGTCAACAGTAAAACTTATCATATTTATATTGAATACGTACCAAATGGAACGACAATTGAAAGCATACACCGATATTGCTGCAACTGCCCTAATGGTCTAAGAACAGTAGGATGTTGTTCTCACATAGCCGCATTTGTTTATTACTTGTCGTATGCCCGATATCTTTATCGTGTCTTACGTCCAGCACAAGCTTTATCTGATATATTTACATCAGAAGAGATTCACGTAGTTATTAATGAGGACAGCGATGAAGATTAATCATACTTTAATATTATAATTTGTATTATAATAAATATTTGTTTTATTGATTTCTAAATATTCAGCATCTTTATTTTTTTGACGTGAATAATAACTGTAATTTAGACCGTTTACAAACTTGTACGTAAATAATAAACATGCTACCACTATTTAATACAGTATGTAAAGTTTAATCAAAAGACAAATGTAAAGTCATTAGTACCCAGGACGGTCATAAAAAGTTTTAATTTTTTTTTGGAAGTGTTGCACCCATTTTATATTTATACACTTTTTGGTAGTAAAACAAGACATAGTAAGCTACATTATATATTTTTTCTGTGATTGTACCTCGTCGTGAACTATAAATAAAATCTTGAAAAAAAATACTTATTTTTTTTTAATAGTAAATACAATAGAGAAATTCTATAAAAAATACATAAGGTAGACTAATATTTTGTCTAATGAATAGTTTTTGTTTTATTAGTGTAGCTGCAATAGTTTTCGAAAAAAAAAAAATTTGAAAAATACCCGCTCTAGCGTCTATTTGATCATTTATCTCCAGAACGCAGCAAGATGAGAGGCTGAATTTGTGTAAATGGTAACTTTGTATCTCGCCAATGTTACCACACAAGTTATTTTCAAAATATCTTTCTGGGGCCGCTGACCCTATCTTATCCTGCTAGACCCTTTACGCACCTCATATTCTGAATTAATACATTCAAATTCAAATTTACTATATCACTAACCGAAATATCTGCGTACGTTATATATACCAATAGGTAAAAATAAATATTTATGTATCTGTACACGAAATAATACATGTACAAAATTAAATATTTGTTATTTAAATGCTAATTGTTACTCAGTTTAGTGTACTAAATGTTGATTAAATAAACACTTATGTCCATTGTAAAACTGAAACACGATGAATCACGTTAATCACATACACAATATCTGCACTCCCGATTGCACTTCCGAGTTCACCCCTGTATAATTCTAGTCTGGATTGCTCTCGCTCTGAGTCAAATCCGAATTACAAACGTCTTACAAAGTTCTATAAAATAATATGCTAAGCTCAGCAAAATGACCAGACGTGACGATGAGTGATGTATGTAGGCTTGCGCCGAAGGTGTTGCGCTTGTTCAGACGTTAACTAGAGAATTGTCTAAATACAAGGAGATGCAGAAACAACGAAACACCTGTGTTTAAGGTATTGTGAATATTTTTTGTTTTACGCTTATAATATACAGTAAGTGTATAGTTGACATCGGCCGATTGTGATAAAGGATACATTCTACACTTCTCGTTTTAGTGGTGAGAGGGCCGGTCTTATTCCCTCACTACCTTCGATGCCTATGCGGTTACTTTTTATCTGTCGTCTCACTTCTATTTGTCCTTTATCATAATAGCAGATGTGTGTTGCACACATACAATATACGGTTTTCTGTGTGTGTGTATTTTTGGTATTGGAATTATGCGTGTTGCTCCACTTGCCACTAACTTAGTTACGCTGCGACAAATAATGGGTTTGCTTTGAAAATATACACAACAGCATGCATTGTTATTTGTACAGGGTGTCCTAATAACATTTCACTGCCGATACTTTGAGTTATTTTTGAGACAGAAAGTAAACTCAAATGATGGAAAGTTATGCAGAATTTTTCAAGGAATCTGAATTTGACGGGGTTATTATACAGGGTGTTGTTAAAAAGATATTCCCCAAAAAATATATTTAGATTATTTAAGTCGAATTTGATTGCGGGATATTCTAAATAACTTTTTATTATAAAGTATGTGAGCATTATAAAAGTGTCTGTTGTCACATCTCACCTTCTGACATCTGTTGTTACATCCGGTTTTGCCGGAAATGACTATTACCTCATCAGTTTTTGAGTTACCATATATATTTTCCGTTAGTCTTATTCCCTTCATCTACCTGAATCTGCAGATATAGTTTAGCATACTTATAGAGTGGTAAATAATGGGCCATACTTCAGGAACTGCTTACGAGCTTCTGTGGACGAAAAATAAAATTTAAGTCAATTTACCCTTATACAATTTTGCTTCCTTAAAAAGTTATGGGCCCGGGAAAATATATTTTTGTTTCTCTTTTCTTTACGATAGTTCGTTTATTTTCTTGGACGATTGTACTCGTTTGGAAAATACGTTGTTTTTTTTTGTATGATATTTGTTTTTTTTTTTTCATTAAATGTATAGGGGTTATGAGCGTGGACACACATAACAGGTGTGCCAATATTCCGTTACAACGAGCTACCACAGCTCCGAGGTAACTAAATTACCTAATAACTTAGCCGCTAGAGGTCGTCAAAGCTGACATAAAATTTTATTTTTTTGCCAATAACTTAGTAACGCCCTGTATGAACTTAATGAAATTTGGTGTGCTAGTATGTTCTAACAGATGGCACATTTTGACATTTGAATCGAAGTTATTCCATTAACAGGGTGCGACAATTACCCTACCCTTAAAGTAACCTGCTCGTATTTTTTTGGTGGGAGTGATACCGCTTCATCTAAATTTTTATCATAAAGACAAGCAATTTTTTAACAAATTTTGTCTCTTGTAAAATTTTTGTATTCCTTACCGTTTTCGTTGAATTCATGTTTCATTACATCATTGTCGATTCTAATACGATTTAATTGATTTCACTTTAAAATTGATTTTAGGACGAAAGCGAAATAAACAAATACTAATCATTTATTGAGATTTAAATAGGTGTTCAAAATGACCCCCATTTTCATTAATACAGAAATCAATCCTACGTAAGAAATTAAAGTGCACTCTTCTCATGGTTTCTTCGTTCTGCAATACTTGAACGGCATTTTGGAATTCTATTTCACAATTGTTCCTCGTTCTCAACACTCATAGAGTAAACTTTCTGTTTTAAGTCACCCCAAATGAAGAAATGTGTTTAAATTTAATTAGGTGTTCGATACAAAGATTTCATGTCACCTTTGATAAATCCAAATAACAAATACTAGTTGGCCAAGTTACAAACAAATGCTACAATTTGAAATTTGTCATTAGTGTCATTATTCAGTTGACTCTGTAAGATGGATAATACATACACCTTTGACGAACAAACCGATATGTTATTAGTATTAGGGTTTTGTGAAGGAAACTGTCTTAGAAGTATGTGCGAGTATCATCAAAGATATCCCAATCGCAGAACTCCAAATCATCAGACCTTTAAAAATATTGAGACGTCTTAGAGAAAATGGTATGCTTAAGGTGAATAGACGTAATGCCGGACGGCCTCGTCAAGCCCGAACAATCCTTGTAGAAGAAGAAATTCTGGAACGAGTACATGAAAACCCGGAAACCAGTGTCAGATTATTGGAGAGGCAAGTCATAGTTTCAAAAAGTACAATAAACAGAGTTCTCACTGACCAACTGATTCGTCCTTTTCACATTCAACCAGTTCCAGAACTATTACCTCATGATCTTGCCGCTCGTCTTCAATTCTCAGATTATTCAATAATACCGTGCTGACGATATGGACTTCCACAAGAAAATTTTGTTTACGGACGAATCATGTTTCACAAGACGTGGAATAACAAATTTGCATAATCAACATGTTTATGCAGATGAAAATCCATGCCATTAGAGCAAAATCTTTTCAACGCGAATTTAGTATAAACCTATGGATAGGATTTATCAATCACTCTTTGTTGATTATGTTGCCAAATCGCCTCGACGGCAACAGTTATTTATATTTTTTTGCAGAATACTCTGCCGAATCTCTTCGAGGATTTACCATTAAATCTACGCAATCAAATGTACTTTATGCACGACGGTGCCCCACGACACTTTGCACGTATTGTAAGAGAATATTTAAATGAGCAATTCCTGGGAGATGGATTGGCAGAGGAAACGATGCTCCCATTTCATGGCCACCATGTTCACCAGATTTGAATCCTTGCGATTTCTTCATTTGGGGTGACTTAAAACAGAAAGTTGACTCTGTGAATATTGAGAACGAGGAACAATTGTGGAACAGAATTCAAAATGCCGTCCAAGAATTGCAGAACGAGGAAATCCTGAGAGGAGTGCACTTTAATTTCTTACGTAGGATTGATTTCTGTATTAATGAAAGTGGGGGTTCATTTTGAACACTTATTTAAATCTCAATAAATGATTATTATTTGTTTATTTCGCTTTCGTCCTAAAATCAATTTTAAAGTGAAATCAATTAAATCGTATTAGAATCGACAATGATGTAATAAAACATGAATTCAGCAAAAACGGTAAGGAATACCAAAAATTTTACAAGAGAAAATTTCTTAAAAAAAATTGCTTATCTTTATGATAAAAATTTAGATGAGGCGGTATCACCCCCACCAAAAAAAATACGAGCAGGTTACTTTAAGGGTAGGGGTAGTTTTGGCACCCTGTTAATAGAATAACTTCAATTCAAAATGTCATCTGTCGGATACTAACCAAATTTCATTAAGGTCCAGGGGGTACTAAGTTTTTGGCAAAAAACAAAATTTTATCCTTTGAGCCTCTAAACTAACAACTTGGTATATAGGTAAGTTTAGTTAAATCGAATTAAATCGACTGTTAATGGAATAACTTCAATTCAAATGTCAAAATGTGCCATCTGTCGGAACATACTAGCACACCAAATTTCATTAAGGTCACAGAGGGCGTTACTAAGTTTTTGGCAAAAAACTAAATTTTTATGTCAACTTTGACGGCCTCTAGCGGCTAAACTAGACAACTTGGTATATAGGTAAGTTTAGTTAAATCGACTTATTTTGACGTCAGAAGCATGTGGTAGCTCGTTCTACACGGAATATTGGGACACCCTGTATTATCCCTTTCTTAGAAAACGATTATTTATTTTGAAATAGCATTCGATTTGCTTTAAAAAAGCTAGTTACATGTCTCAAAGTTCAAGGACTTTTTACTATAGATTTTTTGTCAACCTTCATGTCGTAGTATTTCATTTACATCAGAGGACTATCACATTTAATTACTTTTCTTAAAATATATTTTGAATTTTGGTCAAATGTAATGATATAGGTTCGTTCTAAGTTCTGTTCCATAAAAGATTTTATTTTCACACTACTTAATATAAACATTACACTAATAATAAATGAATGTTTGTAGATACGTTTAAAGCAACGTCAGACGTTTATCGACATGCCCGTGTAAATAACATGCTGCCCACTGTCAATCGCTGTGAAATACAATTGGTTTTATCAAAATTTATTATTTGTAATATGTACGCATTGTCAGTATAATCTATTCGAGTACATATCGTCTCTGTTTCCACAAAGTGGCGTAAATCGTATATTTTCTAAAAATCGTTTTTTTGGTTTATATGCTGTCTACAGGGCCTGTGAAGTGGTGTTTATCTAAAAAGAAGCATTTAATAAAATAATGCAGTTTGGGCCTACGTACTAATTATATTGAACATTCTAGCCCACATTCAACTTTATGAAATTTTAAACCAGCTTTTTTGGTAAAATTTAAAAATTTCATATGCGCTATGAAAATATATAAACTACTGCAAACAATTAAGGGGAGCAAAAAATATTGTACATTTTTTAGTGATCTTTGAAGGGCTATTTATGTGAAAAATGATTGTATCGAGATGATGAGAAAAGCATTTTGAAGCTCCAAGATTCTAGTTTTCAGATATCTTGGTCGAAAATTTTTAGGAGCGACAGTTATCGAGCAATTCTAAGGAATAACACGAAAAAAAAAATTTGCAAATTTTTGCTTTTTCTATCTCGGTCCACTTCCTTCCAATTTCCTACAAGGCTATGTTATGTCTTTGTTTTGAGGATGAAACAATTTTTTTCATCCTCAATATTAACCTGAAAAAAAGTGAAAAAACGTGACTTTTTCACTTGTTTTGCTAAGTCGACCGCATATTTGCGAATATTGATTGGGGAGTCTAATGTTTGTACGAATTTTTATACCTCAATGTTGTATCCCCAATGGTCCTGCAAATCGGCAGATCGATCTATCGAATGGTTTCCCAGACCGTTTGATCAAAATTTCAGAAAAAAATTAAAGGAGCAAAATTTACGTTTCCTAAGCACTACAACAAGCTAGATATTGAGGATGAAAAATTTTTTTAAAAAAGACATGACATAGCCTTGTAGTATATTTATTCCAGATTCTGAAACTGCCATTCAATTTTCTGTCCGATGACTAGTTGCTGAGATATCGATGGTTAAAGTCAAAAGGATCATTTTGCATTCAAAGTCCGATATCTCCGGGACAATTAACGTAGAGAATTAACGTAGAGAAGAATTTAAAAAAGGAAAGTGAAGCTGAATAGACAGGCTATCAGGGTTATACCATTATATTTCACTGTAAAAAATTCCGTGGACCGAGAAAGGAAACGCAAAAAATTTGCAATTTTTTTTTTGTGTTATTCCTTAGAATTGCTCGATAACTGTCGCTCTAAATTTTTCGGCCAGAGATCTGAAAACTAGAATCTTGGAGCTTTAAAATGACTATATTTAATCATTTGGACACGACCATTAATAATATAATATAATAATAATTTATTTACCAAGAATAACAGTACATATTAATTCATTATATTTGCTGTTTACACATAAATTTTTCACATAAATACAGCCCTTCAAAGATCACTACAAAATCCACAATTTTTTTCAATTGCTCTCTGAATTCTTTGCAGTAGTTTATATACAAGACACGAGTAACGTAACACAGAAATAATTTAATTTTCCGCAAATGACTTTTATATTTTCCGGCAAGTAACAAAGTATTAACATGCACGGTAAAAAACTTTTTTAAATATTAAATCGACGTGGAGACAGTCTCATCCTTGTCAATTCTCTAGTGAAAAAGTTATTTACTCGTAGAATCAAAATGGGACAGAATTTCCTGGGACGTCCAAACACAATGTTTTTAAAAACTTAATTAGTACCCACTTTTGAAAAAAAAGCAAAAAAAAAAAGGGCCAAACGCAACAAGATTTTGTTTTTATTTGACCCTTTCTGGAAATTGAAAAAAAAGGTCACCAAGCAAGAGTATTTGGTTTTTCTGACCCTTGGGGTCGCGCAGATTAAACAAAAGCAAGGTCTCATTTCCATTTTTTTTACTGATTCTTAGGGGAGGGGGGTGATTTGCAGACTCGCAGTTTTGGTTTTACTGACCCTTCCGTTGAATTAACGGACAGGTGTTTGTATTTCCCTTGGCATTTTGCAGTCTTCTTTCACCTGTAACGTGCCAAAACTTATGTGGTAAAATCCAACTACAGCTTTGTGCATAAAAATAGCAACTGTATTTTAAGACAACATGAATATAAAAGGCAAAACTGTTTAGCTTTTTATTACAAAGAGTAATGATATAATCAAAACATTGTGTATATAACATTGTTCCAAATAAACTAAAAATAAATGTAGCACATTCAGTTAACTTATACATCTCAAGTTCTCTACTGTGAAAATTTTACGAAGATCAAAAAAATTAAAAATTAACTGTAACACTTGTTGTATAACTTTTAAACAGCGGCCAACGTCGGGCACAGAGTCAACCAGCGCCCGACAAGCTGTACTGAATCCTGATTGAAAGCACCATAATTTAAATTCTTCGGTTTTGCTTAAAAAACGCTTTTTTGCTCAAAGTATTTCAAGTGTACCAAACCGTGACGAGTGGCCATTCATAACCTGAACGATTTTGTGCAAAATACATAGTATGCGATATGTTTTGGATTTGGTGCATATTCCAGTCCACATAGGGCAACATTACTTCTTTCATTATACCAACGTAGACTAATGCGGTTATCGTAGGCTTGCAAAATATTGGCCCAGTACCATGATACAAAGCACTCCCATTAATTTTTGTTCCGCACGTTTAACAGTTGACTGTATACTGGGTTCAAGTTCATCTTGTTGGTCTGCGGACAAATGTTCTACAGCCTGGAGTCCCAAACAACTCAATCTCTGGTCAGAGGATTTTGTCCATTGTGCGAGAGGCCAGTTTAAATGTTCCCGAGCGAATTTGATTCTGTCACGAAGATGTTTCTAACGGTACCTTCCTAGGAGTTTTGGCCATCCAGTTTTTCTCTATGAGCCTTCTTCTTATTGTGGATTGTCTACATTGAGTTTTTAATTCCTTTTTAATTTGAGTTGACGTTATAAATTTTTTTGTTAGTCTTAGGATGCTTCTTTCATCAGTTAAAGATAGTTTTTTCTTTCGGCCTCTTTTTTCTTCTTTTTCTTTAAATTTCTTGGCATTACTGATCATTTTATTAGAACATCCGACCACTTCCCAAATAAATTTGTAATTTTTTTCCCTTTAGCCAATAATTTGTTTTTGTGAACAAACGTCTCTTTCATGCAATGTTTTCCACTACCCATTTAATATTTAAATTAAATTAAAATTTAATTAGATATTAACTATATTCATATATTATTTTACCTTTGACTTCATTGTTCTATGCTGAAAGATGTTTAGATGTTACGGCGTTGGAACTGCTATCATAGACTGAATTGGTGCTATTATTTTACACATGTCAATTGATTTTTTTAAGAAATAGGGATTTCCCTACCGAAACGAGAATTTTCCGGACTTCATTAGTTTCAGAAACTCAGTGGATCTCAAACAAATATCTTGAGAACACTTTTGAACCATATAGCAGAGCAGTCTATACGTGATTATGGAGTTAATTTAGGTATTCACTATGTCTTTTTTTTGCACATAGCTGTATATGTGGAAATTCTGTTTAAAATCCTGAAAGGCGTTACTTGTTGAATAAATACACTGGCCATCAATCCTTCTACCACTTTCTAAACCTTCGGATCGTAAGAGATTTTTGTTCTACCGTGATTACCATATTAATTTTTTTTAGTAGCAAACGCAAACTCCAGCACTTAAACTCCAAGACGACCTATTCTACGGAATTTGCGTTAAAATGTTAGTATACATTTACAACATTCGGATTTTTTGTGCGTTTTTTTTAAAATACTAGTTAAAAATGTTTTTGCTGAGTTTTATTTGTTCAGTTGCATTTGGAATTCAACGACTCCTATGCACATTTCAACTTTATTAAGAAATCGCAGCAATCCTGAAAACCTAACGCCCTTGTATATTTGTCTTGCTCATATACATACGTATATTTCTGATGAAGAGACGGTGTAGGAACAGAGAAATAGATATATGGAACACATTAGCAAATTACAGTTGCACATAGCAAACTCTAATGCCCAGGAGAGGTAATAAAAACGCGTTACAGCATGTAATAAAGTGGAAAACAATTAAACGCCAACAGCAGGAACGTAGCGCCTCAAAATTTCTTCCTATTGTATGATTGCATTGACGTCAATAGACGTGTCTCCTGCTGAAGTCCTGTGACCTACATTTCCCGTATTTCTGGGTCAACCCCAGATAAAAACCGAGTTTCAAGCCAAGTGGGTAATGCGTTCTGAAAGGGGAATTAAAATTCGTAGCTGGGAACAGTGTCATTGTAAAAGACATAAGTCGTTTTACACCCCGAGACAATTGGCTGTGAACAGTGTGTCCCAATTTAATGCCTCCTTGAGGATGTCGAGTTATTTTTCAGCTAGAAAGAAAATTCAAACGCTGAAGTTATGTAGAATTTTTTCGATACATTTGAATTTAGCTTCGGTATTCTCGCAAAAACTGTTTTTTTGAAAATTATTAGTAGAATGTTAGTGCAGGATATTATTAACGAGTATACAAGAAGTATTATAGAAGAGTATACAAGAAATCTCTTGTTACATCCGACGTCTGGTTTCGTCAGATATGATTATAATTTAGTGTTTAGGAACGAGTCCAGTAAAAAAAACTGAAAAACGTGTCTTATTAATTTCTAAAATAGCACTTATCCGATCCTACCGTCAAATTAAAGAAAAGGTAAATTCTAAAAGCAGTAGAAAAACATAACTCGTGTAATGTATATCGCTTTTTTTTGGTGAATCATTTATTCCTGTTATTTTCTTATATTATTTTTTTCGTATTTATAATTTCCCTATACAATATTTTCTTTATATTTAAGGCTTGACCGAATAAATTTCGAAATTAAATATTTCGAGGCACTTTTGTATTTCCGTATTTTTTGAAAAATGTTTACGTTATTAACATACGTACATATATGACTAAACTTAGATGTCAATTTGGATGATTTTTTCGAAGTAGTTATCTGAAATCGCGAAAACGACATATTAAAGTTGTTTGGTTTTGAAAGACGAACTTACATCGTCATTGTCAATATTCTTTGAAAGTCAATTTGAAAATTTCAAATGGTTCACTGACTGATGACCCCATATTTGAAAAGACCATTAAACTTTCGGAATCTAGAAAATACATTCCATTCATTATGTCATCATTTATAAGGTGACGAATTGTGCTCTATTCTTGAATTAAAAGGGGATATTACTTTTAAAATGACATCCTCTGTAACGATTTCATTCTCATTATCGCAATAACTATATTGCCCATACGAAAGCAAATCAAAAATCAATCTACAGTGTTGAATATTAATACACATTTTTATTCATTATCCGACTTGAATTATAGCGGTATAATTTTATTGCGAAGTAAGTCTAAGTAGGAGTTAGTCGTCAAATTTTCGTTGAGGAGGAATGGTTCAATAATACTTTTTCCAATTAGGCCTGCCTAAACTTTTAATTTTGGGGTCGTTATGGTGTTTGATCATCCAGTAAGGATTGTCATTAAACCAATTTAATGGTTTAAACCAGTTATTGTAAACAAAGCCATTAAGGTAAAATATTGCCTCATCAGAAAATAAAATATTGCTGATAATATCAGGTTGTATGTCAATGCAATTTATTGCGTCTTGGTAGAATTTCATACGTCTGTATATATCACCTTCTGATCGTTCCTGAAACAATCTGACTTTATAGGGACATATTTTATTTTCTTTGAGGATTCTTCTAACTGACCTTTTAGTGTGTATTAGGAAACGTTATATAACTGAAGCTTATGGTTTTTCTTGCAGGGCAAGTAAAACGTCCAAACACTTTCGGACAACAAATTATTTACTGTACCTATGTGCTTAAAATTGCAGAAAGTTCTAACGGCACTTGATTTAGAAATGGGATCTCGTTCAGGAAATGTTTCATTAAAAGTATATGTTGCTGCTTGGAAGAATCTGCGCCTGTCTCCATTTCGTATTATCACTGGCGGCTGGTGATAATACACACATAGGCGGCTGGTGGCCCCTGTGCCCAGGGGCACGGCCCCAAATTTCAATATAAAATATTTCTTTTGTGTTAATTTACTATAAATTACTGTTACAATACTATCAATTAATTGTATACGACAAACTATGCATATTCTAATTATTATTCCTTTTATACCACAAATAATGATTTTATCACATATATATGACAGACTATCGATCGAGCACCGAGCCACCGTAGTCTGAATTCTCGCATTTCGCGCGCGTGGACTAGGGCACACAGTTTCAAAACCCTCTTTTTTAATCGGGATTTTTCGGTGACTGGTAAAGCTTGGCGACCATTGCAGACAAAACGTCGTTAAATCGCTCGAAAATCAGCTGAACTGGTCACACTTGTTGAATGACCGTTTTATTGTTTATTTTCTTCGCTGAGAAGTGTGTTTTTACTGTTTTTGATTGTGAAACGTTTCAAAATGAATTAGGTGGACTTTTTATTGACTAATAAAGATGTTACATACGAGATCCGAACGGAAATTAAACGGTTAGGAAGGCCGATATCCGATTTGATTATTTCCAAAACAGACGTAGGAAAATCACGAAATTATTCACGAAATTTTAATAGTAGTGTCTACAACAGATTTAAGTGGTTATGTGGGTGTCCTAAAAGAAAACAAACTGTTTTGTTTTATTTGTTTAGTGATGGGTGGAAACCAAAGTGCATGGACTCTAGAAGGGGTGAGTGTTTTAAAATATTTAAATGAACGAACTAAAAAACATGCTAACTGCAATGAAAAACATTTACATAACATCTTAGATTTTAGTGTGTTGGGAATGGTAGACATAAGGCAACAGCTTGATAGTGCTTATCGTGAAAATTTAAGACATCACAATGAAAATGTGAATAAAAACAGACATATTTTAAACCAAATAATTAATTGCATTAAATTTTGTGAAACAAATCCGGCAAACAAAGACTTTAATGAAAAGGCGATTAACATTTTTGTGAACAATAAGGATAGGCGGGCTACCTATCGGCGGGATTTCCTCTACAAATAACGGTAAGATACCTATATCAAATTTTTTCACATGTTGCCACCCATTATTTTAATATATTTAAGCCCTCGATATTCGTGACTAAATATTATTTCAAAAAGCTACCAAATCCCAAAAATTATTCTTGTGAGAGTTTATATTTTTGTATAAAAGAATTTTTCATTGAAATTCTGAAGTGTCAGTAAAACGCATGACCTTGAAAATTTTAACAATTTTCGCCTGCGGCGCCATTGGTAGCTAATAAGTAATCCTACTAACACACCCTGTGCCCACCCATGTAACACACCCACGAGCCGCCACTGTTATCACAAATAGTCTTATGTCCTTGTTTCAATACCTGGACCATGGTGGTTTTTGAAAATATTAATATACTTGTTAATAAAACACTAATTTAGACTAAAGTGAGGGGGAATAATAAAATGTCGTAACAAGTAACTCATGACACCTAAAACGCATATGATGCACGTAACCATTAAACAAATAGCAATTTTTGAAGTAGAAAGAAATAAAATGCATTATTGGATTTCTACATTCGATTGTCAATATTCCCAAGACAGTTGTAATCAATATCAATAAAATTGACGTCACTGCCAGCCTGAAGGCACAGTGAAATAGAACAATTTTTATTTTATCAATTTAGTTTTCATTTATCTGTCATTAAGTCGTTCTGGAACATTTGCCCATCCCTGTATACATATAAGATAAGTAATATGTAAAGTAAATAATCTGTAAAGCTATCCTTCTTCTAAAGAATTCAGTTGAAATCGGATAATAATAAAAAAAGAGCCTTATAGTTTTAAGTGAGACACACTGTAGAAGGAAACTCACAAATATTGCTTAAATATTTAGTGGATCTTTATGAACTATTAATAGGTAATAACTGTGAATAATCCGTGTAAAAATAATAATCAACGCGAAACAAAGACGTTTCTAGAGATTCTAATTTATTATCTAAACCGTCGCCGTCTTTAGCAATTAAGACGTTTTATTGGCAACAAATGTACTTCATTAAACACATATTTGATTTTTACAGGACGTACATTCTATCCAGTAATTTGTCTCTGGGTGTATTTCATTTTAATTTCAGATTAAGAAATGTAAACAAATATCTCTCAAAATATCTGCTGCGATTTTATATTTTCATATGGAACAATAACGTATTAAATAAAGCATCATTTGTCAATGCAAGTACAAGTAAAATTAAAAAGCAAGAAACTTTTTTTTTTGTAAAAAAATTACTGTCATATATTTTTGCCGTAAATTTAATTATATCACAAATGCTTTGCTAACTAAACTAATATTATGTTAAACACAGGTCTGTAATTTTGTTTAGTGTATTATAGAATAATATCAGGACATCAATTCTACATATTTTTTTTCCATTAAAAAAATAATCTAATCGCAGAAAATCTAAAGACAGTCATACACGTAACTGCAAGCTTGACAACTATGTATTTTATGTACGGATACATATTTGAACATTTTGTCATTTGTAACACCCCTCATGGGTATATAAAAAAGGACACCATTGTGAGGGAAGTTACAATACCCCCACGAAAGACTGACTGCAATATCAATTAATCGATTACATTAACGTTGACAACAATTTAACTGATATGTTGAAAGTGGTTTTTAACTGATATTTTTTTTTAAATATGAGATATATTAATTAAAGTTTTAAACTGGATTTCAAACATAAATCTCCATTTTATACCACAGTCGTCATTTTTTATTCAGTTTCGTTTAATGACTTGTCCTATTTATATTCACTTATTTTGATTTGTCATTAATTTTTTTATTTACATCTTTTAATCTTAAACTTTTCAGTTTGACTCGGGTAGACGTAGGAAATTCAATTAACTTTGTTTTTAGTGACAGTTTTCATTTTTTAAAAGCTATTTAATATTGCGAGGACAATTTATATTTTTCATTGTTGCAAACTCTCCTTTCGATTAGAACTCACTAGAAAACTGATGCTGTTAGATTTAGATTTTTTAGTTCGATAGTTTATTTTCCTGTGAAACTTTTACAACATAGGAATAATCAATATTCTAATCTCTAATATATAGATTATAGTAACATATCCAAAAATATAAACAAAATACATTAAAAATACAGACATATAAGTATAGTACAATACATAAACTACATACATACATTATACAAACTTACATAAAATATAGACACTAGACTAACGTTAAATAAATATATTTAACTTTATTTTTTATTTAATTGATTTTAAAAATTATTTAAAAGACATATATATGTACATATACTTTAGAAATATAAAAACGTATAACTTATAAAAATGTAAAAAAAACATATATAAAATCTTGTAAAAAACATGTACCTAAATGGTTTGCTTCATGTTTCATAATATTCTTTAACATTATAATAGCACTTTTCGACCAGATATTTTCTTAAACATTTTTTAAATTTATTAATTTCATTAATTTGTTTTATGTCATTTGGTACGTTATTATATAATTTGGCTCCAGCATAAGAGTTTTCTCAAATAGAGCTGTTTTGTGTTGTGCTAGCCTAATTACATTTCTATACCTAGTGTTAAATGAATGTACGTTATCATTTTGTAAGAACACGTTTATATTGCATTTGATATAAAGAATGCATCGATAGATATACATTGATGGAAATATTAGGATACCATGTTGTCTAAATATTGGTCTGCATGATTCTAAAAGCCCTACATTAAATAATAGTCGTATAATTATTTTTTGCATAATAAACAGACGTTCACTACCAGTAGCATTTCCCCAAAATATAATATTATATGCTAAATTTGAATAAACCATACCATAATATACACTAAGTAAGCCCTGTTGATTTAGACAATTCTTCATCCGCAATAATGCATAATAGGCACTACTAACTTTCTTGCTAATATGATCTATATGATTTTTCCAACTTAGGTTCGAGTCTATATGTTTCCCTAAAAATTTAGTTTTGTTAGAAAATATAAATTTGGTGATATCTACGTCAATCTCCTTTAAATTGCTAACATTTCTTATATTACAAAATTGGATCAAAATTGATTTTTCACTATTTAAAATTAATATTTTGAGAACACCAGTGTTTGAACTATTTTATAACTTTTTGTAATGTCGATTCTAAAGATGGCATTGTATCTGCCATTGCTGCCAATGAAGTATCATCTGCAAACAGAACTTTACATGCAGCACTTATATAATCTGGTAGATCATTCACAAACACATTCACAAAAGCTTTCGTCAAATCAAAAAAGATACACACTGTATATTTATTATTGTCAATATTTTTTTGTATATATTCGATAAAGCCATATACTGCTATCTCAGTAGACCCTATCCCTCTGTTATCCCTGTATCCCCCTTACGCCCTCAAGCTTTTTAAACAGTACTTTATGTTACCAGTTAGAAGTTTGACACACTTCTATACCTACATAAGATTTCTCGAAGAAAAGTTTATATATTATTAGTAGAGTTCGTGCGAGCGCGGAGTGTAACAGAACAGTAGTCAGTTAACGAATGAAAATATTAATATGTTAACATAAATTATGTAGCAACATAGTACTATTTTTCCCAAATAGTACGGTTATGTCAAGGATAAAGTACCTATATAAATTAAAATAACATGTAACAATGGCAACACTTACCCGACAAATGTCAGTGTTGAGACAAGGTTCCCATGGGAGGTTGGCGGTGGTTAAAACATGTTATTATGTGCTTTTCTAAGTGTTCTGGAGTGAAACGGCGACGTTTATCACTTAATATTAACTTGTGTACGGAAAAGGACCGTTCAACGTCTACTGTTGACAATGGACAGTAAGAGAAATTGTCGAGGCATGAACTATATAATGGTGGTAACTCCTGATATGTACCAACTAAAATTTTACATATGTTTTCCAAAATGAAATATCCTGGATTTTTTTAACACGCTTTGCATGTCACTACAATTGATATCACTACATTGTTGTAAATCCGAATACGTAAAAACGAAACATATCAGAGCATATGGTCATGATAAACTCAACGTAATTCTAATTCATTTATGTTGTCCTCATATACTACCTTACATAACTCACATTTTTAATGAATGTATAAAGATTCAATACTTCCCTAAAACTTGGAAAGAAGCCTTAGTAATTCCGCTACCCAAAGTTAGTCAACCTAGTTTATTAAGCCATCTTAGGTCTATCAGTATTTTACCAGTACTTGAAAAAAATCCTTGAAATACAAATGAGTAGTTATTTAAAGGTAAATAATATTCTGCCATTAAAACAGTCTGGGTTTAGGTCTAGTTTTAGTTGTGCCACAGCTCTAGCAGATGTAATCGACGATGTAATAAAAGCATCTGATACAGACAAAATTAGTGTTTTAATTCTTTTAGACTACACTAAAGCATTTGATCTGATAAATCACAAGCTACTTATTTCAATTTTACATTACTGTGGAATGAATCAAAATTCTTGTAATTTAATTTCATCCTTTCTCTCGGACAGATTTCAAAAGACAGTGCTCAATAATCTAATATCTGAACCCCTAAATGTAGTTGCAGGTGTTCCACAGGGTAGTGTCCTTGGACCATTACTTTTCACTATATTCACTTCCACATTTCATTATTGTTTACAAACCTGTAATTACCATTTGTATGCTGATGACACACAGCTTTATTGTAGTTTTCCTCCCAATGAGATTTAATTGTATTGCAATTTAATAAACAATGATTTAAATAATTTACTGTTAATATCAATCGACCATTTGTTAAAAATTAATCCCAGTAAATCAACAGCTATACTGTTCTATAAAGAGAATGTTCGTGAAAATATACTTAGTCAGTTAAATTTAGAAATTGGACGGGAAAAGATAACTTTTTGTGATAATGCAAAGAGTCTTGGTCTTATTATTGACTCCAAATTAAGATTCAAACAACATGTTACCACAAAACTAAGTAAAGCATATGCAGCATTATTAATATATTCACAGAGGAACTTCGTAAGTTTGGAAACAAAAAAAAAACATTATGTGAATCACTAGTATTATCGCAATTCGATCATTGTGATACAGTGTGTGGTCCATGTATTGATAGTATTGACATCCGACGTATACACAAAGTACAAAATTCATGTTTGTGACTTATCTATGGTATCAAACGACTTCAAAGAATTTCGCATAAACTGAAAAACTATTGGATGGTTAAATATGATAAATCGTCGCAAACTTCATCATGCATGTTTCTACCACAAAATTCTAAAATTGAAATCACCGCCATACCTCCTTGATAAACTATCGTATAGAAGTGATATTCATAATATTAATATTAGGCGTAAAGATCTGCTTACTATACCGCAACATCGCAAAGAAATTTTTAAGAGATCCTTTTCTTACAATATGGCTGTATGTATAAATAACTTACCGCGTCATAGTTTGTCTCGATCCTGTCAAAACTTTAAAAAACAATATAAAAAATATTTATTAGAACTGTAACAGATAACTATCTTTCTATATACTTTCTTTTGTTCTATCCACCTATTTCTTATTCGCTTTTTTTTCTTTCTCTTTCTCTCTCACATCTTTATTTTTCTCACTCAAACCCAGAAAATATTTAATGTACTCAACTTAGGCAGTGATGGAAGAACAATTTGTATGTGTATGCAAATTGAATTATCTGCCTTTATTTGCCATTAACATATATGCAGGACTTATAAAAGTATTTGTAAAATGTTTGGTGAATAAAAATATTTTATTATTATTATTTATTATTATATTATCAACGCGATGCAATATCGGCGACAGTCTGTTACAGCGTGCCATAAATAATTAAAACTGCTAACGCAGTTTTCGTAATGCAAGTCAGCTGTGAGCTGTGAATGCCAACGAGTCAATGGCAGGACATGCACAGTGTCGGCCCTGTGACATTCGCGCTTGGTAATAAGTATTTATTATTAGTACATTATTAATATTTAATTACATTAGTACATTCGATAGTAGTACAGTAGTACATTATTAATATTTAATAATGTACTATGATGCAACATAGTTTCTGTGAACATATTAACATTTTCATTCGTAAACTGACTACGGTCCTGTTACACTCCGCGCGAGACGAACTCTAATTATTTGTACGAGAATATGAAGAAAGTATGGTGATTGATGATTATGATTATACCATCTTGAAGTGGAAGGGAATTTCATGGTGTGATTTATAAGAAAGTGTAAAATTTATATTTGAAATTGTATGGTATGTAAGTGTATACAATCCTGTTATTGATTTTTTCAATTGTAAATACTATAGATTTTAAAAGAATGATCTACAAGCTGGCTGAAATCCAAATACTATTAAAATTTGTACAAGAGCGAAAAAACAATCGTGACCTTGATCCACAATTCGCGTGAAATGTTTTTTCGAGGGTTAAGTGTATTTAACTGCCTTTAAATTTTTTTCATATTCTTTATGAGATCAAAACTTTTAGAAAGTAGGTCTTAAAAAATAGAGCTGTAATGCATTTTCAATTACAAACATAATAAAAACAAATGATTATTCCTATTTTATCTGTGTATTGAATAGACTCCTTTTTATTAGTTTTCTGTGTTACACCAAGAATACCTATCCTGATTTCTAAAATATTTGTAGAACTAAATTTAAAAAAAATAAAAATACTGCCAATTCCAAAGTAGGTGTTAACAGATCAGAAACCATCAGAGTCCGAAAATCAATCAACAAAATACTGATTAAAAAGTATTGTGAAAAATTAATAAATATAAATATTTTTTTCTATGTGATCAATTTATCTTTATGGATAGACACTTTCTTCATTAGTTTTAGCAGGAGTTCCCCATCGTGGAAGGATTTCTTCTTGCGCGAGTTTTCTCAGAACGAAGTAGGTCTTTCGGTTCGACGAACTTTCTCTTAGCATGTCTCTCTTTTTTCGAAAAGCTTCGAACATCTCCACATTTTCTACGCCCTCTTTACGCACCACCCTCTGCCGCCTAGCGAACGTGATGGCACTCTAAATGCACTTTTTCTCTAAACAAATTGTTCTGGGCAGACTTCAGTTTATTTGTTTATTTTTTTTTGAAGTAACGAATATGTAAATTTTACTCCAGACTTTTGCTCTCACCGAATAGGTAAATGATTTTTGAATTGCTCGTTTATCAGAAAATTTCCATGTGTCTATACCTCTGACAATCTACGTACCATCAAATTATAAGATTGTTACCACTATTATTGTTACCACTAATTATTGTTACCACTAATAATGCCGATAATGAGAAACATGCATCATCTATTACAAATAGAAAACTAATAATACAACTAGACAATACGAAACTATTATATACGATTAGTTAACCTGCTGTTTCAAACTTGAACTATGAATAAAGTGAAAAATTGAAAATTAAAGTACATACATACCTCGAAGGCGAAGAGGCTTTCATGTTACAGCTTCTAAACTTTATATTTTGTATATTATTATTGATTTTGTAAATTGAAAATAAAAAAAATTTTCAAACAATCATCTACAGGCTGGTTGAAATTCAAATACCACCAAAATTAGTGCAAGAGCGAAAAACTAACAGTGTCCTGGATGAAAATTAAAGGATTAAGTGAATTTTTATTTTATATTTACGTATATAGGATTTTTTTTCTACCACGCTTATCTAAAACTTCTTTCCATATATCAACTTTTTATTATAAAGTTTAGAAAGCGGGCCTTATACTATAATAATAGTATAATATTAAACTTATAATATAATAATAGAACTATAACGCATTTTCAATTACAAATTTAATAAACATAAACAATTTTTCTATTCTATCTACTTTTAGAATAGACACTTTTTTCATTAGGTTTTTTTGTTATATCCAGAATCTATCCTAATTTCTGAAATACTCGCCGAACCGAATATAAAAAAAATGTTTCTGATCCCAAAGTGGGTGTTAACAGATCAGGAACCATCAGAAACAGAAAATCAGTCAACAAAATACCTTAAAATGTAATAATAGCATTAAATATCGCTGAAAGTATTTTAATCACCGTATTTATTTGTGGAAATCCTCACAAATACTCGGGTTATAGCCGCGTAAGGGACACGAAGGACGCAAACAGTTCATGTCTACTTACTCTTTGGACATCTGGGACATATTGTCCTTAGCCTTGTGAGCCTGTCCGCTGCTACAGGAGTTCCCCATCGTGGAAGGTTTTTCTTTTTTCGCGAGTTTTCTCAGAACGACGAACTAGGTCTTTCGGTTCGACGAACTTTCTTGTAGCATGTAGAAAAACTTCGAACATCACATTTTCTACGCCCTCTTTACGCACCACCCTCTGCCACCTAGCGAACGTGACTAATGGCACTCCAGATGCACTTTTTCTCCAAACAAATGGTGGGGTAGGCTTCAGTTTACTTTTTTTAGAAGTAATGAATCTGTGAATTTTACTCCGGACTTTTGCTCTCACCGAATAGGTAAATGATTTTTGAATTGCTCGTTTATCAGAAAATATGTCAGTCTATGTATATATCAGTATATATCAGTATATATATATATTAGTATATATCAGTCTATGTACCATCAAATTAGAAGATTGTTATTGTTACCAGTAATAACGCGGATAATGAGAAACATGCATCAAAAACAGAAAACTAATAATAAAACTAGAAACTAGACAATACGAAACTATTATACATGATTAGTTCACCTGCTGTTTCACACTTGTGATGTACTCGTACATATCTTATTAATTGTTATATGAATAAAGTACGAAAATTAAAGTGCTCGAAGGCGAAGAGGCTTTCATGTTGCGGTTTCTATTTTGTATATTATTATTGATTTTGTCATTTGAAAATCAACAAATCTTAAAAGAAACATCTAAAGGCTGGCTGAAATCCAAATACCACCAAAATTAGTGCAAGGCGAAAAACCAACCTGTCCTAGATCCAAATTTTGCGAAAATGTTTTGGTTTTTTTTTTTTGTGGATTAAGTGAAGTTTTATTTAATATTTACGTATATAGGATTTGTTTTCCATCATGCTTGTCTAAAACTTCTTTGCATATATCAACTTTTTGTGATCAAAGTTTAGAAATCTTGTTTTATACTATAGATAATAGAACTATAATGCATTTTCAATTACAAACTTAATAAACATAAATATATTTTTTTCTATTTCACCTACTTTTTGAGTAGACGCTTATTTCATTAGGTTTTTCTGTTTTATATCCAGAATATCTATCCTAATTTCTGAAATACTCGCCGAACTGAATTAAACAAAAATAAAAATATTGCCGATTCCAAAGTAGGTGTTAACAGATCAGGAACCATCAGAAACCGAAAAGCAATCAACAAAATACCTTAAAATGTATTAATAGCATTAAATACCGCTGAAAGTATTTTAAATCATCGAATTTATTTGTGGAAATCTTTACGAATACTAGGGTTATCGCTGCGAAAATGACACGAAGGACGCAAAGAGTTCATGTACTTACTCTTCGGACCTCTGGGACATATTGTCCTTATCCTTGTGAGCCTGCCCGCTGCTGCAGGAGTTCCCCATCGTGGAAAGGTCTTCCTTCCCCTCGACTTTTCTTATAACGACGAACTAGGTGACGTTTCTCTTAACATGTCTCTCTTTTTTCCGGAAAGCCTTGAACATCTCCACCCTTTTGACGCCCTCTTTACGCACCGTCCTCGGGCACCTCGCGAACGTGACTCATGGCACTCTAGACGCACTTTTCTCCCAGCCAAACGGTCGCGCACATTTCAGTTCATTTGTTTTAGAAATAACGCGCGTTCTCGTCTAAAACGCCTAATTGCTTCATTTTGATAATTCGGGGCACTAGTTTTTCCCTTTATTCAATGAAAAAACGCGAGTTTCGCATCGACGTGATGCGAATGCGATGTGGCCCGAATCGAAAAACGCCAGGTATAATTTACTATTTACACTACACACAACGAAAATAAATAGTATAGTATTCGGAATAATCCGACTGCATGTCTGGCTTGACGTTAAGTCACACACACAGTAGGCGATAATCAATGTTAGGAACGGCGAGATCAAGCAAGCGCTGGCCGTGACGTCAACGGACGCCCGTGTATTTTTGGGACGCTCCGGGAGGGCGTCTCGACGTCATTCGCGACGGCCACGCAGGGATCTGTTGCGCGACGTCTGTAGTTACGCGTACTCCATTCGATGTGGCGGTTTTCCCTCATTACGTCGCTATGTAGGTGTCGCTACTTGTTCTGTTTATTATTGAAAAAAACCCAGGACAATAAATCGCTGTTTTCACCTCAGTTTTTTTTTTACATAGTTCCAGACTAATTAGAAACAGATACACCAGTCGCGATTTGTTCTAAAAATGTGGGGGTGAATTAAGTAATGAGACTTTTTAATTTTTTTATGCGAATAAAATTATTCAGTATTGTCTCCTTCAAAATAACTTGGGATGCCACACAGCGCTGGAACTCATATATTATTGTAAAAGCCTTCAGCTGATCGGTTACAGCCGTTTGAATTTTTCTATGATCCCAAAATAACGTCCCTTGAGGTGATTTTTCAATCTCGGGAAGAGAAAAAAGTCACAAGGACTCAAGTCAGGCGAATAAGGAGGCTGAGAAGCCACAGGAATGTTTTTACTGGCTAAAAACTCGTTTACTGAAATGGCTGTGTGACAAGGCGCATTGTCGTAACGCAACATCCAGTTGTTCTTGATGTTTGGTCTCACACGCATGACCCTTTTTCGAAGTCTTTCAAGAACGTCTCTGTAAAAGTGTTGATTTACTGTCTGGCCTGGAGGCACAAAATCTTTGTGGACAATTCCCTGGCTATCGAAAAAGCATGCATTTGATCTTCGACTCGCTCATTCTTGCTATTTTGGGTCTTGGAGAGCTTGAAGTGTGTCATTCCATGCTGAGGCGCTTGGTTTCCAGGTCGTACTCAGACACCCAAGTCTCATCACCAGTAATGACACGTTCCATAAAATGCGGATCATCTTCATCGATTACAAGAAATCAAGACATCTTTCTTTCCTGATGTCTTTTTGTTCCGGCGAAAGGTTTTTTTGGAACCATTTTTGCGCAAATTTTCTCATCCCTATACCTAATAATTCGGTAGTCAAAATCTGATTAACTCTTCCTCGATCATTCTTGTCGTCAATCGATGATTTGAACGCACAAGATCCCGTATTCTATCGACATTTTCGTCGGTTCTTCGGGAAGATGAAGGCTTTCCGCTAGGTGGTTCATCTTCAATTGACTCTCTGCCTTCTGAGAATGCCTTAAACCGCCGAAAAACCTGGGCTCTTGAGAAAACGCTGTCTCCGTAGGCGTGTTGAAGTTTTGCAAAATTATCCGTTGCGCTGTGTCCAAGTCTGAAGCAAAACCTGATAGCACACCGTTGCTCAAAATTAATGTCTCACTACTTAATTTACATACCTCATAGTGTCTAGCTGGGCTGCAAACTTTTTCAAAAAACGTAAATTCTGCAATAGCCATTGTAGATATATTTTTCCGATACTGCATGCTTTGAAATTCGGTCGCCTAAATAATTTAAATCAGTCAATCCCACTTTGTCCATAATTGTTACCACTAAATAATAAGTAGGGGAAACCAAAAGCGCATTTTTTAATGTAAAACCACAAATAATTGCATTTTTTTTTATAAATATCTCGATAACATTTTTAGTTAAAACCTTTCACAGAACACTATCTGCACAATATTCAAGTCTGGATTAGATCTCTTTAGTTTTTTAGTTTCAGCTTTGTCTTACAAAAGTCGACTACAGAATGACACCGATGTTAAACTTTGGACCGAATTCATTTTTTTACGATGAAAATAACAAGCGATACTCTCTAACGCCGCAGCCGAACGACAACTGGCTGAAATAATAAATAGTTCCACTTGCTGGATGCTTATAAGCGAGACATTTTCGGATCTAAAACACTGGCTAAAGCGCAGGTGTGTATGTTTACTACTACGTCATGTCTGTTGGTTCCTATGCTGGTGGAATGGTACAGTCAGTGGTGTTGTTAGTTACGATATATGTATGAGGGGGAAATCGGGAGAATTCCCACCCTACTTTCCTCCGTTATTTTTAGAGTAATTTAAAACAATTTACAGGGGTAACGTATTTTTTTCTGAAATTACAGAATATGCTGTCAAAAAAAACAATTGAAAGAAAAATTTAGCAACTGTTTAATTAACACAACTCTCTTCAAACGGAATATCAAGTATTTTTTGTATTTATTGATTTCTGTTTATTCTTCCGATTACAACGATGTACGATATGTCGTGCTTAGTTTCTTTATTGCTTATATCTGGAAAACACTTTTACTGAGGTATTTTACCCCACATTATTCTTAGTTACTAAATGTTTATGTTAAAAACATTAATATCCCTTAAGACGTATGTTTTACTAACAGGCAATAGAGGAACCAAGACAACAATTTTGGTGTATATTTTTGACAACAAAGATTAACTACTGACGTCTTACTATAATAAATTACGTCATATTTCCGAGTATCAACAACAAACAATCTAACAGAAAGTCAGTCCTATTTTGAGAGCTGAATATACGAGGTGTGTAAATTAAGTAATGAGACTATAAGAAGTTTTTCTAGAAAATAAGATTTTATTTTTATTCGAATAGAATTACAATTCAGTATTGTCTCCTTCAAAATAACTTCCTTGGGAAGCCACACAGCGCTGGATATTTAATTAATTTAATTCTTTATTAATATTTAATAAATTTACTTTATTATATTTAGGATATTTAATTAATTTACTGCATTTCTCATACCAGTGCTGGAACTCATATACTGGAATGGCCTTCAGGTGGTCGGTTGCAGCCGTTTTAATGTTTTCTATGGTACCAATATTACATCCCTTGAGGTGATTTTTCGATCTCGGGAAGAGACAAAAAAATCACAAGGACTCAAGTCAGGCGCATAAGGAGGCTGAGGAGCCACAGGAATGTTTTTACTGGCTAAAAACTCGTTTACTGAAATGGGTGTGTGACAAGGCGCATTGTCGTGATGCAACATAGAAATCTGATGAACAGTGGTGTGATTCAAATTTAACTTATCCCCGATCATTCTTGTTGTAAACAGACGATCTGAACGCAGAAGATCCCGTATTCTATCGACATTTTCATCGGTTGTTGAAGATGAAATTGAATTGAAGATAGTCTTCCACTATGTGGTTCATCTTCAATCGACTCTCTTCCTTCTGAGAATGCTCTAAGCTACCAAAAACATGAGCTCTTGAAAAAACTCCGTAGGCGTGTTGAAGTTTTGCAAAAGTATCCGTTGCGCTGTGTCCAAGTCTGAAGCAAAACCTGATAGAACAACGTTGCTCAAAATTAACGACACTAAAAAAAAAACAAACAAATGAATCTAACAAGTTCAGACTTGTACTCACGGGGGTGAAACTAGCATTCGCGACCTCGCAACACACTATCAGTGCGATGTTGCCAGATGCCCCTTAAGTCGTAATCATTTCAGCAACACTCTGACGCGATATTTCGCTATGTTAGATATATCCCCTTACATGCATTAAATAAAGTAAAGTAAGTCAAACTAGACATTTTGAATATTAATAATTATAATAATAAAAATTTTCAGAGATTAAATAATTGACTTTGAAGTTGGCATATTTTTTATAATTCCCCAAATCTGGAGAAAAATTATAAATAACGAAATGGCCGCGTGGTATCGGTGGCGGCAATCCCATAGGTCTATTTGCCTAGGCGATCCATATCCAATAGAAACGCGGCATTTTAATTTGAACCTTGATTGTTGTTGTTTTAGGAAGCGTCACTAATGGAAAATTTTGATTCGCATCAAATTATTTTGTGCATTATTTTGTGATAAAACTATTATTTCTTTTCTGATTGGCATTTAAGGATATAATATAAATTATTCTACTTATTGGTAAGTAAATACTATACTTAAATTACTTATCTAACATATAAATGATTAGTATATTACAAGAACATAATAATATGTGCATGAAAAGAATAAAAAGATACGTGTAATTTAATTAATTGTTAGGTTTAGCAAAGTTCTTTCTAGTTTACCGTTAATATGAAATAGTCTTGTAAATGAGCTTGTGTACATTTAAAAAAAATAGAAGTTTCTCAGCGTTTGAACTTTAAAATGGTAATGAAATATTATGTGTTTTTAGAGCTTTCTTCACTGTATAGAGCCATGCAACAACAAGCGTTCTACTTCATCAGTAGGAAGTATGTTCACGACGTCCAGCAGGTATGTCCAAGTTAAATACAACCTAATCTCGATGTGCATATTGTCTTATTTTAATCTCCTTTGACTTTTTTTGTTTTCAAATAATTTTTGTTTACTATGTCGATATGCTGTGACAATGTATTGTTTTAAATGTTAATAATTGTAGAAATAAATAACTTCAAGCAAATTGTTTTTATTTATTCCACCTTGAATGATACAATCATAAAGTGGGGTATGGTTACAAATCAATTTTTTTATGCAGCAACAACGAGTTTGCTGTATGAAAATTGAATTGTAAAATGAAGTTGGCGATGCGAATGCACGGCTACGCATTTCGATTTAACGTCGCGCATGCGCATTATGAAAAACTGGCCACCGGTACATATGGTGGCCCCGATGCGTGTTTCCCTCCTTATCTATGGAGATTGCCCTTCTTCTATTTAGATGTTTTGTGCGTGTACTGAAGTCGCATTACATGTTAACCACCTCCCATCTGCGCAGTGTTGCTAGATCGAGCACTACGTTACCAGTCTCATTATTTAATTTACACACCTCGTAAAACCGTTATAAAAATAGGGGGTAATGTACAACATATAAAAATGGGTATGGGTATTTGTCACAAATGTCAATGTAAGTGTCAAAGTAAAAAGTGAAATAAGTACTGTCTTGGTTATAATTTATTGCGTATACATAAATATTGTAACTATACATAACAAAATAACAACATAAATAAAAACGTACTCAACTAAGAATATTATATCTACATCATGACTTAATTAAATGACAAATGCATACATCTGGTCGGTGTTAACAAAAAGAAAATAAAGAGAACTAAAAACTCTTAACAGACTGACTTTGTTAAGTACACTTGTATTAAAAATAGATCATCTGCATTATTTACAATAATTAAATATCATCTCAGTTCTTTGACTTACAACAAATAAGTCGAATCTAAAGTAGATAATGAAATAATATTAACAAAAGTTCTTAATAGACTAATAGGTATAAATATATATTAATCATTTCGATATATAAAAATATGTTACATAATATTTGCTGTCGAGTAGAAAATGAAGAAGTAGGAATATACTTTCGACATATTCTGGTGAATAACTTTCATGACACTTTCTGTTACTTTCATTTTTTTAGTAACTTCACAGCTCTTTCCAAGGTCACACAGGCATCTCCAAAATTCCGCAGATATAAGGATTATTTCAATATTGTACATGTATCACATACTGGACTTAAATTCTCCATTTTTCTTGTCCCTAAAACCGCAGATAAGGTAATACATCTTGTTTATCGCAGTATTACGTTTTCGAAGAAGTCTTTTCCTTCCCTAGACGAAGAGTGCCTTTTGAACGGATTCCAATTCATCCGCTTGCTGTTGTGTTGGGCCATTGATCCCGCTGGACTAGACATCCCACTGGAGACTCCAGAACTGCTGCTGTGGGTCGAGACCGACCCCCTTATTGCTCGTCTTAGAGGGCTGAAAATTATGGTACGTTTTAGGATAATGCTATGGCTCAGAATATACCAGTAAATACTAGATCTCAGTAGCTAGTAGTTAAATGTAAAAAAGGGAATATTTGACGAACAAACACAATCACCCAGTGGTAAATGCCGTAGAAAACTGGCAATCTGACTAAACATGAGAAACTGACGAAGAAACTAACGATTACAAATAATTGTCAATCAAGTGTTTTAGAACAGCGTCAACACCTCTGAACTTTAGTCAACACATTATTATTTTGGGTAAGGGGTACAAAATGTTTGAATTTCGTACAAAATGTTTGAATATTATAATTATTAAATTAAGGTATCTTGGCAAGGCAATAATTGTAAAATTATGTTAAAGTCTATGCGAAAGCATTGTGACAATCGTGGTGGTATAAGTGACATTTGCAGAATTATATATTGAAAAAATGCGTATCAATTCTTTGAAAATGTTTCTAATGGTTTAAATTAGATATATTGAGTATAACCCTTAACTATAATGTTTCTAAAAAGTCTTCTAACTCACCTTAAGGTAATTCCTGTCCATGGGAGTCACCAACTTTAAACTTAAAGTATCTCCTGCGTTCTTGATTAATGTAACGACTTCGTCATGCGAAGACCATTTAGCATCTTTATCGCCTATTCCCACGATGAAGTCGCCTTCTTTCACTCCACCAAACTGAAAACGGACAAAATGAAACGTTGTGATTATAAAAATGATTTCAAGTCTTCGTAGTAACGTAGTGGTTGGGGGACTGGATGAGGCAAAAGCCATGGAAGGCCATTTGATAGCTTCAAGGACATATACTAATTTTATCCATGTCACATGGGCTTCACCGAATTGCCCAAACTGTTAATCCTAATGTTAACAGCTTTATAGCAAATGTGAAACAAGTATTTAAGAAAACACCATCCAGAAGTAAAATGTTTTAGAACATTGTACCAAGAACACCATTACAGGCGGAGCCTATAGTGACTCGATGGAGTACATGGGTACAAGCAACTATTTTAAGTGACAGGCGCCAGTGCTTAACTCCTGAACATATGGAACAGTTATTGATAATTTATGGAAACTCTAGTGGTAGTACGGACATACTACCACTTGCATACACACCGAGTGTATGCAAGTTCTGCGCCTTGTGAGTATGGTTCTTTTTCGGATTAGTTGGACTAAAAGAAGCACATGCATAGGGTAAGACCTGTTTAACATTTTGTAACGTTACTGTTAGTGGTATTCTGGAGCCGCCCATGGTAAAGTGCACATATATTAGTAACCTCCGAGCTCTATACCGTTTCCTATAAGAAAGATCCAGAAAAACCTGGACAGACCTTGGAAAGTGCACTTGCATCTATTTTTCTTCAAAAGGTGGAATTTCTTTATATACATCTTTTATTCGTCAATAAAGATATTGATGAAGGTAAGATATTGAAAATCGCAATATCTCTTTGCCACGAAATAAGAAGGATAATTAAGATTCCGCATCATTTTCTTATAAAACTTTACTTATAACATTTTGCTTCTGATACATTCAGTTGATTAACTGACTATTGAGCCAACGCAAGTTGGTCAAACTTGAAAGAAAGGGGACAGAAAATCTTCTGCCTCTAGCATAGAAAATGATTCTGTGGTCTTACCTCGGCAAGAGAGTTCTGATCCACGACCGCCACGATGACAGGTGCATCTCCTCTTACGGAGAAACCAAAGCCCTCTGATGTCCGGCCGCGGTGAAGCTGCACTAGCCTGGGAGCGCTCCAGTGCCTCTTGGCCGAAAATATGGCAATGGGGCCCAGCCCTCTGAACAGGTCGTTTACGCGGTACTGAGCGAAATCCGGCGGCGTTAGGGACAGCTGGAATTTCGTTGCAGCTGAAAATTGAGAGGAATTAATTCCCCAATAAACACAATACCTACGTTCTAAGAATATACATATATTTTAGTTATTGTTGTTGTTGGCTTGTAAATTTGTTGAAGCTGTATAATAAATAGAAATATATGTTACGTACAAAAAGTCCACGGAAATTTGGATTTAAATGAACCGCTCAAAAGGAATTGGTAAAATGTTTTTTTTTCTTCAGGTTGATAGCCCCTTTCTTAATTACCAAGCCTGTTTAGAATGCGAACTGTCACTCAGTATGTTTACAGCAGCTGTTAGTAAAAGACGACCTCCTGTGTGCTCGGATTGTACACTGGAAAAAATAGCGGAACAACGCGTTTCTTTAAAATTTTGTGCCGCAAACGATATTTGTGTGCTGATTGAAAATGTTAAATAAGGCCTTTGGTGATTCGTGAATGTCCAAAATACAGGCATACGAGAGGTATAAGGAGTTCAAAGCGGGCCGTGAAATCGACAACCGATAATACCGACAAAATCAAAATATTAGTGTTAGAAAATCACCACACGAGTGTTAGAGAGTTGGCTCAAGAGTGTGACATATCGACAATGTCAGCACATGATATTTTAAGTGATATTTTGGGTACGAAACGCGTCGCTGCGAGACTGGTTCCGAAGGAGATGAATGTTCTTCAAAAAGAGCGTCGGAAGCAGGTTGCTCTTGACATGGTTTCCAGAGCCGATAGTAAACCAAACTTCATGAAACGCATCGTAACTGGACACGAAACATGAGTCTACACGTACGACATGCAAACAAGTTGTCAATCATCGGAATGGCCCTATGATGATGAGCCGAAACCGAGCCGAAACCGCGCCAAAGTAAGTCGAAAGTGAAGGTGATGCTGACATTTTTATTTTTCATTATCGAGGCATGGTACATTCCGAATTCCTTTCGGAAGGACAGACGGTTAATAAAGAGTATTATCTCGGCATTTTGAGGCGTTTGCGCGAAAGTATCCATCGGACACGGCCGGAATTGTGGAAGGAAAATTCTTGGATTTTGCACGACGACAACGCGCCATCTCACCGAGCTACCATCGATTGTGATCGAATATAAGGCTAAAAACTCAATAAATACGATAGACCAACCAGCGTATTCACCGGATATGGATCAGTGTGATTTTTTTTATTTCCAAAACTAACATTGGAAAGGAGCTGAAGGCGATACCTTCTGCGGCTTAGTGTATGGAGGATTGGGTTAAACGTTAGCATAGCTGTATTGCACTCGATGGAGCCTACTTTAAAGGGGACAAAATAGATTTTGATACATAAATAACAATTATTTATGTGTTTTTTTTTAAATTTCCAGGTACTTTTTGTACGTAATATCAGGGTCATCGTACATTAGAGTACTACCCTTGGATAACTTTTTTCTTTCAAAATTAGCTTCAAATAACTTGTGAATATGTATTTTATATTAAATCTGTAACACTTGAACCTCCTGTTTTAGAAACCAGCAATATGACTTTACCTTGTGTAAAATGATTTTTTGTGTCTAGAGCTCGACGAGCCGTACTAGAGCTCGAAACCGATCTTTGTCGGTAAAGGCATGTCATTTATCAGGAAGATTTTAAATTGAATAAATGAAGATGTATTCCCATTTCTTCATGAGGATGTATTCATAATTTTTTCTTGGATTACTTACCTTGAATTTGTGGAGGATCCAATAAATCACTAAAATCATCCTCGGCTTCTGTTGCCGTGTAAGCGTGCAGGGCCGTCTTGTGCGCATTTCGTAGAACGGACGCAAGCGCCTGCTTACCCTTCAGTTCGCGGCACATCCGATGCAGTCTTTGACATTCCTCGTGTAGAACGAGAGCTTCTCGCAGATGTGCCCTTCCTAAAAATGAAGTAAAAAGTTTAAAATTGAAAAAAAAAATGCAGCCTTGATGGTTGTTATTTACATGTAAATATGACAGAGGCGCCAATGGTAACATTATTAAAAATGACGGACGCGCTGGTATGATGAACTTATCATTGGCGCTTCCGTCATTTTTATAAAATTTACGATTACAATACGGCGCCTCCGTCATTTTTAATACAAAGACAAGTGTCACTAAGAGCCCTTTCCTGCCCCTGTATAGAATGTTATGGTATTTTGTGCAACTATATTATGCTATTTAAGGATGGAAAATTGTGAGTCTGATGTCTCCACCAGCTTCAATTTCGGTTGTAGAGGTGAACGAAGTGATAATCCTTTGGAATCGCATTCCACCACTACTCGAGGCCGAGAAAATGGCATATTTTCGAAAATAATAAAGATATCAACCCAAAGTTTGTTCTAATATTTTTTTTTCAAGTTGCTCGTTTATACTACAAATTTGATCTAAAAACGCTACGGTCTCTTATTTATTTTTTTGTTAAAATTGTGAAATTATGAATCAGGTTTTCGGGTATTGCCCGATGCAGTTCGATCACCCAAAAAAATGTATAATGGCCACACTTTAATGCTGACTAACACATCCAAATTTTATGACGTAACTTCAATGCGCTGAAGGTCACATGACGTCGTGGCTGTGAACAACCGATATATGAGTTGTGCAATAACGTTTAAACTACTTAAGATATATTAATTCTGTGACCTTTGTGTAAAAGGACTGTTACACATATTTAAACAATTTCATGATGTTATCTATTTGCATTACGTAGCAGCTACGTCTTCGGAAATTCCAAAACATGTCACAATTTTACTCCAACGCAAACTGTATTTAATGCTTTTTTTTTGGCCACTGCATTGTCTTTCACATCCTGTCACACAACTCTCCCATGTACGGGAGTATAAAAAATGATGCTATTTCAAATCAGTGGTCTTCTAATTATAACAAAAAATTCAATTGATCACAAAATCTTGATACTGGAGGAGAATGGGAACCTTAGGCGTAGGAACAAATTGACACTAAAACATGTTACCACTTAACACTAAAATATTGTTTCTATTCAACCGCGCGTTCGCCAACTATGTTGGCATCATCAGGAGATTATGATAACTGGTGATCTGATAGTTCAATCGGGGCCGATTGTTATCTAGCACCAGATTACAAGAAAATGTTCTTGTATTAGGTACGCAGAGCCAGTATTAGCATAAAGTAAGAATCGTAATGTCACATTGTTTTCAGATAATCTTGTACATATTGTACAGGTTTACGTGAGAGACAGTGTGACAGATAATGTAACGACCAAATAATGCTTTGGTTACAGGATGTAATACAGATAACAGGTCATAACACTATTTCAAGATGTGTTATTGTCCTTTTACACAAAGTTCACAGAATAAAAATTTGAAAAGTCTAGTCTAAAAGTTAGGTATAACATGTTATTGCACAACCCGTATATCGGTTGTCCACTGCTATGACAGCATATGACGTAATATTTTACCTCGAGCGCACTAGAATTCGGTCATAAAATTTGTCTATGTTAATCAGTATTAAATTGTTTGCACCATACATAGACAATCGATATCACATTTATCATCTAGCTATTTTAACAACAAAATCCGTTTGAAAAATTCATACTAACCTAACTCACGAGGGTATGCATTGTTGAACACTTTAGAGTAAACTGTGTGTTGATATCTACATTATTTTCGAAAAAATACCCTTTTTTCGGACTCGGATAATCACTTGGATCGCGTGGATCACTTCACGCACCTCTACAACTGAAACCGAAGGTGATGGATACACGGAACTCACGATTATCAATCCTTAATCTAATTTATTTCAGTGGTGCAAAATACCGTAATATTAGATACAGGGGCAAGAAACGACCCTTAATGACATTCATCCCTATCTTTAGCACCTCCATCACAATGACGAATGTATTCACATACCCAATAGTCTCCTCTCATTCTCGTCCTTCGGGAGTCTGATGTCCAATTGAGCCGGCAACGGTTCCGCGTGAAGATACATCAAGGTATCCTGGGTGGCGGCAGACATCTCCTCGGCCTTCTTGTGTAGCACGCCCGAGGCCACGTGATAGTGCGCCATGCCGGCGTAGTACTCCCTTTTCACCAGCACCAGGGAGGACCAGCTGTATGGCAGGTAGTCTCGAACTGAGTCGTGCGTGATCAGCTGGTTAACGTGGTTGTAGCACTCCGCCAGATGGGCAGCCTCCTGAGCCAGATCGAAGCATATATCGACGGATCGATTCTCCTCCGACTGGAGCTGGAGCTTTTCCAGAAGACATTCACGAGCTTGGGCCTGCAAGGTTAAACAAGTGTGATTAAGGTGACTAAGTGTGCATATTCTTTTTTGTATGACTTATGTATGACTTGTTAACATCGTCCTGAGATCAAATCAGTCTTAGAATTACCTCCTAACAGGTAATTAAACTATGTTTTTATCAGTATGTTAAGACATGGATCTCCTCTCGTCTGGGTAATACAATTAGGATCTCCTCTGGGTAGCAATACAACATTTTTAGGTAAAAATACATGCCACCGAATTGTTTACAACGGCAGATACAAAGATATCTTTAGCAATAAGAAAAGAAGATTCAATGAGCTCTGATAGTCAACCAGTTTTAAACACATTAGCTCCAGCAGTTCTCAGCCAAAACTAATTTGAACTTGCCAAGAAACTCCAAAAAGTGTGAATTTATTGTTTAACAATAAATTATCAATAGTTTGGATACTTGGTAACTCTGGCAATGTTGACTCCTTGACATAAACTCTAATTGGTCTACATACCAGTGTGCAAACTCAAATACGGCATCATCAAGCAATGCAAAATGCATAGTAAAAAAACGCTGGATGACATCTGAGTTTGGAGGATGAAGACACTGCAGAATATGCCACGTGTACCTACCCGATTGCAGCAAGAATCAAGTTCACCTTCAAAGTTCGACTAAAAAAACTATTAGAGCAAAGAAGGTTATACCTACAAACTTTAATTGTCCTACAGACTGGGACTTGCAAACTCAAATATCACTTGGTCAACATGGTAAAATATACTGAATGCCGCCTGTCTTGTACATCTGCTGGTCTGCAGCAAGAACCAGGTCCGCATTATTGATTGTAAAATAAATTCTTGTTAGGACCTGGTAAGGAATAAACACACTGAGAGAAATATAACTAAAGGACAAGTAAGAGGCCCCCACAATGGAGGGTATTCCCACAAAAAAAAAAGATGTACACACCAGCATTAACTGGACAAGCATCTCGAGCATTTCAGGTCCCAAATCCATAGATGGCGCGTTTGTAAAGTTCTCGTGGATGTATCGGAAGGTACCGGCCGCCCTCAAGAAACTGTCCACAGCGGCGTCCAAGCCCTTCGCGGTGCATCTGTCCTGTTTAGTTCCTATTTGTGTGTATACAGCTCCCATATTGAATAATACGCAAGCTTTCTCGAAAGCTACGGTCCTCTGACACGATGGCACACCTGAAACAATCATAGAATAATTAATTATCCATAGACAGTGAAAGATCATTAAGGTAAGGAGGGCACATGGCGATTCAGCAGAAAAAAGAGAAACAAGGACATATTATTTTCTGTACATGTAAACTGTGGTAATAAAGCCAACAGTAACTAAAAAGTAGTATAGCGCCATTACTAGTTGGTTTAAGCTCCACAACATTTGTTATAGGTTTGTATTAATTTTAAAGTTTGTATATACAGTTTGTGTAAAGCCGACATCGGCCAGTTATGAAGAAGGACAAATACTACACTTCTTTGTCTAACAACAAGCAGATGTGATGAGAGGGCCGCTCTTATTCCCTCACTACCTTCGATGCGTGTGCGGTTGCTTCTGTCTGTCCTTTGTCTCACTTCTTCATCTGTCGTCTCACTTCTGTTTGTCCTTTTTCATAACTGGCCGATGTCGGCTTTACACACACGGTATACTGCTATTATGCATATATAATTATCAAACGTGACAACCACATGTAATAATTACCACTGCCGTGTAGAACAAAGTACCTTACCAATCCTTCCTGATTGGTACTATTGGTGCATAAGTTGCTACACCATTTCAGATTCATAACGGATTCATTCTTTGAAAGGAATAATGTTGACCACATTTTTGGAGTATTCTGTATTTTTAGGAGCTATTACATCAACAACTAAAGCGAACCTTATACTGAGATTGATGCTGTCATCTTAGACAAAGACTGATGAAAGATCATATAGTCATCAACTATATTATTCCAGTGGCGGTTGGTACCAAGGTTGTAGGTTTGCGCACCTCGCAAAAATCATCAAAAAAAACGCAATTTTAATTTTTAAATTTCAATCGTTACAAAATAAACAGTTCATTTGTGACAACACGTCTCTATACAGCGCGTCCATAAAGTGACGCATAAATTCATTATTAGCTAAATGAACAATATTATTGAAAATTCCCGAGACAGGTCAATTTTTGATTGCGATTTACTATTTTGTCACATAATAATTTAATATACAGGGTGTCCCACCTTCGAGTAATGACGCCACCACCGATTTTTTTAAATGGAATACTACATTTTTTTTCAAGTTTCGGATGACCCTGGCCGAGCTGAGTCCAAAAATGTATCACAAGTTGCTTCTATCTATTACAGGGTGGACAACAATACATAAAGTGTTTATGAAAAATTTCATTAGAAAGTTATACGTTTCTGTATTTTTAGAAAAGTCACAATAAATGCTCAAATTGTTCTCCGTTGACTGCTAAACAATGACCGAATCGGGCAATACATTCGCTTCTGACATTTTGTAACATAGCAGGTGTTATGTTTAACGTTTCTTGCCTGATTCGATCTGAGCTCACGGATGTTCTCGGGTCTATTAGTATAAACTTTAGATTTCAAATAACCCCATAAAAAGAAATCTAGTGGAGTAAGATCAGGTGATCTAGGGGGCCATTCCACTGATCCTCTTCTTCCTATCCACCGATCTGGAAAGGTTCTGTGTAAAAACTCGCGCACAGCTATAGCAAAATGTGGTGGTGCACCATCCTGTTGAAACCAAATTCTGCCGTCTAAAGTATTGGCTATTTCAATATCAGGAAATAGCCGGGTCAAGTCAGGAATTAATGTATATTGTAAAAAATTCAGATACAATGCTCCTGTCAAATTTTCATCAAAAAAGTATGGACCAACAATTCTATTTCTCACAATACCAGCCCACACATTGACCTTTTGTGGATGTTGCGTATGGTATTCTTGCATCCAGTGTGGATTTTCCTGAGACCAGTAGCGGGTGTTTTGCCGATTAACATGCCCGTTCAAAAAAACGTTGCCTCGTCAGAAAATAAAATATTAGCAATGAAACCGTTATTTTGATTATTGTGGTCCATCATGTACTCGCAGAATTCAGTTCTTCGGTCAAAGTCGTCTTCAGCCAATTCATGGATGAGGCGTACTCTATAGGGATGGTATTTTACCTTTTTAAAAATATTCGATACTGAAGACTTTCCAATATTCAAATCCCTAGATACTTGCCGTACTGTACAATGTGGATTTTCTAGTGCCGACAAAATTACGTCTTGTTGAACATTTTCATTAATTTTAGGTCTACCTTGCCTTGGTGCATCCCTCACGTGTCCTAATTCTCTGTATTTTCGCTCTATTCTGCTTACTGTAGATTGTGAAACAGGTTCACGATCTGGGTGCATTTCATGGAATAATCTACACACCTCTTGTTGAGTCCGCATTCTGTCGCCAACACCAATCATCATTAGAATTTCAATCCTATCCCTTTCATTTAAAGGCATTTTCAACAAAACGTTTTAAATAAATTAGATTTAGGTTTCACTTAAAGTACCTACTTTGAAGCGTTAACAATACAAAAGTGAACTCTAAATAGCCGTTTTTAATATGGCAAAAAATGACAATGACAATCAAAAAACAAATGACAAAAAAATAACGAACCACGTATCGCGCCTCGCGTCATTCGCGCGTCTTGTCCAAACTGGTGTTTATTAAAGTAGTTGTATTTTTGTATCACAATAACGTTAATTTAATTTTTTTTAGTGCGTTTAATCAGCAATACATAATTTGTAATTTTTGTACTGTTGTCCACCCTGTAATAGATAGAAGCAACTTGTGATACATTTTTGGACTCAGCTCGGCCAGGGTCATCCGAAAATTGAAAAAAAAAATGTAGTGTTCCATTTAAAAAAATCGGTGGTGGCGTCATTACTCGAAGGTGGGACACCCTGTATATTAAATTATTATGTGACAAAATAGTAAATCGCAATCAAAAATTGACCTGTCTCGGGAATTTTCAATAATATTGTTCATTTAGCTAATAATGAATTTATGCGTCACTTTATGGACGCACTGTATATCCTATCCGTCGTATATCATTAGTACCAAGAAGACTAGAACTAAGGAGAGCGAAGTCGCTTGGTGTCATGGTCTCATATCTGTCCGCCTCCAGAAGGCGCTGTAAGCAGTGTTGTGCTCGATGTCACGTGATCTGCGAAAGTCACGTGATGAGCAGCGGACCACATGTGACTGTTTATGAATGTAGGCTGTCAATGCGTATGCTTACATGCTGTTTGGCTTTAATAAAAATACAATCCGAATGTTAAATACATATGGTTCGAAAGTGCTGTGTTGCATTGTGTGATACAAGAAGCATTCCGAAGCCTCAGAATAACCGGATATTATTTCAAATTCTGCGCCTCTGAAGGCGGACATATTCGAGCCCCTCGCGTTATACAGCGAAAAGCCGCAGCTCTGTCTCCTTAGGTCTAGTCTTCTTGATTAGTACATTCATTGTAACTAACAACACCATTGACTGTCCATCCGCTTAGAAATCAACAAACATGACATTATTGTATAGAAGTTTTGTATGTTGGAAAGCAAACTGCCTATGTTTTATGTTTATAAAGGTGTACAAATAAGTTTTGAGCCGAATAAGCGTCATTTGAGGGGACTTTAGATTTACTTCTTCAATTTGAAGAAATCTACAGCTGAGGCGTATCGATTGCTTGTAGAAGCATATGCTGCCTTAAGTGAGAGAAGTTGTCGTGAGTGGTTTCAAAAGTTGAAGAACGGTGAATTTGACATCGAAGACAAAGAACGTAGCGGAAGACCGAAAGTGTACGAAGACGGGGAATTGGAAGCATTATTGGATCAAGATTCGTGCCAAACTCAAAAAGAACCTGCACTTACATTAGGAGTGACTCAACAAGCAATTTCGCATCGGTTGAAATCATTGAGAATGATTCAAAAACAAGGAAATTGGGTTACATATGAACTGACGCCGAGAAACGTTGAACGCCGATTTTTCACATGTGAAATGCTGTTTGCCAGGCATAAACGAAAGGGTTTTCTGCACTGGTGATGAAAAATGGATCCACTATAATCCAAAAAGGAATAAATCATGGGGACCACCTGGCCATGGTTCAACATCTACAGCTAAGCCAAATATTCATGGGAAAAAAACTCTTGTTGTGTATTTGGTGGGATCAGCTTAGTGTTGTGTATTATGAGTTGCTCAAACCGAACGAAACCATTACTGAAGCTGTCTACAGAACACGATGAGATTGAGTCAACCACTCAAGGAAAAGCGCGCCCACTACTACTCCAAATACGACAAAGTTATTCTCCTGCATGATAATGCTCGTCGACATGTTGCGGCACCAGTCAAAACCTATTTGGAAACACTCAATTAGGAAGTTCTACCCCACTCGCCGTATTCGCCAGACATTGCTTCTTCTGATTTCCACTTGTTTCGATCGATGGCGCATGACCTGTGTGAGCAACACTTCACATCATATGATGATACCAAAAATTGGGTTGATTCGTGGACAGCCTCAAAAGATGAAGCATTCTTCCGACGCGGTATCCGTATGCTACCAGAAAGATGGGAAAAATTAGTGGCAAGCGATGGACAATAATTCGAATAAAACATTAGGTAAACCGTCCTTTCACAATAAATTCCCAATTTTTTATTAAAAACGTCGGAAACTTGTTTGTACACCTTTATTTGTTTACATATGAATTATTTCTTTACTTAAATATTTCGTTAATGAGATCCAGTAGGTATCCAACATGCATCTCAAATGCAAGCTATTGCGATTCAAGTTAGCCTAGTTCGAATCCCTAGCTAGCTAGCTGTTCACGCTATTCTTAATCACGCCACATATTACAGCCAGTTATCCTTCCGCCGCGATATAGAGAGTGCCGCTTGTGGATGTGTGCATATTTGTATATGCACACATATCGGTATAAAAATAAATTCGGTCGAAAGTTTAATAGCACAGACATTATGTACCCGATCTTTGTCAAACAAAGCTGAAACGAAAAGGTAAGTGTTCTGCAGATAGTGTTTTGTAAACTGGATGTTTTAATAGATGATTTAATTGAGACATTTATGAAGAAATGCATGGATATATGGTTGTAAAAACAATGAGTTTTTATATCCTCTGCTTATTATTTGGTGGTGAACAGTTATGGACAAAAATGGGATTGACTGATTTAAGTCATTTAGGTGACCGAATTAAAAGCACGTAGTGTATGTAACACTAAGTATGTAAGAAATATTGAATTGTACAATGAGGCATAATCGCTACAGTTTACTACATATTATAATTAATTGTTTTATAACGTAACAAATACGTTTTTGTGGTGCGTTTGAACTTGCATCCAGAGGAGTCCAGAAGTCTAGAACTTGCATCGATAAGTCAGTTGCGTCGTATTTTGTAATAAAAAGTGTTCATTTGTAATCCCCCGCATTTTGTAAAACAAGCCGCCATTGTGACTCTACACGACTCTGACGAACGACTCTTGACTCTACACGAAAAGTTTCATTACTTTTAAACTAGTAACTGCAAAAACTAGTATCTTACCTGTTAACGAATCAAACCATTCGAAGTATATCCCCAAAGATCTGTCAGGCGGAAAAAATCTCCTCTCGACGAAATACAACTGATTGTAGTATCGAAAGAGTAATGCCACGCCTGTGCTGTCCCTCAACGGCGTCCTCATAGCCTGCCTAGTATCCATAAAATCCAGAATGGCGTCTTCATACTGGGTGGCATCTTCGCTGTAGTGCTCCAGTATGAAGTCTTTGAAGGGGTCCCGGAAGTCTATCTCCTTGGTTTCCTTTAGCCCCAGGGGGATCATAGGCATGACAGCATCGGTGCTGTAAACGAAAAGCACATCTTATAGAAAATACCTAAACGTATCTTATGTCACAGATTGGTCATAGATAAAGTGTTGAACATGGGTTGGGCCAGTATTCTGATTTTCCCGTCCGGAAGGGTAACGCTAATGTTATTTTATAAAATAACCGGAAGGATAATTTTTTCTTCTCTGAAAAAATTAAATTTTTTGCCATGAGAAAAAATTGTCTCAAGTAAGTTTTGATATCGCTATTCATGAATTTGTTATTGGATTTTTTGAAATTCAAAATGGCGGATGCAAGTTAGTAGTTGCTGAAACGAAAAATGGATATAATAATGAAAGTATATAGAGGAATGATTTGGAATTAATAATTGTGAATCAGATTTTTACCGTCCGGAAGGGTAACGCTAATGTTATTTTCTAAAATAACCGGAAGGGTAATTTTTTCTTCTTTGAAAAAATTAAATTTTTTTGCCATGAGAAAAAATTGTCTCAAGTAAGTTTTGATATCGCTCTTCATGAATCTGTTATTGGATTTTTTGAAATTCAAAATGGCGGATGCAAGTTAGCAGTTGCTGAAACGAAAAATTGATATAATAATGAAAGTATATAGAGGAATGATTTGGAATTAATAATTGTGAATCAGACTTCTACAATTGAAAATGGTGGATTCAAAACGGTGGATATAAAATGGCGGATTCAAGATAACGAATTCAGGATGTCTTATAATATGAAAATAATTGAAATAATGGAACAATTTGATTTTAAATTAAATTTAAATTTGATCGTATTTGATTTTAAATTTTTATAATACAAAATGGTGGATTCAAGATGGCAATCTAAAAACAAAAAATCACGATATACGAACTTTTGAGTACATATTTTCATCAGTATTATTATTAAATTGCTGGCTTCCTCTTCGGAAGCCAGCACTTGTTGAGATCAATTGATATTGCTGATCACGTAACGATACTGCAAATGTCATCAAAATTAGAAATATTCATCACATGATAAAGTGAAGTGATAATACCACATTTTGGTATTTCGAATTTATTTTGACACATTATATGAACATTTCTCAATTCGGCAACAGAATGAAAACAAAGCTCTTCCCAAGTAAATAGCTCATACATATTGTTTTTACCAACAGTTATCTTGATTGCATCAGTTTGTGAATCCACCCAACTGAAACAGTCATATTGAATTCCGAAAATCTAATATTATATTAGTCATTAACGCATTCCTAAATCATAATAAAAAAAGTGGATAGAGATTTCATTCTACAATTGATTGAATTAAAAAGTTTTCGTCGCCATATGGGGTCCACCATCTTGAATTTTATAAATAAAATTTTGGTTTCATAATCGGCGATCTCAAAAACCCATGTTTACAGTTTTCAGTCCGATTTCGAGCTAATTTGAGATTTTTGTCCCCCATATTGGATCCGCCATCTTAAATTTTTAAAATCTCATTTCAGATTCGTAGCCATCAACCTCAAAAACCCGTGTGTATAGTTTTCAGTCCAAATTTGAGCAAATTTAAAATGTTGTTTCTCACATAGGATTTCTCCGTCATATTAGATCTGCCATCTTGAATTCTTAAAATCTGACTTCAGATTCGTAAGTGCGACCCTAAAACTCCAAATTAATGATGTTTGAACAAAGCCGAGGAACCTTTTCTTTGAGCCAGTATACTGGATTTCCCGTCCTTTAAAGGTTGAAAATAACTTGACTTAACTAGTAAATTATTTGTTTTTAATATTCAAATTCACTTCGTTTTAGCTAATATACTGAATTCCTCTACCCCATTGTGGCCATTCAGCACTCTTTTTATTCTATTTATAAAAATATAGAAAGTGATAACTAAAATAATGTGTTTATTGAGTTTTTAACCACTCAATATACAGGGTGTTTCGCATAAGAACCGACACAGAGCAGGGGCATGTAGGGGAACCTAAAATATGGTGATTTAACGCAACTTACCTCTATACTAAGTTGCACCCCTGAGAAGTTATAGGCCTTCAAAGTGGGGTTTCAAATTTCGAAAAAAAATCAATATCTCAGTTATAAAAACCAAATTTGGTAGGCGTTGTGAGTGTACCACGAGCATTAATCGACAGTAAGTAGAGTTCAATTGAAGCATTTTAAAGAGTTGATTAGGTATGACGCACCATTAAAATGTGACAGAATTTTTTAACCCGTTGGCGAACTTAAAAAATTTTCATTTTGTTTTATGGAGAATTTAATTCTAAAACTTTTCTTACTCTTGTTATTTTTCAAAAAACTTTGTCGTTTTCAAGAAAATCTCGAATAATTAAAAACACCTATTTCGGCAGTTTTATTTAAAACCATCGAAAATTCAAAAGTTGGCTATGAAATTAGACGTCAAACTTGACAATCAGGAAAAAAGTCACTTAGTTTTAGTTAATTGTTGGCCGAGTGTTTTGAAAATGACCGGAAAGTTTTCATTTAGCGAACAAGTTGACATGCTATTAGTGTTAGGTTTCTGTGAAGGAAACTGCAGAAGAAGTGTTGAAGAACATCGGAGAAGATTTCCTAATCGTGTGATCCCCCATAGAGAAACATTTTCCAATGTTGAAAGACGGGCTCGAGAAACAGGCAAGTTTTTCAGTAGCACTCGAGAACGTGTTATTGCAATCAGGGCACAAGACGAAGAACTAATTTTGAACACAATGTCATTAGAAACAATCAGCGGTTATTGGAAAGAGTAGACTTCAATTTTCGACGAAGAATAAATTTATGCCTGAGAGAAAACGGTGATCATTTTACTTATTTAGTGCAAATCTGTTATTTCTGTTGTTTAAGTTGTTTGTTTTTCTATTAAATTATTCTTATTCCAACTTGTTGGTTAACTGTCAAGTTTGACGTCTAATTTCATAGCCAACTTTTGAATTTTCGATAATTTTAAATAATACTGCTGAAATAGGTGTTTTGAGTTATTCGAGTTTTTCTTGAAAACGACAAAGTTTTTTGAAAAAATAACAAGAGTATGAAAAGTTTTATAATTAAATTCCCCATAAGATAAAATTGTTTAAGTCCGCTAACGGGTTAAAAAATTCTGTCACATTTTAATGATGCGTCATCCCTAATCAACTCTTTAAAATGCTTCAATTCAACTCTACTTACTGTCGATTAATGCTCTTGGTACACTCACAACTTCTACCAAATTTGGTTTTTCTAAGTTCAAGTATAACTGAGATATTGATTTTTTTATAAATTTGAAACCCCACTTTGAAGGCCTATAACTTCTCAGGGGTACAACTTAGTATAAAGGTAAGTTGCATTAAATCACCATATTTTAGGTTCTCCTACATGCCCCTGCTCTGTGTCGGTTCTTATGCGAAACACCCTGTATACACTATATCGTAAGGTGTACAGTAGGGCGGAGCGTCACAGTCGATAATTGTCTTATCGAAATGTTTGGGGCGGGGAAACGTTGGCTTTTGGCCTCAATAACAACTGGTTAAAATTTGAAAACGATCGGTTAACATCTTTTGCCCCCGGCAGAAGCTCAAAGTTTGCAAATTTTTGTCAAAAAAATGAAAAAAATGCATTTTTAAAAAAATATGTTTTTTAACGTAATATAGTATCTTGTCTACAATGTTTTAAAACAAATGACGTTATTTGTGCCACGAAAAAAAAATTATGTATTCTTTTTTTTTCATTTTTTTGACTAAAATTTGCAAACTCTGAGCTTATGTCGGGGGCAAAAGATGTGAACCGATCGTTTTCAAATTTTAACCAGTTGTTATTGAGGCCAAAAGCCAACGTTTCCCGCCCCAAACATTTCGATAAGACAATTATCGACTGTGACGTTCCACCCTAGTGTACAGGTACTGAGTGTTGATATTTATCGTATTGGTGACATTTACGTTTACATTAACAAGTATAATACCTCTCAGAAAAAAATATGTCGAAGTAAGATGACTATTATGATACGAGTGTAGGATCGTTGGAGCATTTGATCCAGCATCATCCGGTAGTAATTGGTTGGAACGATTCATTCGTTTATTAGAGCAAGCTTCCGGTTAGAGGTGAACATGTAAGTGTATGGGCGCTATGTGCGTATTTGTGGTGACCTCCTAAACAGGTCACAGTTTCAGTAATAAATGTGTTTGAGAAATTTATTACTTTCAAAAACGTTATTCTAAGATACTAATGATATTAAAACACTACTTTATATTTCGGTGTTCGCCATAAACCAAATGACAACAATAATAGACTTACTAATATGTTTAATTAGATATAGCCAAGATCCCTATACTTTTACATACACATATATTTTGTAAATTTGCACTTTTATGTGAAGTTTATCGACTGTGATAATTTTCCAAGATGTTGATAACACCATTTTCATAATAGATGTACCATGGCCATTGTGTTAACTGCGTTACACGGGATGCCGAGAAATTAGTGTGCAAGGTAAAATCAGAGATTCTTTGACTCAAAAGAAAACACTTTTTGACTCTTTTAATGAGTGTGAATCACACGAACTGTGTACAATATTTTTTCTACAACCGAATTTTTTTATGTAAAAAAGTATAACTAAAATTTTATATAGGTACTAGTGTGCAAATAAATTTCTTTACGTACTAGTGAGTGGTTCCATTGATGGGGCCTGGCTTACCAGACCAGGCCTGCGGTCTGGCTTACCAGACAGCCAGGAGGACCATAAAGGACCTATTAAGAGAAAAACATATATATTTCACTGGGCGAAAGTCCCAGGGTTGAGACACTCGCGGATGTTCATTGGCGAACCATCCTGGGACGAGTCAATAGACTTCATAAAACTGGGTAGAAACCAGCTGCGATGGATAGTAGGACTGTTTACAGGACACTGCCCACTCATGCGACCTCTCACGACAATCGGGGTGAAAAATGATCCCGATTGCAGAAGGTGAGGAGAGGAGGAAGAAATCTCCTTCCACATATATGCGAACTGGCAGCTATTAGGTATTCGAACTTTGGGGTTATAACAATAGAACCAAAAGAGGTGACAGACGCTCCATCTACTGTCCTTAAATTTCTTAAGGAAACAGGACTAATGGAATGGCTAGACTATGGAGGCACAATAAGCATCGGCTTAAGTGCACAGGGCATGCACCTACCCCATAAGTAATCGTAATCGTAATCGTACGCACTAGTGCCCAAAGTACTTTTTGGGTTTTTTTTTATATAACACATAGATTTCTGTTTCTGGGGATATATTGAAACTCTAGTTTATTTTGGCGCTACTGTTAGTACTAGAAATGAACTATGACAAAAAAAGTTGCAGCTGGAAATGGTATTAGGAATATCAATACGATATTCTTCGCAGTTAGAAGAAATGTCTTAAAGAGATGTTGAACATGCATTGAGACAAATAAGGGACATTTCTAAAATCAAATTTAAATTAAATATTTTGTTTTTCCTGTTGGTTTTAGGTTTAAGTGATTAATTTTTTTATCTTGTTATTTTTACACACTATTATTAAAGTGGTCATATTTTTCTGTGTTTAGTTTCATGCAGTGTTCGTGTTCAGTTATTATTAGAACGACAGTACTAAGCAAAAACTTTTTGAAATAATAATGTTTTTGAAACAAATTTCAAAAACTATTTGAAATAATAAATAATTTATGTATTATTTTCCAAAACTAACAAATATATTAAACGCAGTTTTTTCTCAAATGGTAATTTTATCGACATGCAACAAGTATACATTTTTTAAAGCTAATTGAATGTTATTTCAGAATAACTAATAATTTCCTAAAAATCTCTATCCTAAAAAAAAAATGAAGGGAACAATAATGTGGCACAGATGCTCAGAACGCCCTATATATTTAACGCAAAAAAAAAACAAGCAGATATTCGCATTTACCAAGACAAAACATCTCGCTTTCCAAATTTGAGTACAATTACCCAAAAAATTTTGAACCCATCCTACAAAAATGGAATAAAACAAATATATTTCTAGGCTAATATAATTCTTAGGGAATAAAGATGGTTGATTCTCTAAGAAAAGTTGACCTGAATTACTTCATTTTCATCCAAAGAAGCTATTATTAAAGTATGGCCCATTTTTTACTGAATTTACTGTATTTGCCAATGTCATAAAAACTTTTGCTAAATTTGTAAAAATGTCATAAAAACCTATTTTCTCTATAAAAAAAGACTGTCCGGCTTTTTCGACAAATTGTGCGGCTGAAAACAAACCGAAGTATGGCTTTTTCTTTACTACTAACCATATCGACACTTAATCTTCTAACTGACAAAATAGTTTCAAATGTTATGGCGCTAATGAAAAAAATTCAAAAAAAACAAAATAACTCAAAAACGGTAAAAGATAGGCATAGGGATGTATCCTGAAAATTTACCTAAAATTACGCGTAGAATCGAAATATGTAATAAAAAAGGTACCATTCCATTTAAAATAAGGAAGTTAATGCCGACTTCCGTTATAACCGGAAGTGCAGTCGTCTTGGAAATATTTTCATCAAGTGTGCCATATCAGGGCCAGTCAGTCAATTTTACAAGCTCCAATACCTTTAATGAATGGTTTCGACCCATCACCCTACATATGTAGTAACAGCAATGATCCCTATGGGGAGAATGTCAGTTTCTGTGGTGTATTTTTTTAAACGTAAACACCCCGACCTACTATATTATGTACTCACATAAATTCCATACTTTATTTACATAAAGAATAAAAAGGAAATGTATGTACCAAAACGGTACACCTTAAAATACAGACATATGCGAATAAGGAAGCTGTGCAAAGTATTCACGAAAACTGTTATTCGGTTACAGGTTCAATCGCGATTGGGGTTATAAACATCAGGTGTGACTTGGGCAAGATCTGGCTATGTGGGTCACACAGCTGATGAATTTCTAAAATTTGATGAATGCCATCAGCGGGCATCCTTGACCATTTCACCATCGCTTGGCTAAATCTTTAGATCTGATTACGTAACCTAGTAATTCTGTGCGGTAAGGTTTGCGAAGTAACAGTTATACGCAGGTGAGAAGTTTTAATTAGACGGAATGATGATTCCCGGAGCGAGAGGCGAGTGAGACTATCATTAGGTTCTTTCCAAATCAATTTCGTAATCTTTGGATATTATTAAAATTGTGATATGGCCATGATAGAAATATTGTATTATGTAATTCCAAAATGTGTTTGTTTTTGTGACATACATAAATAAAAATATAAGGTTGTGGTTGTTTATGTGGTTATTTACCTAAATTACAAAATGAGGTTGTCCATAGAAGCAACTATGTAGAAGTAAATAAAGTAATATCTACAGGGTGTCCCATTAATAAAGAGACACAGCAAAACTGCAGATTTTTTGGGTAAAAATATTGCAATTTAATCAAACTTATGCATATTAGTCCAAAAGTAATAGTAACCATTATACAGGGTATCAACGTGCTAATTACATTACCGATGTTCCTAATTAATATTTTTGCACAAAATCTGGAAATTGAGTTTTTTTTGGAGCGATGAATTTTAATTTGTTAATGATTTTGGTATATATGGTAAAGGGTCTGTTCTGTGGCGTTTTGGTTACATGAAAACCGACGTTATTCTTTTGCGTATTAAATTATTTACATTTTCATTAAAAATATCAGTTTTCTAATCGTCGTAGTTTCGAGTAACCGTTTTAAGATCTGATATTTAAATTGTTCAGTTCAACCTATTTTATCTATGATTATGAGTGTCTATTTTTTTATATAAAAAGCTTCGAGTGAAACAATTCAAGGAAAACGCAATTTCTGTTAAACTTTCTTATCGCTCGTCAGCGTTGTGGCTATAATTTTGACAGAAATAGTGTTAGAAAACATTTTCTTTGCATTATTTACTCAAATTAAGATTTCTGACCTAAGTTATTAGATAGGGCGCTACGTTGCCAGTCTCATTACTTAATTTACACACCTTGTAACTACGTCACTGTTGCGATTCTTCAATTGCTTCTACATTTTGATCAAAATACTCTTCAACTTTAATTTAAAGTAAAAATAAGCTATGAATACCCTCTATGACAATAACAAAATACATTATGTGAAGATCTATCGGATTTTCTCAGATTTAAAAACTTTGGATAATTTAGAAAGCAATATAAGGCCTGAATATTGGAGAAAGAACTAAGCTATACAGAAGAATACACTTGCATTCTAGCGTCAAAAGAAGATGAATACTAATGAATAAAAAGGAAGTTCATAGAAAGCTAAATACATCACAGTTTTCATAAAAAAATTCAAGTTGCAACATACAGTCATAAAAAAAACTAATGTCATGAATGGGTCAAACTGGACATAAGGAAAATATTGGTTCAAATATATTTATGAAAGATGAATCAAATCAGAACCGAATAGTATACTCTTTCTGCATCAGTTCATAGACATTTAATTGATTACTATTTAAAATAAAACCATAGAATTAATTAGGTCAGAATTAGATCGTGGTCATTTACTACGAAATAAAAAGCAGGCGGCTCTAGAACAGTTAACGGTTTTTAAGCACAAATCTAGAAGGATACTGACTGAAAGGTGGAATACATCTAAGAGAGATACAAATAAAAAAAATTACTGACATAATTTTAAGTCCAAGATTTTTTAATTATTGAATTATAAAAAATAAACCTTTAGAAACATTCCACTTTACTAAATAAGGTAATTACATAATATCGATTAAAAAGTAATTTGTTATAAATGTAGTGAAACGAAGATCTTGGCAATGCCAATTTACAATTCAATATTTGTAAGCAATCGTAATGGAATAAATACAATTAGGTAATGAATCAAATAACAAAAATTTCTTTAAATAGGTACATTTACTCACAATCAAAGATATAATACCATTTATTTTACTGATATGAATTTTACTGTGTGTTTAGAAATTTGGTATGCAGTTATATACAGTTATACTTTTTAGTTCTGGACAATTTTTCTTGATAGAATGTTTCGTATTTTGTTAGGAATGGCATTTTGCCTACACAGATAATCATTAAATTGCTCCTAACAAGACATACTTGATTTTTCAAAAATAAACTTTATTACTTTTTAATAATTACTTTTACTTAAGCAGAACTTGATCCCAAAAGGTCCAATTTCAACTTGAAAATTATTTGTCTTTTGCACCTCTATCTATATCCTGGAACGTACATATACATTTCAACCCCAATGAAAAAATTCCTAGTGACGCCCATGACGGGAGCAATTACAGAAATATACTTATCCTCTATTAAATTAATATTATTATTTTAACTGTTAACCACTATTAAATTTCAATGATGAATAAGCAATATGTCAATATTTCTACTAACATTTCCTCAATCACCTTGTACCTGGAATTCGGAAAAGGCAAATATAGATAAGTATTTTTTTTCTCAACCTTGATTTAATTTAATGCAAAAACGGTTGTTGCCTTAAAACATGGCGCTAGTGAAAGTGATAATTTGTAAATTCTGTATAGTAAAATTGACCTTGACTACTCAAGCCTACGCCCAAAATACTTGAGTTTCTAGTGTTTTCTTTAGCCGATTTTGTAACGGCACATTTCTAGAAGTGCTACAGCTTAACATGCATTTTTTCAGCTGTTATTATACAGGATACTACGAAAATTCCACAAAAATTGCAATTAATGAAATGAGGATCTAACTGTAATATAAAACTAGAGGTAATTTGTAGAATCAATACTAACAGTTTCTAAAGAGCTGAAGAAATACAATGTAGTAACATGAAATACTACCGATATCATGAAATAAAACGTGATGTGGCATGATAGGTACCAAAATGATGCCAAGATTTCCACTTGTATCTTTTTTATTTTTTAAGAAATTGAAATACAGATAAGGTGAAATTTAATTTTGCTACACTTAAAGCAAGTGCCGGCTGGTGAAATTTTAAGTTTTCGTACCAACCTTGTAATTTTAAATCATTGTTATTATAAAAGTACAGAGTTAAGGTACAGAACCTATATACTCAACAAAACTTATCTAAATGAAGAAAATGTAGTGAGACGAGATTACAATACATTAATAATAGATGGATGTACATTTTATACATTAAAAAATAAGCTCATGAATTCTATTTTTAAATACATTAAGTGAAGAAGAACACATAATCTCATTTGGCAAATTATTCCAAATAGAACACCCGATTAGAAATCAAAAACTTTCTACAAGTATTCCTAAAATTTTCCCTAACAAGTTTAAATACATGTCCTCGAAGCCGAGGATCAGTATTTAACTGAAATAAATGCTTTAAATCAACTGAAAACATGTGAAGAATTCGATAAGTTAATATTAAATCACCCCTTTGCAGTCTGTTGCACTCAGGAATCAGTTAAAAAATACGCGTCTCTCTTCGTAAGTCGGTCTTAGCCTTCCATAGGGTAGTCTAGTGGTAGCACGTTGCACTTGATCAATTTGATTTTTTTCTCGAACGAAAATTGGACACCATACACCAAAACCATATTCCAATAAGGGTCTAATGTAAGTGTTGTATAAATTCACTGTAGTTGCCGTATCTGGAGACGAAACAACTTTTCGAAATTGGTGTAATATACCAGTTGCTTTTGTACAGCTCGAATTTATATGGCATGACAACCAAGTCTGAAGAATATAACAAAAAGTGGCCAAGTCTGAAGAATATAACAAAAATAACAGAGGGCCCAACATTTAATTAACGTGAACTGCAGTTTCCCACCTTAACGCTAAAGTTTCTCCGTAAGAGGAAGTCTTCAATACGGCTAAGCAGTCTTCCGTGAACACCGCAATAATATAGTTTACTGACTAACCTTCTGGTTGGGACTCTGTCAAAAGTTTTGCTGAAATCGAGATAGATGACGTCAATTGGTTCGGAACGGTCAAGTGCCGATGTATATTCTTACTACTTGGAATTTGCAAAAAACTTGCTATACGGCACATTTAAATTTTTGATATTTCGATTAAAGATGGCGGAGTTATTTATTTTTATTATATTATAAAATTTTTCGTGAATTACTAAATCAGTTACAAAAAATGTTTGCAGTCAAATTAGATTTGAAATTATTCTGTGACTAATATATTCTATCAGGGCATTTCCGATGTCAATAAAATATAATATAAAACAATATAATATAAAATATTTTATTATAATTTTTGCGTTGTAATAAAACAACAAACCTATTTTCTCTAATAACTTCTTCTGAGATTTTTGGCATTTAGATCCTTTAGAAGTTACACTCTTCATGTATGTATTACTCTGTATGCTTCTAGAATATTTCCGAATACTTACCGAACACCCTGTATTTACACCATACCCAGCACGCGACCAGGATAAAAGAGATAAAATGCGTCCGCGCAAAGTATTCTCCTACGGTACATTGGTACTAATAACATACATATGTATGTATATATTCATCTGTGTAGCCGGAAGGCCTGACCCACATCCGCCATATTCATCTCTGACGTTCTCGAAACAGTTATCGGAATCTCCGACGACTTACGCTCGGCTAACCACCAGCGACCGTGTGTCCGTGTTGATTTTTTAGGTGTCAAGTTTGGGTTACCCAAAACCAGAGGCGTAAAGTTGCTGGGTACAGGGTGATCAATTTATCATAGGAAGCACTTATATCTATAGTTTTTATTAGAAACGGCAAAGAGAAATTAACTTTTATGAAAGGTAAAACACTTTTACTCACCTTCACTCAAAATTAAGGTAAGAAGCAGACGCTAAGCGTCGCGACGCATCAAAAAAAAATAACAACCTTTTTATTTAATACCATTAAAAATGTATATTAATTATGATCCTGGAGTGGGTACTGGAACCTTCGGCGTAGAAACAAAAAACTGGACGTCTTCCACGAAACACCGAACTACTACACTTTTCTCGACGCACGTTTCGCCAACCAAGTTGGCTTCCAGTTCAAGTCTTCAGGAGAGGATTAAAACTCAGTTTTAATCTTCGTGCGTCGAGAAAAGTGTAGTAGTTCGGTGTTTCGAGGAAGATGTCCAGTTTTTTTTTTTATATTAATTATGAGTTCTTTTTCTATTTAACCATTTTTTTGTATCTTGAATATTTAAAAAGTTAGGGTCGATTGATTGTCGAGTGCATTATCTGATTTTCTAGTGATTAGTGAGTAATCTATTGAAGTGTAAATTGCTAGCTAAATGAATATAAGTTCTGTAATGACTGTTTTACACACACCAATTTTTCTCAAAATAAATTGTACAAGTTGACCTTCAATTTATTTATATACGTACGTATGAAACAGAAATTGTGCCCAATTTCCACAATAAATTGTACAATATTTTTTGGATATTTAGAAACTTTTTACATTTATTTCACTAAAAAAAAAAAAAAATTGATGTTTTCCACGAAACACCGAACTACTACACTTTTCTCGACGCGCGTTTCGCCAACCAAGTTGGCATCTTCAGGAGAAGATTAAAACTAAATTCTAGTCTACACATTATCACTATTTATACCAAATTTGTTGCCACGGTTCACTGAACCGTAACTGTCTTTGTTGTCGTAACCGTAACTGTCACCGTCTCAGTGAACCGTGGCAACAAATTTGGTATAAATAGTGATAATGTGTAGACTAGAATTTAGTTTTAATCTTCTCCCGAAGATGCCAACTTGGTTGGCGAAACGCGCGTCGAGAAAAGTGTAGTAGTTCGGTGTTTCGTGGAAAACATCAAGTTTTTTGTTTCTACGCCGAAGGTTCCAGTACCCACTCCAGGATTTATTTCACTGCACAACCGCGTAATGAGATTTCTCTTAAGGCCAAACCTATGATAACTCTTGATAAAATTGGCCAATAAAAGTGGTTATGCACCTTTACTGAGTTGGAATGGTACGAATGGTACGAACCGTATACACATTTTTCAGTCGTATACGGTTTGGCCTTACAATTAAAAAAACGACGTTTTCCACGAAACACCGAACTACTACACTTTTCTCGACGCGCATTTCGCCTTGGCATCTTCAGGAGAAGATTAAAACTCTTAAAACTCAGTTCTAACCTTCTCCTGAAAATGCAAACTTGGTTGGCGAAACGCGCGTCGAGTAAAGTGTAGTAGTTCGGTGTTTTGTGGAAAACATCCAGTTTTTTGTTTCTACGCCGAAGGTTCCAGTACCCACTCCACTTACAATTCAACAGAAGCCAGATACCCATAGAAATAAAAAGATCTAATACCATATCACTAGTGGAGTTGGTATGCGTTGGTTCTGTCTTTTTTTTTTATTGAAACATAGATTACATAGTTAGTTATAGGTTTATGTATAAAATGGCACATTGAGCAAATGATCTCCACGGTTTTGCTGGCACATACGCACCCTTATGTCGAAATTTTTCTTGACCATTTTGCATAAATGTGACTGAATTTCGTTGATGCAGCGTTGAATTTCCTCCTTTAATGCACGGGTGTATGTGTGCTTGTGACCTTTGACTTCAAATAATCTCATAGAAAGAAATCCAATGGTGTTAAATCACACGACCAGTAAATGTCTTATGCAGTAATTGGGCTGTATGGCATGTCACACCGTCTTTTTGAAACCACATGTCGTGCACATCAATATCATACAATTTAGGCGGAAAGAACTCGGTTATCATTTCGCGATATCGAGGACCAGTAACAGTAACTGCTTGACCAGCCTCATTTTCAAAGAAGTATGGTCAAATGACGCCTCAAGCCCAAAATCCGCACCAAACAGTGACACGTTGTAGATGCATTTGATTTTCCACAATCACATGTGGGTTCTCTGAACCCAAAATGCGGCAATTTTGACGATTAATTAAGCTTCATGAGCTTAAAATAATTTTGCTCGAAAAATCAGTATTCACTTGTTGTTCAATAATATTCGAACGAATTCTCTTCGCTTTGCATGAACATTAGGCTGCAGTTATTGTCCACGACGCCGAATCGATGTTCCTGGACTTTCGTCAACACTTTCACACACTACTATATTATCATTTGAACGGCTTGTTATTGGACGGCCAGTGTGTTTAACGTCCCCAATCGATCCGGTCTCCCTGAATTTTTCAATTACCCTCTTCACAGTTGACGAAGTTAGATCAATATTCCGACCATAATCTGTACGAAATTTGCGAACTGTAGCAGCCAAACTTTCATTACTTTAAATGAAATATTTTAAATGTTGAAATATTTTTCAACAACGCGTTGTTCTTTCGTGTAGTGCTCCATTTTTACTAACCATAAACCGTCAGCTGTCAAACTGTTTTCCTTTTTTGGCTGCCAACACTTTACCGCAAAAAATCTTGCGTGAATTATGGGACACCCTTTAGAACTTTTTATAAATCTCTCATATACCAAACTTGCACTAGCTAAAAGTTTGATTTGCGCATAATCGCTAATCCCCTCCCCCCGCTCAGTATTCAAATTTTCCCAGGATATTTCATTCAAATGCGGATCTATTTCTCTATGATGGACTATGTTGGGTTGAAACTGATTGCAATTTCGGATTCAGCGACCCAGAAATACATATTGGTGTCACCACTATACCAATAGCCTACTGGAAATGACACCTTGTTGTTTATGTCTGTCGGTATTATTAACTACAATACACCCAGAATAGATTTGCCCCCGAATTGCGCGCAACGAATATAGTACGAGGTAGAACAAACGATCATGTCTGAGAAGTATACAAGATACCCACAAACAAACAATTACAGACTGTAATTCGTTCACGTTAATAACGTTAATAGAAGCGTTCACGGCTGCAGCTACAAAAGAAATGATCACAATTTCAGGTTGCGTCTACTGCGGCCAGGGGCAAAACTACTTTTGGTGCAGTTTACTACACATTCATACAATACAAAAAATACATTTTCACAACAATTACCTTCTTTATAAGACAAATTATAATCCGAAAACTGACCATTTTATGATTACCATAATATTGCAACTTTTGGTACAGCAAGGTTCATTAAACTTGTGCTATGCATGTGTAATTTAATATGAGTTAATTTCAAACTTTCAGAAACAAATTCTCTTAAACAATATAGAACGTATATCTGGGAAAGTATTTTTATATTATATCCTCCAAATTAAGAAATATGTCAGTATAATTTGAATGAGCTATAGTTCATAATTTACCCTTATGAGATAGAAAGTTTAAGCAGACAATCAGCACTATTAGTTCCCATATCATTAATAAAGCTATAAAAAGTGCTCAAATAATTACCAACTTGAATGTTTTCTCTTATAATTGTAATTAAAAACACCATGCATTTGTCAGTTATCTAGGAACTGCAAAGAGTTCATGCTCCTTCTTGCTTCTTTCTAGAATATTGGTGTTCATAGCAAGTACAATAGTAAACCTCTTTCAACTCCTCATGTAACAATTTCCACTTGCAGTTTGATATGAGTTATAACGAGCCATTAAAAAAAACGTCATCAAAGTTGGCTGAGCAAAGAAACATGTTTTTCTATTCTTAATCTTAAGTTTATAACTTAATTTAATTGTCAAGGCTGTCACATTATGTGACAGCCATTATTTATTTTACAATTATAACATGTGAAGTTTTTTTTAATGGTTCATTATAATAAGCAAATACAATACCATAATACATTGGCTTAAAGGTGCATCTGTTTATTTGCATAACAGCATAATTTTATTTATTTATGGGAGCGTATAGTATGCAGTGTGCTAAAAAGTTATTTCTTCGTGTTGCATCTGTCATAATTTGTCAATTGCTATTCTGCGTAATTTACATTAAAATATATCTGTTCTTACATGTACATATGTATTGTCTTATTATTTCCTATTATTCTTCCTTACACCAAACATTCTTATGTAGCTAACAAATAAGGAATGAAGTTTTCAGTATATGTACATATCTCTTGTGTACTATTTTCAGAACAGGTACTCGTAATTATATTATATTTTTTATTACACGTGTATATCGACGATAAAAACATTTGAGAACAAACCTTTTCTAGAATGCCATATTGTAGAATAATTTTACTCTAAATAGTCAAGAAATGGCTGGATTAGGGCAAATCCAATGAAACACTGGGTTTCTAAAGGAAACAAGTTTTTGCCATACAAATGTTAGCTACGGATACAATTTACATTTGAATGTCTTTATTTGGACAATACTCGTCACGTCTTAAACTTTAAAATAATTGATCTAGTATTACGAAGTAGCGGTATCATTCAACGGTACGAACGTTGAAGGTAAAATCAGATGATACTCCAGCCAATTAAGGCAAGGTTGAAACCATCATTTATCCAGAGAAGACCAGATTAAAAGATGATAATCCAAACATTAAAGGCAACTAGAAATACAAAATCACGTTTGCATTCTCAGCAATAAAAAATAGTACAATCGCAACTAAAAATTAGTTTTAAAATAGAATGAGAAAATTAATGTTGAAACTACTCATAGTAAGCAAATATTTACTACGATTACTTATTATACTTATTGTTACTTAATGTGTCATATCACTTGGAACACTAGTTATTATTTTAGTTCATGAACATGTTTCCTTTTTTAAACATATTTTAAGTGGTCTGGGAAACATCACCTTTGCATCGTCACTTTATTGTTTATGTAGTTTGTAAAAAAATATATCACCACAGTGAGGAAAAGGAAAAAAGAGCAAATATACCCGTAGGTCATATATATTTTTTTTCCATATTGAAATACGTATGAGACTTTCCATTATTTATGGTGATTTTGTGTTGGTAGGTCACACCTATAGATATACAAAAGTTATCAAGTCAACGTCAAGGGCAACGTACTTTGGTTTGTGACAAGTAAATATAATTACTGTTACATATTTTTAAGTATTATCTCAGCATGTCGATGTTTGATATTTAAATTGTACGCTTGTATGTATTTAACAGCTCTTTGTAGTCTTCCAACTCATGGACTATAACAGAAAATATAACAGAAAAAAATGTAGTTGGTAAAGACGGCCTTGCTATAGTGCAATTGCATTTTTTTCATAAGTTAACAAATAATGCTTATTTTTTACGAACATCCTAAATAATCCAGTATGTGAGCTGAGGAATTAGGCCAACTAAATAAGTTTGGCGTATCTACTCGAATTAAAAAATTTTTTTTGCATCATGTTCTTATCAACCTCTAAGATCATTCGTGACTCTCAACTAACTTGGTAAACCCCCTCAGTCCACCCCTATACTATAAAACACACCCCATTCTCACCCTCATTTTTAGAGTGGTATTTTATCTTTGAAAAAAATGACAATGAAGCATCGAGAATGGGTTCGTGGGGTTTTTTTTGGGACGCTGATCATGAATCCGATCATTTTCCCGGAAAATTCATGTCACGGCCGGGAAAACTGGAAAATTTGCGATTTGCGTTTTTTACATCATAAAGGTATCCAGCGGCGTCTAATGATTAAGATATTAATTATATTAAGGTATTAATGGTACTGAGGTATACCGTGTATCAGCGAGGAACCGTCCGCTTATAAAAATGTTTCGGTTTTCCCAATTTTAAAACAGAGATTCTTTATGGTTGTGATTGAATTTTTTTGTTATTTTTATCAGGTAAACAAAAGAAAAATATACACCGGTGCCTGCTAATCCAATACTTGAAAATGATAGATGATGAAAATGATTAAATTGTAAATAAATTATGTATATATCACTTACTTATAAGATTTATTTTAAACGAAATATATTTTAAACAAAACATTTTGCAATTCGGTACCTTCAATTAAACGGTTACAAACTTTTATAAATAAAAGAAAATCTTAAACTTTTTTGAAATACCTTCATTTTATCATTAATTAAATGTTAATTTCAGCAATTTATGATATAAAATTCTCAATCAGCGCCCCAAAAAATCCCTATAGCGACTTATCACACAATCGGTTCGAAAAAAATTGAAAAATTGTCTTTCCAGATTTTTCGGAAAATTTACATAGTTTTCCAGAAAATTTACATGGTTTTTCGTTATGCGTTATCATTATACGCTGTTGGATATCGTTATGACGTAAAAAACGCAAATCGCGTGAACAATAATTCAATTTTCGCAAAAGTGACTCAATTTTCCAGTTTTCTCGGCCGTGGCATGAATTTTCCGGGAAAGTGACATCGGATTCATGATGAGCACCCCAAAAAAAACTTATTGCGATTTATCACACGATCATTTTCACAAAATTGAAAAATTGTCTTTCCAGGTTTTCCGGAAAATTTTCATAGTTTGCCAGAAAATTTACATGATTTTTCGTTATTCGTTATCATTATACGCTGCTGGATATCTTTATGACGTAAAAAACGCAAATCGTGTGAACAATAAAATTATAAACTAATATCCGTAAAAGCGACCCGGACTAAAAGGAATAAAGGAATACCAACTAATGGAGATTAAATTACTACAGCTTAAATTCGTTGGTCTACTATGCTGATTCTGAATTAACTATTTTTATTTTAATCGAGTTAAGTTAATTATAATAGCTACTCTTACGTGATTGAAAAATTAACTAAAGCAAGTTAGATAGTTATGTTTATGAAAAAAAATTAAGGATATATTTACCTAGGTGTAGTATAACTTAGTAGTTATAACTGCAGAAGTTATGCTATATCAAAATAAATCCCCGAGGTTCTATTAAAATTGTGTCATGTACTATCACACAGTCACATTATTACGAATTAACGGAATATTTTGAATTATTAAATTGCTCGGTATAGTGCAGAATTTTCGGTTTTGTTATTATCGGCTTACTATAAGTTATAATCTACATGAATCTATACTGGTAAGAAAATGTAATGATTCCTGTTATGTTTACATTTTGTTTTTCACACAATCATTTTTAAAAATGGAAATATATTATCCTATTTTACACTCTGCCTGTGACAAGTTGACAAAGACATTCACGTGCCTAATTCTGGAAAGTGACCATGAAGGAGGAATTTATTTGACTCACTAAAGAAATTTGTACAAATGATTAACTGATTACGGTATCATTTGATGTTCATAACATTTTATAAACGGAGACTGACTAAAATCCTTGTAATTTTTGTAATATGTGTACAGAATTATTAATAAAAGTTTAACTACATCTCACATAAAATTGTTAAAACTGAGTGCTTCCAGTTAGAAACTTCCTAAAGAATAACCGTCGGAATAAACTTATACATATTCTCCAGACATATTTTTGATTAACTAAGTCGTCATAAACCGAGAATGTTCCCCATTTATCGCCATTCACTATCAGCAACAACAGAACGGAAATCCGAGCTTATTAGACCTCATCAGTGTGATACATCTGACGGCGAATAACGAATAACGAGTGTGTCGCTTTATGGCCTGGCCAGAAGAGTATACGGTGGTGTTACCTAGACATACCGCCCTCTAGTGACAAATGGCTGGTGGCGTAACAAATGTTGCTCCTTCAACCACCGGAGACTTTCCAGATCACACTAACCGAAAACCCTTAACCCTTAGAGTACCGGCAATGCTACTTTTGTGGTTTTAGACAAATGACAGTCTGTGTAATGGCTCCTGTTCACGCTTGGACAACTAGTTGAGCCAATAAGTTGGGCCAAAAATAAGGACACTGTTTACACGTTGGCGTTGCTCATTCTACATTGGCCATTTGACGAGGATGGATGTGGAAACTATCGCCGGTACTCTTTCGCTGAAGGGACGTGATTCAGATCAGGTGTTTTACGTAACAACACGTATTTCTACGACTCAAGATGACTTTGTTTCCCAAATTGAACTTTGAATTGTGTCCTGATAAGGAATCTGCGGTCAAGTATCTTGAACAAATGGGGATCCTCAAGAAGGAGATGTGATATCCTAACCTGACTTTAACCTAACAACAAACTTATCACGTATAACGTCTTCTCTCTAACCTAACCTAACTTTGTACCTATTCTGACAGAAACTAGAAACCTTTTTCGGTCTCTTCTCTTCGCTTGTGCAAAATTTAATCCATGGGAGGACGAGACTCTGCCATCAACATCGACTGCCCCTTCAGCGAAACAGTAGCCACTATCGCAGCTGCGGCAATTTACTTGTACAGCACATTAAATTTATTATAGAAATGTGCACCAAAGAGTGATTTAAAAAAATGGTGCAAAAGAAGCTTTGTTCTTATTTTTATGTTGTTCATGTTTAGTTCCATATTATTGGTTCATTTTGGTACAAATCTATAAACTTCAAAATTTCATCACTACTCTATACCGCCATCGTAGCTCGTAAATACAATAATTATTATACATTATACACCGCAACACTATCGTTTCCGCCTTAACGGCAACCACGAACTGAACAAGAGGCCAACGTGTGAACGCTGTTACCGGATTGGGCCAAGATCTTTTGATGTGTGCACGAAAAGCCGCCAACGACCAAGTTACGCCAAGTAGTTGGCCCAACGGCCCAACTACACGTTGGCCCAACTCATTGGTCCAACTAGTTGCGCAAACGTGTACAGGGGCCTTAACATATAAGTTATAAATTTGCACTAAATGTCAGTGAAAAAAAGATCTTCATTTTTGGGCAAAATGCCGTTACTCTAAGGGTTAACCCTTAAAGTTGTTTTCTTCATAGTGTCAAGAAGCGACGTTTTTCTCTAAAGATACATTGAGGAACTTTTGGTGAAAAAGTTGAAACATTTGTTTCCACTCAAACAACTAAAATTGTCTGTATACTTTATGTACTTTGAGTTTCATAGACACTCACAAAAACTGGCGGCAAGCAGAAACAATCGACCCTTGCCGAAATATACAGAAAGTTTTAGGAATTTTGTGGAACATTATCCGGAACAAGCAAGAGCAGCACAACACATGTTCCTCCGGTAGAAACGTAACTTAAAATTACTCTACATTTTGAGGTCCTGAAACTCTTACTTAAAATTGTTTTCAAAAAATTAGTTTCTCACCTGTCGCTTTGATACAATTCAACCGACGAGTTGAGTTCTGCCAACTGCTCCTTCAGTAACTGTAGGTTCGAATTGACGAAACTCAGCTCAACGGCGACGGTTTCCTTAAGTTTCCTGTTCGTCGTCGCCTTGTACAAGTTCTCTGCGCCGGCTCTCAGTCTCAGTTCTTTGTTGATCTCTTGGTTCAACTTCGAACGACGGTTCTGGAGTTTTCCCCTGCATGTTGCAACTCGCGGATCTGAACCCTGGAAGGAAAATTTCGTTTCAATGAAAAAACATTTGATTGCTATAATAAATCGATTAATTCCAGAATACATGTAACGTGTTTGATGTGGTTTGCAGTACCAGAGAAGCGGATACATTAAATTGTTATTCCATTTTTTTAGTGAAAAAGAAGGAAAAACATATTGACAGCACTAGAGAATACGGAATGGTTCCCCAATCATCAAATGTCACATTCGATTGACAAAGTAAATTAAGATTTTTTTCGAATTGTGGAGAAAAACATAACATGCTTACCAAAAAAAATCAGCACGAATTTTTAATATATCTGAAATAAGTAATAAAGATATATCTTAACATATTTACAGTTGTATATAATATTATTGAATGCTTTGTTATAAAAATACGACACATTAAAAAAAAACTTTTTCCGGATACTTAACAAACAGAAGCATTAGATAAATCTTTGATCGCTAGCATCGATAATCTTCCTGGTCATACATGAAATCCAAACTACACGTTGGTAAGTATTATTGTTAATAAACGGGAAACTATTATGGTAGAAAAATATGAAACCAGTTTGTAAATAATGCTTCAAGATGTGCCTTTGGTATCTCGAAAACAGTTAAAAGGTAAGTTTACCGCTTTAAAAAATACATCATAGCAATTTTAAAAATATTTTTTTTTCAAGGTTTAAAGTTCGTTGTTCTTTTCGTCACCACAATTCCGTTTATGTTAACAATAACCTTTTTAAAAGTGGTTTGAGTTCGAGGTTTGGTAATATACACATAGGTATCACTCTAAATTCCAATGACCGCCACTGATAAAACTGTAGAAAACGTTTCCCATCAATCGTGTTTCTATCTCTAATAATAACTGAAATAACAATGGGTACTGATCGTGAGATAGTGCCAACCGAGGTGTTTCAAGTGACATGGGTGATCATCACATTTCATTATCAAATGTCATGATAATTTAGTTTATTTCATTCATGAGTCGACGAGGATTTGATACAGAACAACCTGTCCTGAATATAACCTATTTTTAGTTGTGGCTCTGTATTATTATATACAGCGTGATTATAAAGTTTGGAACAAAATTCATTTTCAATACATTCATAAAATAGTCATTTAACAATTTTAAGAAAATCGTTTGGAGACGTCACTTTTTAAAATACCATCTTTTGATGTGCAAAAAGTATTATGACATCATTGATTTTCTGATAATGACGTCATCATATTTTTTTATATGAGATTGCTATATTTTGAATAGCAATCTCATTTTTTTATTTTGGATAGCTCTTTTTATTGCCTGAATGGTGATATAAAAGTATTGGTACCTTGCATGACGTTTTATTGAGTAAATTACTTCCTTGAAATTTTCTATAAAATGTTTCTATAAAATTCGAAAATTCAATAATAGAACATTATAAAATAAGCACAATCTTTCTTTTGGGTCTTAAAATAGTGTATTAAAATGACATTAGTGTGATGAAATAAACCTAGATTATAGATTCTAGACCATAGAACTTTGATAAATTCACAGAATCACGTAGAGGCTAAGAAGAAAAAATTACAGTTGATGATTATATATGGAGATAGAGCATGAAAAATGTATTTAACGAACAACATCCTGATAGATTTAAGATAGACTCACCTATTACAAGATCTACGGTGAGTACATGGTTAAAGCACCCCACTCATTTCTTATGGGAGGTGGCTCATGGTGAAATTAATAATTGGTTGAGATTAATATGTATATGTTGAAGACTTGTTTTTGGGCATATGGGACAAATAACGAAGTACTAATTTTTGACGACGTTTCGTTTAATGTACTCTGGCTTCTTCAGGGCTTAATTAGTTTTTTTATATAACGGTCTGTCAGTTAAATGTTTGATCCTTTTCTTTGTCTATGGTTGGTGAACTCTCTGACTTAGTTCACTAAAGTGAACCAAAATTAGTGAGAGAGTTCACGTACAAATTTTTTCCAACCATTCACGGGACACCCTGTATAACAGGATCTGATTTTTAGGTATGTGACATAAGTTTCCATTCCATGGCACTGAACTGTTCTTATAACGAGCCAAAAATATCGTCATCAAATCTGGCTACGAATGAGAGAGATGGAAATAGCGGTTATGTCAAAGCTTTGTTGTTGTCAGACATTTGTGACAAAGTGGCTGTCACAGTTTAAAATAAATAAAGGCTGCCACATAAGGTGACATCCTTGATAATTAAATAAGGTTATAAATAAGTTTTTCGGATGGCTCGTTAGTTACTCAGATCTCTCTTAATCACGCCACTGAGTGCCACTAGCAGAATCTGAATCTTTTACTTTTAGGAAAGGCGTATTCGTTATCAGGATTTCTCTTTTAATAAACTGCACTGACACTTCATTATATTGAATTCGGTGTGTCGTTAAGTCTCCCCGTTTTAGTCGTGAAAGTCGCCTAAAGATGTAAACAAAATTAAAAATAATGAGCGAAGAGCGAAGAATGTAAAAAAATGATCTCGGCGGAATTAATGGTATTGTTATTTATACTTAATTATGAACGATATAGACGAGAGCGTCGTCACAATTATATCGAGCACGACTTTCTTTGGTGCATTTGCGACTGATAATGATTAAAAGAAACTGACTCGTGCATGTCTATAAACAAGTCTACTTTTCTTTCGACAATAAGATCATAAATGCAAATAGGATAGGGTATGTTCCATATAAAGACCGTTATAGTACAATTAATAAGCCGGAAAATATGGAAAAGTTGATAAGCAGCTCCGATTTCAAAAACGTGTTCTTTAGACCCTCAGGAACATTCATCACCACTAACATCTGCCTTGCTATGAAAAATGAAAAAATTATGGCAGTATTCCCAGCCTCAAAGCTTCCCTATTCCCAGCCTCAGTATTCCCAGCCAATAGTAAAAGTGATAAAACATCGGAAATCGTCTCTCGGGGTTTTCGGGGTCGCTGATTACGAATCCGCGGTCAAAAATCGAGTGAGTGTGGTTGCACCCAATTAAAACCACCCCAAATTTTTATATTCAAAATTTCGCCTCGGAAATCGTCTCTCGGGGGTTTTCGGGGTCGCTGATTACGAATCCGAGATGAAAAATCGAGTGAGGGTGGTTGCACCCCATTAAAACCACCCCAAATTTTTAAATTCTAAATTTCACCTCGGACATCGTCTCTCGGGGGTTTTCGGGGTCGCTGATTACGAATCCGAGGTATAATTACAACAATTCAAAGTCTCAATATGATATGCGCGCGAATTTTGGTTTTAATGTAGTTAATATTTTTTCAAGTTTTCTTTATTTTCAAAAAAACTGGGTACACAAAATGAGCTTACCGACTGCAGAGGAAGGTAAACATATGAAGAGGGAATTCAAAGTACCAAATGTAGAGGATGGCAAACAGATGAAGAGGGAATTATGAAACATAAATATTGATTTTTTCACGGTGAAAACCTCATACTTAAAAGTAAAATCCTACAGCTTACGAACGAATCAGCTATCGAAAACTTGAAAGTGGAATTATATTGCTCCATTGCATTAGACGTTGAAATTTTTGTAATTGAACTTGAGAGTCTTGACCAACGACCCCGAAAACCCCCGAGAGACGATTTCCGAGGTGAAATTTTGAATTTAATTTTTTTCATCTCTGTCACTTCTAGGGGTGGTTTTAATGGGGTGCAATCACCCTGACTCTATTTTTGCGAATTCGTAATCAGCGACCCCGAAAACCCCCGAGAGACGATTTCCGAGGTGAAATTTTGAATTTTTAAAATATTCTATCACTTTTACTATTGGGGAAGCTTTGGGGGTGGGAAAACTACCATATTTTTTCATCTTTCATAGTAAGGCAGATGTTAGTGGTGATGAATGTTCCTGAGGGTCTGAAGAACATGTACAAACAAAAAATTTTTGAAATCGGAGCTGCTTCAATCAATTTTTCCAGATTTTACAGTATTTTCCGGCTTATTCACTGGACTATTAGTAGTAAGGACAGAACCACCGAACATAAACAAGGTTTCTATTTGTAAACTTTGACAGAACGTTTATTACAAAAGCGATGAAAACTAATAAAATAAAAAAGTGGTGTACCAGTAAAATTAAAAAAACAATTCATGATGCCAACAATTGTTTTACATACTTTAATATACAGAGAGCGGCAAAAGTACTGCACAAATTCAATAAAATCGGAACAAAAAGTTTTCGCAAAAAAAAACAAAGCAGGTTAATTTTTATATACAAAAATGCATATTTTGACTGCATATTACGATCATAATGATCGTCAAGTGTTTTGGAGACATGACATAATCCTCATTTTTTTCAAATGGTTATACGCTATTTTTGGGGTTGGCTTTGGTAAATCTAGTATATTATGTAAAACGACCGCATAAAAATTTTACCACCTTGCATGGAAAGTTTTAGAGAAAATTCAAAATGAAAATTATAAGACATACATTTTGTTTTACATTACTATCATTAACTGTAACATTCAAAATAAAATGCAAGTCCAGACCAATTGGTTCTCAAACTGCCAACTATTGACTTCTTGAAATAGGCAACTATTGCCAAGAAGTCAATAGTTGGCATAGTAGTCATCTGCCTACAAATTTACTGAGCACATTGTGAATGACCTCTCGTGAATGATTGTCTAATTCCACACTCTATTCTGTTCTTTAAATCTTTCGCATTTTGTGGTCTGGCGGTACAGACATTTGCCTTCAAATATCACCAAAGAAAAAATTCCGCAGGCGTCCATTTAAAGATTTTAGATGCCACTATATTTGTCCTCTTCTACCACTCCAGTGCCCAGGAAAAAAATCATTCACAAGTCATCTCGAATAGGCCGAGTAAAGTGCGGTGGTACGCCATTTTCAGGAAACCAAACAGCAGTGTTTGGTAAATGTTGTTCATCGGGACAGACGGGTTGTTCTACGAGTGCAGGAATGAACTTTTATTGAATAAACTCTAGAACTAGTTAATTCTTGCATCCGTAGAACATTTTTTCGGAAAATTTGAAAGCGAAAATTTGCTTGTTTCGGTGTTATTGAATTTGTAAGATACTTTTGTCGCTTTGTATATTTTGCCTTCCATATACTCCATCTAACAAGTGGAGACTGTTATGGACAGGACAATTCTTGAGTACAACTACTCAGAATAAATCTGATATATGTACGTATTTAACCGTTTTTCAAAAAAGCGAGATTTCCTCAACATTATTTGGTTTTTATTTATTCACCACAATTTTCCAAAATATTAACACACAATAAATGAAGCACCCTGTATAACGTAGACGAGCTACTGAATTCATATATCCAGTTATTTTTAGAGTAAAGTAAATATAAATATATCATGCTGTGCTATAAATATCGAATGTCATGATATGACAACTTCTATGAACTTTGTAAATACACAGCGTTATACGTATAGAAGGGAATATGGATTTACATATAAGCTATTTTATGAAAATATGTAGAATGTTTGCCTCGCCAAGTAATGTTCCAATGTGTGTAAATAACATTATTATGATGAATATCAATACGCTTCAATTGATTATTATTATTGAGTATTAAAAATGTATTTAACAAATACTTAAAATTTTCACCAGCTATATATACATCTACATATGTATATATGTATCTACGTAAGTTTATAGCAGATCATAATATATATGTTTTTTAAAATGTATTTGATGTATAGATAGATAGGTACCTAATATACACGATTTTCAAAATTAAGTTAACTTTGTTATTATAAGATATATAATTTCGGTCAAATTAGCAACATATTATACTACAGTGAGGTCCATAAGTAACGGATAAATTTATTATCCACGTAATTTACAATTTATGAGTAAAGTCCTGAAACACGTAAATTTTTAATTATAGAATGACATTTTTTGAGCATAATTTTATACCTCCCCTCCAACCCCCTTGGAGTGACAACTACCCCCTTTTTAACTACCCCCTAAAATTTTTAAATGGAACGAGGGTGCGTGTGATAGCTCATTTGAAAGAGTTCTTAATTATCTATTCAGCAATATAAGGTTTTTTGAATTTTGTATATTTTTCATCAAGAAAATTAAATTTGATAATTTCAAAATTATTATTATTATTATGAAATGTATACAATCAAGTGCCTATGTACCAAATATCTGTCAATACCAAGATAATCCTTTATTTATAAAAAAACATTATTTTTTCTGATGAAGCAACATTCGTATTAAGTGGAACAGTCAACAAGCAGAACTGTAGATACTGGAGTACAGAAAATCCACATTGGATGATGGAGGCCAATACTCAATATCCTGAGAAGGTGAACGTTTGGGTTGGAATTATAAATTCTCAAATTATCGGACCATATTTATTTGATGGCACATTAACTGGCGCGCGTTACTTGGATTTCTTGCAATCTTTCTTAGTTCCAGAGTTAAGAATGCTTTTCCCAGATGATGACAACCCCAATGAAATCGATAGAAATATTTGGTTTCAGCAGGACGGAGCTATACCACATTTTACATTGGAAGTAAGAGCCTATCTGAATCAAGTTTTTCCCAATAGATGGATCGGTAGAGGCGGTGAAATTGATTGACCGGCTCGTTTTCCCGATTTGACCCCGCTTGACTATTTTTTATGGGGTTACTTAAAATCGAAAGTCTACTTCAACAGACCAAATAACGTAGAAGATTTAAAAGACAGAATAAGGCAAGAAATTAATCAAATCACCCCGGAAACAATACAAAATGTTTTAGAAGAATTTCAGCAAAGCCTCCATTATTGTCAAGAAGCAACGGGCGCCCAGTTATACATTTGATTTAAACTGTTCTTCTGTTCTGTTTCATGTTCTTTTCTTTACTTAGTAACATTAAAAATGTAATAGTTTTCAATAATACAATTATAGCAATTTAAAAAATCTTATGTTGCTGGATGGATAATTAAAACCCCTTCAAATGAGCTATCACACGCACCCTCGTTCCATTTAAAAATTTTAAAGGGGTAGCTGTCACTCCAAAGGGGTTGGAGGGGGAGGTATAAAATTATGCTCAAAAAATGTCATTCTAGAATTAAAAATTGACGTGTTTCAGGATTTTACTCATAAATTGTAAATTCCGTAGATAATGAATTTATCCGTTACTTATGGACCTCACTGTATGTCATACTTGTCTCGATTTCAGGTATAATTCCATTATTGCGTTAATGAATAGTACAATATAAATTTTTTAAAATTATCTGTATTTTTAAACACACAGGGTCGTAAAAAAGTCTGGAATAACGCCCATATCTTTTTTACCATCAATTTTATAGGAAATAACAGTTGTTTAAGTTGTTTAACTTTTTTTTTGCATCTTATGATGACCTTCATTTGTTATCGTATTATTATTATCATATTAACTATTGGTTTATATTATGACTATCAATAAATATTAATTTTTGGTAGGATTTGGCATTTATTCAACTCATCAAATTAACCAAATTGAAAAACAACTGGATTTTCTCGAAATACTCATGAACATGTTTTGTAGTCTTATGCAGAATGGAGGGCTGATTCAAAAAAAATTAAAAAATGTGAAACACGACGAGTGCTACTTTGAAAAAAAAAAACAAAGACGGCTGTTAAAATTGCAAAACAATAGAAATAAATGAAATAAGATTGTCAGAACATGCAAAAAATAAGTCAAACTTTTATTTCCTGTCGAATCCTGTATATACACTGACATTCAAATTTATTGTGAAGGAAAAATAATTCATTCAGTTTTAATTGGTGGAAGTTGATAATGTCGAGTATTTATATTGATTTCGTATATTTTATGAAGCGTTTATTAGACTTAAATGCAAGGATTTATAGCAAAAACTTCTTTTGTTATAACCTTAAAAAAAAAAATAAAATTTATATATTTAAAGTAATTAAAAGTGTTTAAAATATATATTGATGTATTTAAAAATAAATAAATAATTTTATATAAATTTTTTTAAAATATTATTATATTTAATTTTAAAAAATTTAATAAATATTTCATATATTTAAAAAAATTTTTTTAATATATATTATTTTTAAAAGGTGAATGAAGTTATTAGTAAGTGCAGCGGGTAATCCCGACAAATTTCTAAGATATAATAAATATACAGGTAAAAAAACGTCGTAAAATAGGTAAACTTTTAGATAGCCATTTTCTTGCGGTTTGAAAATTCCGGTAGCCCATAGGGTTGTTTGTAATGCCCCGAAGTCGCTATATTGTGACTTAAACGGTTCGCCGTCCACACCACAAAAACCAACCCTATGTCGAAATTTGAATTCGCAAGATTTTGAAGGCAACTTCAGAGTCCTACAAGATGGATTAAGAAGGACGCTGTCGGGTAAAAACCCTATTCTGGCATACATTACGACCTTCCCAACAAGCCCTGAGCGTTTGGTCGCTGCTCCACCCTTCCAACCCATTTTTCCAGCTCCCGTGATTCATCCCTCTGCAGTTATGCTGGGTTTAACATGCTTTGCTGCCTGTAACAAATGCTGCTAAAATCATTTGATCTGGAGCGTCACAACCAATTTTCACCCGCAGACCATTCAAAAATCACTCAAGCGCTCAATCGACGGTCCATAGTCAGTTCAGTCAACTTCGAGATACTGCATGTGATGCTAGGACATGAATTAGAGACCAAACGACTGCCCACGTAGCCTCCAACAGTGGTGGAACCAGAGGGGGTGAGTGGAGGTGGTAGGTGTAGCGATGGTCTGGAGGGATGTTTGAATGGTCTACGGGTGAAAATTGGTTGTGACGCTCCAGATCAAATGATTTTAGCAGCATTTGGGTCAATGAAACTGGAAAGGGTGGGGCAGCGACCAAATGGTCAGGACTTGTTGGGGAGGTCATAATGTGTTCCAGAATAGGGTTTTTACCGGACAGCGTCCTCTTAGTCCAACTTGTAGGAGTCTCGAAGTTGCCGTCAAAATTTTGCGAATTCCAATTTCGACGTGGGGTTGGTTTTTGGGGTGTGGATGGCGAACCGTTTAAGTCACAGTATGGCGACTTCGGGGCATTAAAAACAATCTTATAGGCTAACGGAATTTTCAAACCGCAAATCTCTAGCTCAAACAGAACGAAAATGGCACTCATCTAAAAAGTGTTACGCTAATTTTGACGAGCAGTTTACTACCGTTTGCTCAAAAAGTGAATAAATTAATCGATGATTTCGAAGATTCATTTTATGAAGGCGCGGCTATAATGTGTAGAATCTGTAAGGAAAAACTGTTGTGTAAGGACAAACGCCATTGTAGCGTCACATAAATAGTGTGAAACATAAAAAATAAAAAAGAGAGTATGTCCTTGAGACCTCAGTTTATGTTCGACTTCATTTTAATGCTAAGTGCATGTGATGTATCCCTGAATGTACTCGATAAAAACCATTTCGTGAGTTCTAGAACAAATACGTCCAGAGATACTTTTACCAGGTTACGTAACTATCTACCAAGTGTACGCAGTAACTTACTAAAGTGGAGTAAAAGTGCATTAAAATATAAACGGCTGTGGTTATGTATTGATGAGATATTTACAGCAAATAAAAACTTATTATGTTATTTTACAATACAATCCTTCCAAAGTTTCAGCTATTAAGGAGAGCCAGACCAAATTTCAAGATGTGTCCGTTAAAACAGTTTCAAAAATAATTCGTACTTACTATAAAGCTTTGTATGACGCCATAAAAAAATTACGTTGTCGTTAGCGGAGTCGCTACAAATAGTGGACGAAGTAAATTCGCTGCTACAGGTAATAATGACGCAATAAATGAGCCAATTAAAGATACGTTCGAAAGTGTATTAAAGAAAGCCACCGGTTTTACCAAATTAAGACAAATTTGTGATGGTGCATCTACAGATCCGTTAAGTGAGTGTTAAGAGTATTTTGCCCGTATTATATCATGTCGAACGGTCGTTCTCAAAATATAAGCATATAATTTCACCAAAGCCAACAAGTCTTTCGGAGACTTGGAGACTAGAAACTTATCTGATACTGAAATGACTACAAAGTTTTTACGAATCTTCTCCAGTTCCTGACAGTACTGTTAACCAAGCTACGTAGTCAAGCTACTTAAAAGAATAAGTTTTTCTTACATATACGATTATAAAATGCGAATTGATTGCTTTTGTTACTATATTTTATATGTTAGTTAGTTTATTACATATATGATATTATGATGCGTACGTCTATGTCCTGCGGCAAATTTCGGTTAACTATAGTTATTAGTAGAGAAACAAATTTTAATTATAGGCGTCGCCTACATTAAAATAAAATAAAATGGACCCACATATTTAAATAAATAAAACACGTACATATATTCGAGTGGAACGGCTAAAACTACATGCAGGCACGCCAGGCAAAAACTCTCGCTCGTGATTCTACTCGAGGCCGAGAAGTCATTCACGATAGATGACGGGCGAACTGGTCGAAGCCGCGGAAGTGCAATAAGAATCTGATACTCTAGTTATTAGGTTTTAATAGGCATTCAAAAAGAAGTAGTGCTAAAGTAAGCATCGGGAATAAAAAAAAAATGTAATACGAACGGTCTCTGTGGGAGGTCGGCGTAAAATATTTTCTCTTCTGTAATGAAATAACATAAATGGAGATGAGACGGCACAAGTTTCGACTTCATGGTATATATCTTCTTAATAGTGTAATTAATTATAAATCATTTCATTTTAACGGTTATAGAAAAGGATGAAGAAAACTGTAGAAGATTCACCAATAGTTTAAAGTCATAGCTTCAGACAAGTATTTTTTTATTTTTTTATCGCTGGAGGTTCGTCAACTCTTTATCTTGTAGCGGCATTTTGTAAATACAAACACTTTTATCTCTGGCATTACGTATTAATAGTAGTCTACTTAGCACTTTATGAATAACACGATACCTGCTAGCAGGTTGTTGTACAAGATATTATGTTTTTCATTATCGTTGCTATCAAATTCACCTGACTAAACGACATCTTCGAAATACATTTTACAATAAAAAAAATCCACTTTAACATTAGTTAGATGATATTGTTTTTAATGGACGAATATTTTCACCAGTAAAAATATTACTTATTTGGTAAGTATTTTTCATATCGTATTGCGGAGTAAATATTTTTCATATCATATTAGAAGGGAGATGTACTACATTGTTACATTTTCATTATATTTTGACTGGGGAATTATATCTTTTTTATATGGCAAATATGAAACAAAAAATCAAGTAAAAGATACAGTGTTGCGTCTGATTTTTTTTTAAATGTATGTCGTAACTGTGTATACAGTTCAATAAAATATACTATATATATATTTTAATGGAACACCCTGTATATTATTACATTTTTGGATCCCCCATTGAAAAGCTGATTTCAAGAAACTATAATAGTGAGTCCTTAGTGAGTAGTTTAGGAACTATAGACCTATAAATTCGTAATTTTTGATGGGTTTTGACTTTCAAAAGATATCTTATAATTTTCACATAAAAAGTACATACTATATGTAAAGTATTATTATTTGTTATATATGACCACTATGTACAAGTATATTACGAGTAGGTATATTATATCATTTCTGATTTGATATATTTTATTAGAAATATATAGTAGGCTACACTGGAGTAAACAAAACGTTGAAAATGAGTATATGTTAAATGTTATATTAAAGTAAATGTTATACTAAATTATTGACTACTCCTATTATATTTTTACTCTTGGGGTTTATTCGATATTTATGGCTAAGTACGTCAAAGAGATATTCGAAATATATAATATTAGATATATGTTTGTAGTATGTTTGAATACAAGGTATTTCACAAAACAAATAATACTTTGCAAGAAACGTTTTAGAGGTTAAAACCGTTGGAAAACTAAAAAAGGCAGTAGTTTAAAAGTCTGTAATTCCTAAACTACTCATTAAGAACCCTCACTGTTTTAGTTTTTTTTTAAATCTGCTTTTCAAAGGGAATCCAAAAATGTAATAATATGCAATTATTGAACGCACCTTGTATAGATATTTGCGGTATACACAGCATTTTAAAAAAATCCGGGCGCATGCCTGCATATTTTTTAGAGACCTTTTTTTCATATTTGTCATATTAAAATATATAATATAATGCTTCAGTCAAAATACAATGAAAAATCCTTTGCAAGGTTATCAAATGAACATTTTGGGCAACACTCAAGTTCTGGGCCTTATTTTCAAACATAGGAAAACATATATTGTTGCACCATCAATAGGGTTTATATCATCGGTTCTTAAATCCAGTTACAGAGAATTTGGAAAAAATATTTCTTGCTGATATCAAACATTGTACGAGAATATTTCAAATCACAAATTTTCGTTTAATTGAAGTTCTTATTCTCTGTTTTTTCGTTCAGGAATGCGTTGATAAAGTTTTGTCATTAAAAATGTCGACTTATCTGGCCTTAGTGACGTAAAGTAAATGTTAAATAACTATTTGGTAGTTCACCAAAAAAACAGGATGAACCAGTTGCGGACGGCATAATCGTAATATGAATTAATAAAGATATTCACGTTATGTGTTGTTTTATAGGTTATTTATAATATTTGTCTTTGAAGGCCTGTAGTCTCATTGTTTTGGTTAACAGCGTTGATCTAGCAACGCTGCGAAGACGGACCTTGGAAGGGCGGTAGGTTAACATGTAATGCACCTTCAGTGCGTAAGAGTCATTTGTTTATTCTTTGTGATTGTTTTCGTAAATAGGCTTTATCTAGCGCGTTTTAAAAATGAGTGACATTAATTTTGAGCAACGGTGTGCTATCAGGTTTTGCTTGAGACTGAGACACAGCGCAACGGATACTGCAAAACTTCAACACGCCTACGGAAACCGTGGTTTTTCAAGAGTCCAGGTTTTTCGGTGGTTTAAGGCATTCTCAGAAGGAATAGAGTCTGAAGATGAACCACGCAGCGGAAGGCCTTCATCTTCAAAAACCGATGAATATGTCGATAGACAGTTTGAGCCTCCAGGCCAAACAGTAAATCAACACTTTTACAAAGAGGTTCTTCAGCGTTATGTGGTTTTCTGAGGAAGTTATTTTGAATGAGATAATACTGAATTATAATTCTATTTAAATAAAACATTTTAAAAAAATCAGTCTCATTACTTAATTTACACACCTCGTAAATCGGGTAATATCCCGTAAAGTTTACATCGGCCAAAAAAAAGCAGATAAAAATATCCACATTCTTGTGTATATTGAGATGCTTAATAAAAAGTTGTTACAAAAATCAAATTCATTTTCAAATGACCTTGAAAACCAAGGTCAAAAGTTGCTTGTTAGTTTTGTTGCTCCTCTAAAATCAAACAATTTTTATCCGAATCATTTTTCTAAATGTTTTGAAAGTATATGGGTGTCTCTAGTTAAATGACGCACCCGGTATATTTCAACAGGGGTGCTTTGGACTAAGGTATCTTTAGTTCAATCAAATCATTTATCGAGGTTCAAAAAATGGGTGAAAAGAACAATATTTTTGCCGGTTAAAAATCCGGTGACTGCCTAACCTCTTACCGGAACGTTAGCGTTCTCCGTCTCGCTCTCTGGGGGTACCTGAAGTTCTGCCTCTGCACCCACTTCAGCATGGTACACACAGCATCTTGAGTACTGGCCACGACGCGACGCGATTTTCACATCGGGCATTCGTCACGCACTAACTTCACTTTCCATGTTCGCGCGATTGTCTCTCGGTATTATTGTCCTTATCGCGCGGCAGAAACGTCCTGACCGCACGGCAAATCATCAATAAATGTACTCGGCTCCGTTACCGCTCCGCTTCTTCGTCATATTCTAATGGAGTAACGCCGCAATGGTCATTATCAGACAGATGTATTGTAAAACGGAATATCATTATGCGGAGACCTATATTGCCGACGAAAAACGGTTATAATTCAGCCGTTCGCTAACAGTATATTTATCTCCGGGTATTTTATAATATGCGCTAATAAAGTCGGGTGATTAGTTTTTATTGGCCGGTGCCTGCTCTACGGCTGCAGCGTTTACAGTTCGTGGATTTATGTCAGCGTTTTTGTGTGTCGTAAATGTTGCGTTATACGGAGTGTACCGAAACCAAACTGCTGGTCGATGCGATCGACAGAACGTCGCGAAAAGAAGACCACTTATCGCTCTTACAAATTCGTGTATACGGTATGTGTATAACAGACATTGGCCAGTTAAGAAAAAGGACAAACAGAAGTGGGACGACAGATAAGAAGCAACCAAGAGTGAATCAGATCGACCTTCTCACCAACTATGCTAATCGTTAGAACGTGTAGAACCTTTTCACAACCGGCCGACGTCTGATGTACACATAATGTATACAGTAAGAGTTATGATATACAGAAAACCCTTGCATTAGCTCAAATGTGTTAAGATACGTGCTTCATCAATTCGATAAACCAGAAGTTATCTATACAGATGCCTCAAAATCTAGATCTGGCACCGGTGGAGCTTTTATTGTTCCGTCGCAAGAAATAGAGTTCAAACTTAAGCTTAACTCTAACTGTTCTATCTTCGCCGCAGAAGCAATAGCAATTTATCAAGCACTTAAATATGTTGAGACGTCTACTTCCTGTGTATCAATTATTTTATTGGATTCACACTCAGTCTTTTGGCTACAAAATCAACCCCGTTATTTATAGAATAAAACAGTTAATATATCAAATTAAATTATCTGGAAGAGAAGTTAACTTTGTTTGGGTGAAGGCCCATATTGGTCTTAAATACAATGAACAGGTTGATCTACTGGCTAAGGAAAGTTGTATATCAGGATCCCCCCAAAATGAACAAGTATGTGTAAATGATGCATCCAACATGTTGAAAAAAAGGTCGAGGAAAAAAATGGAATTATTTATGGAAACAATTTTGTTTCACTAATCCTACAAGGTACACATTAATACACAGTGACATCCCAAAGAAATTTTGGCACGATGACTTCGCTTTTCCGAGAAGGTATATTACAACCTTGATACGTTTAAAACTTGGCTATGCTTGTTATCCAGCCCATTTATCCAAAATTGGAATCTTCATTTCAGAAAATTGTGAACACTGTGATGTTTTAGGAGATCTCGATCACATCTTCTTTGGCTGTGAAAAATACAAAGATGCGTCCTCTAAACTGGTAGAAAATGTACTAAACTGTAATATCGCTGCTCCCTTCAACTTACTGCACCTTTTAACAACTGACTCAAGGAAAGTGTATAGCTGTATCATGAACTTTATAACGGAAACTGAAATTAAGCTCTAGGTTAATCTTAATCTCGAAACCCTATGTTTTTACTTGTGTTGTTCTCCCTATTTACCGAGGTCTCCCCTGTAGTGTCTAATGTATAAAATCGTCCTGATCGACCCCAGGATGTGAAGAGTGTGTCCCCGTCTTTCCTTTTCGTTTTTATAAATTTTTGGGTTTTGTTGGTGTTTTTATAGAATTATGGTTTAGGTTATGTTTTAATTTGGTTAATTAAATTTCCTTTTGTGACTGGCTGCATGGTATAGGACCTAAAGCCAAAAAAAAGAGTTATGATACTGCGTACATACGAGCCCAGGCTCATAATAGTTCGGCCGGTAAACATTTCTAATTCTACCGGCTTATGATCTACCGGTTTCATAAAAATATTTTTAAATTATGTATATAAATATAAAATTTCACATTCTATGTGATTGAACAATGGTGAAATCTATTCATATATAAAATATTTTGTCAAAATTATTTCAACTGCTTTTAAAATAATTAAAAAAAAAAAAAAAAAAATAAAGATTGATATGTTAATATTAAATATAAATAAAAAAAGCATAAGAGATCCGGTTTTCGAAGCCGGATAAAAAAAAATTAGAAAAAAATTAAGGTATAAATTAATATTTGAAGGGGGTGGATTTACCCAAAGCGCACACTGGAGGCTTCTCAAATTTAAAAAAAAAAAAAGGGAGGAAAAAAAAGGGGAAGGGGGGAAAGGGGAAAAAAAAAAAGGAGGGTGAGAAAAAGGGGGGGGGAATAAAACAACCCCCCCCCCCCCCAAAAAATTAATTTAAAAATAAAAAGAAAAATTTTTTTTTATTATATTAAATTTATGGAGTGGGTGTTAAAAAAATTAAGGAACCCCCGTCGGGAAAAAAAAGGGGGGGGGGGAAAAAATTTTTTTTTTATGAAAAAAAGATGTTGTATTAGATACGGGCAACGAGAACTACATTAGACCAGATATTCTTGGGACAGCCCCCAAAATTACCCCCCCCCCCCCCCCCCCCACCCCCCCCCCAAAAGGTCTAAATTTTTTTTATTAAAATGGAAGTAAAAATAAATGTAGAGGAGGAAAACCGAAAAAGTTTATGGGAGGAGGCGAACCCCTCCTCTTCTAAACTCCCGTGGACCCACCCCCCCCCCCCCCCCCCCCCCCCCCCCCCCCCCCCCCCCCCCCCCCCCCCCCCCCCCCCCCCCCCCCCCCCCCCCCCCCCCCCCCCCCCCCCCCCCCCCCCCCCCCCCCCCCCCCCCCCCCCCCCCCCCCCCCCCCCCCCCCCCGTTTCTCCCCGCCCCACAAGTTTAAGTCCGTGAAGGACCTGACTCTGTCGTGACTTGCCGGAAGTCAAGTTACCCCGTCCACGTTAGTAGCATCTACGCATGTCGAAAATGGGAATCAAAATTACTGCGCCAAACATTTATTGTCGTTTGGTTAGTTTAGTAATATGCAGATAGTTGTTTGTGGAGGATGTACTAGCGTATGTGGTTTAGCTTATATACGTAATGACATTGATAAATGACAATATTTACCGGGACTGCATTTTTTCTATAGGATCTAGGTGAAACGCAGCCATGTTTTTCGAAATTTTTAACGATTAGACTAATCGTTGATATCGTCGGAGAGGGTCTATTAGGAGATTATTAAAAATTGCTTTAATATCCCATTCACAGACCGACCACCAAAATACCATTTGATTACTTGAACTTTTCGGCAATCTTATAAATATCCATTTTTATTTTTAAAGATTTATGTAGTGCTTCTACTCTTTCATTCTTCTATTACATTGAGTTCTTGAGAAACTTCTATACCATGAGTTTCGACTCATGGTATAGAAGAGAAGGAAATTGTGACTTTTTTGTCCATTTCCCTTAAGATACCATTTTAAGGGTTAACGAAAAACCCAGAGGGAACTCCACTATTATATAACCTCATACACATAAACCCAATTACCAAAGGGGTCTGTATGTAATGAAACTAGAAACCACGCATCTCGGGGGTTCGTGAACAGATAGTCTCAAACTCAACAACCCCAAATTCCTGAGGTTTTGGAGTCCTCAATAACCCCGTACTCATGAATCCAATAACCCAATGGCCAGGTAGCCGCTTATATATAACTAGAAACGGCATACATCTCCCCCAATAAAACTCAACCCCATTTCCTCACTTTCTCGATACACCGAACAAGCGTTAGAATAAATCAGATTCTATGCGCGTGAACCTACATCTTAAACCTGCATTTCATAATATGGAGAATGAAATGTAATGTAAGTGATCATTTGTTACGGTTGTGGGAGAGCACTCTTCCGATTTGATCAGTACCAAATTTGGGACTAGCCAATGTCGAAGAACAATTTCCTACTAAAGATTCAAACGCATGTTTGAGTCTACCTGTTCACGAACTACCAAGATAAGTTGTTTCATGCACGTAGACCCTTGGGAAATAGCCCAACAGAGTTATTCGGTTTAAGGGTATGGAGCTATGGGGTGGGTATGGAGTTGGTGGAAGAAGTATAAATTCATCACCGACGACTGAACGTATTTTTTAATGTTTAACCTTCTAATGTTTAACCATCGCGATTAAAAACGTTGATGGTTTCTTTACCAACATTAAATGAAAACAAATCGTATTGCATGAGATACTGTGATCGATAACAGAAAAATGCAATTTCCGTTTGCATTGTTAACATTATTACATTAATCAGAAGATGAGAAAATCTGAAATTTACAATTTGGTATAGGTTCAACATATGTACGGCATATGCTTATGGTTTGTAGATGGCATATGCATCAAAAGAGGAATCAAAGCACATATAAATTTGGTCATCCTCCTTTGAGAAGTAATTTTGAACGAAACATACACGGACCCGAACCATATTTTAAAGAGTTGGGGGTCAAATGGTAGATCAGTATTGGTAAAATTGAACCATTTTCGAAATACTTTTTTAGAGGTAGTTACTAAAGTTTTCCAATATAAGGACCTTTCCTTCAACAATAATATATAGATGAAGAAGGAAAAATGTACTGCATTTTTAACCATCCAGAATAGAGTCGGATTAATTCAAAATACGCCTTAATTTGAAGTACTGACCGTTCAATTTAATACTGGTGTATGTTTCCATTGTATTTCTCTTTGTCTTTAATGGTGATTAGACAGGGTTAGAAACATAGAAAACGATAATGAAAAAAGAACTTAAAATGATATAGTCTTACGAATGCAGAAACGGAGGTCGTTTGATGCATTATTTTGCAACGATCAGTCCCTCTGTTGTAACACTCCCTAGGTCAACCTACGCAGATCGTATACCTATTTATTTTGTTGCTCAAGTTAGTTTCTTTAATCGCAATTTTTAGCACGTTTTAGAGGCCAGAGTAATTTGCATTAACAAAGATTACATTATTTACGGTTAAAAAAAGAATACCTTTGCGCAATGGCCATTAAAGTTATTGACTTTGGTACACATTGTCTGTATATGGTACACATTTATTTACATTTTGAGTGCTTCTAGGAACAACAGGTTGTATATACATAGCAACGCAACAATGAGAACTTCGATCGAAATAAGCAATATAACTTTAAATAACATATAGTGTTCAGGGGGATTAAGACATAGTTCCTAATTACTTACAGATGGTGCATATAAAAAAATCAGTAGGTGTAAAGCATCTAATTCGATGTGTCAGACTTATCTTGAAACATACAGCATGTCCAAGAGTTAGTGGAAAAGGGATGTGATTGACAAAAACACATACAGTTGAAGTGTAACCTTTAAATATCACGCCCATTTTATTGAAAGTAATTTTTGTGCAATATTTTACTTTTCGAAAAACTTTGTGCAGGGAATTTCATTATCTGAAGAAGGTATCGAAATTTTGTTAATAGAATGTCTTCTATTGAATTATTATGCCAAATTTCTAAACTAATGCTCATTTAATTATCGTTTTTATCCTAATTTTTCTGCATTGATACATGTAACATAAAAAATTTTTCATAAGCCGTTTTTACAAATGTGACACTATACAGTATTGTTGAAGTGGCAACTTTTGTTTTTCTTATTCAAAAAATCAGTTTTCATTTAAAAAATGAGAGTTGATAGCTCGTGACGTAACCAATTATTTTTTGTTATGTAATCTTGTAGTGTTTTAAGTCTATTTCAATTTTTTCTCATTCCTTGCGTGCGTGATGAGGAATAGATGACATTCACAGACTCACCCTATATATGAAGTATAATTTTGTTTTAATGATATATTAATGAAAATATGTGTAAATCACTAAGTAATGAGATTTTTATTTTATAATTCAATATTGTCTCCCCTCAAAATAACTTCTTTGGGAAACCACACAGCGCTGGAGACGGTTCTTCCATTCCTCACAGCAGTGCTGGAACTCATACTGGAATAGCCTTCAGCTGGTCGGTTACAGCTATTTGAATGTTTTATATGGTTCCAAAATGACGTCTCTTGAGGTGATTTTTCAATTTCGGGAAGAGAAAAAAAGTCACAAGGCTCAAGTCGGGCAAATAAGGAGGCTGAGGAGCCACAGGAATGTTTTTACTGGCTAAAAACATGTTTGCTGAAATGGTTGTGTGGCAAGGCGCATTGTTTTGATGCAACATCCAGCTGTTCTTGATGTTTGGTCTCACAGTTATGACCTCTTTTTGAAGTTTTTCAAGAACCTCTCTGTAAAAGTGTTGATTTATTGTTTGGCCTGGATGCACAAACTCTTTGTGGACAATTCCCTGGCTATCAAAAATCAGCATGCATTTGGTCGCCGACTTGCTCATTTTTGCTTTTTTGAGTCTCGGAGAGCTTGAAGTGTGCCATTCCATGCTTTGGAGCTGAGTTTCCGGGTCGTACTCAAACACCCAAGTCTCATCTCATTACTGGTGGTAATGACACGTTCCATAAAATGGGGATCATTTTCAATCGAATCCAAAAAAGTCAAGACACCTTTCTCCCCTGATGTCCTTTTGTTTTTGCGAAAGGCTTTTTTGGAACCACTTTTGCACAGATTTTTCTCATCCCCAATTTGTTAGTCAAAAATCTGATGAACAGCGGTGTGATTCAAATTTAACTCTTCCCCGATCATTCTTATCGGCAACCGACGATCTGAACGCCTTGTGCATCCCGTATTCTATCGACATTTTCATCGGTTCATGAACATGGAGGCCTTCCATTACGTGGTTCCTCTTCAAGGGATTCTCTTCCTTCTGAGAATGCCTTAAACCACCAAAAAACCTGGGTTCTTGAAAAAACACTGTCTCCGTAGGCGTGTTGAAGTTTTGCAAAAGCATCCGTTGCGCTGTGTGCAAGTCTGAAGCAAAATCTGATAGCAGACCTTTACTCAAAATTAATGTCACACATTTTTAAAACGCACTAGAAAAAACGGTCATAAAGAACAAACGAATGACTCTAACAAGTTCAAACTTGTACTGAAGGTGCATTACATGTTAACCTAGCGTCCTTCCAAGTCCCGTCTGTGCAGTGTTGCTAGATCGGGAACTATGTTGCCAGTTTCATTATTTAATTTACACACCTCGTAGCATTGGTAATTACTAAGATTCTGTATCTCAAAAAGGACACCAACATTGGACTACGATACGTTTAGTTCTTATTTTGACTTTTATATTCACTGGTAACATTTATGCCACTTCTTTTGGAAATACCCCGTATAACAATATTCTCTTAATTCCATCATTTTCCAGCCAAATAACTTTTCTGAAGGTTTGCAAATCGCGATTGTCACACAAAATTTTAGCCGTAAGAAATGTATTTACCACTATCAAAACCACCTGTTGAAAAACACCATTATTTTTTGAGGTTAACTAATTTCTCGTGTGACTAATTGGAATAATAATGGAGCTATTAAAGTGATGGAATTTATTTATTTCATTAGAGCTATGTCATAAAAGAATTTTATTATTCCAGTACTGAAGCGAACATTTATGTAGACAATATGTCTTTATATGACTTGTTGAGAAAAATTTAAATTTTTATCTCGTCATTAACGATATTATAATGTAGTTTTTGAAAGCAATTAATTGGATTAAGAAACATAAAAAAAATATAAACAATTATTTATAAAGACTGGGCGTTAAAGAAGCAAGATACTTAATTTCATTGCGTTCTGAACTATCTATAGATGTTTATTTTGTGGTATTACACACTATACTATTATTTCAGTCACTATCATACTAATTTCCAAAAAATTCACAAGCAGATATTTAGTTACATAAGTTCTAACAAATTTATATTTTTTTCCTTGCTATTAAAATGCTATTTTTTATATATATTTAGGAGTCTTTTCATTTCTTAAGTTTCTCTCCAAAGGAATATGAATTCAATATATTACTTTGTTACTATGTTGAATAGAGTCAGTGTAATTTATCAATATCAATATCAATATTATTAGTGGGAAGCATTTTTAAAATCACTGACAACGGAAACAGATTTGTTTTGCCGAAACGTTCGAAGGTAAGAAAACGTCGAACTTCTTAATCTAAATTATTTGTGTTATTACCTATGTGGTGTTGGCCTCTAGTTTGATTAGATGGGACTAGACATATTTCTGATACGTTCGACAAAGTCAGCAATTACCAGATATCCTTCCCGAAAGCATACTCTTACATACAGGATGATTCGATAACTCGTGTTCATTGGTGAATTTTAAGAGTGGTCTTTTATATAAAGTTTTTATCTAAGACACTTCGTTAAAAAGGTACAGAGTGCTAAATTCTTAAAAACAATTTATTTTTTTACTACATAATATTTTTTTAAAGGTAACTACTTCGAGAAAATCGACCATATAGATGATTAGTTAAATTTTGGTTGGACCCTGTATGACCGTTTGACCCCACGAGATCATGCTTTTGTACGTAAAATTTCACGCTGTGTTCGAATACGGGATCAAAAATGCACATTCCCATTAGAAATGTTCAAGTTGATCTTCAAATAGTCTTTCATGGTCATGGTCAAGATTAAGTTAGAGCTTATGATTAAGTTTGTCTCTCAAAAGCCAACAAGTTTGGCATACGTTTCCCGATTTCAGGTCACATCGAGAAAATACAGGGTCTGGCAGGGAGGTATTGCATTTTTGAAGAGTATGTCATGTGAGGTGGGGTGGTCCTGTTGGTGTGTGTTTTCCAAATAGATAGTATCTACTCGTTGGTAGATGCCATTTCAGTTACCGTGGAGCCGTGGACTACAAGTTCATAGGGTGTTTGTTTACAACACCTTCATTGAAACGGGCTGTTTGGTGTGACATTAGCCGAAACTTTATTATTGGCCCTTACTTTTTTTCGTGAAAACGGACGCACAGTTACTGTAAACACAGATAGCTATTAGCGATGTTACATGATTTTTTTTCTGCCGCAATTGAGAAGACGACGCATTAACCTCAATAATGTATGATTTCAACAAGATGGAGCAATTTGCCATACGTCCAGAGCAGCAATGGCTTTTTTTAAAGGGCACATTTCCCAAGACGTTTGATTTCGTTGCATGGAGATGTGGAGTGGCCTCCTCGGTCCTCAGACCCATCACGTTGTGACTATCTTTTATGAAGCTACCTTAAATCTCGAGTGTACATAAATAAACCATGTACACTTGAAGCCTTTTCAGAAACAATTTCCCGAGAAATTTGAAGGGTTCCACGTGAAATGTTTCAAAGGAGTATGAACAATTTCTCGTGCCGTCTATAGGAGTACCTAGACAAAAACGGGCACCATCTAACTGACGTAATTTTTCACACCCGATTACTTTTTGCTTATGTTCCACTATGCATCGTTTAATAGCAACATTTCAGCTCTGTATTTAAAAAAATAAAATTTGAATTTCATTGAAAAATAAGAGTGTGACAGTATTTTAAAAAAATTCCATACCTTCCTGCCGGACCCTGTAGTACTTTTTGTACAGTCTGTTACAACAATAAATTTTAATAGAATAAACAGAGTTTAGAGCCCTTCTTGCAAAGTTATTCGCATGTTCAGGGTGCTTATAATATGCTATATCGTACATGTAGTGAAAAAAACTCAAAAAAGTTGACACAAAATTAAATAGGGGTTGCTGGTTTCAACCCCATGCAAGTGCAGACAGAAAATAAAAAATATTACCCCAGTATGTCCTTCTGTTCATAGACACGCACAACAAATCTCAAATTCTTACGTTATTTCGTTGTTGAGAGAAAAAATAAAAATATATTTTTGGCTCGCCTTGTATCTACTGCTCTAATCGAAAAGATTATTTGAAGAATCCCCTTTGAAATCACCTGTAGAATACGTTATTTAAAAGTTTTAACATAATTATGGCTCACTTTGTATATTACTCTAAAAAGTCTGCATGTAAAATTATTCCCCATAAATTTTATATCTAAAACAATACATTTTTTATGTTATGCGACTTTAAAACTTTTTAAATTCACTTGATTCCACTAAAGTTCAGCAAATATGGTAGGATTTTTTTTACTATCCTGCAGATAGAAAGTAAAAGTTCTCACATATGCATATTTTTCGACTTGATTTGCTTTTTATTAACGGTATCATCTCTCTAAAAAAGCTGTATTGAATTATTTATTATAAACAATCACCGAATTATCGCTAATCTGCCTTTTAAGACGTCGAGAAGTGCTATTAATTTCTCGAAGAGAAACAGATCTTGCCCAGAGCGACGGATCCGCTCCATAAAACTGTCACAGTGTCCACTTAAAAACCGCCAGAATTTCGCGAGATTTTCACCGTCGCGGAAGCCGCTTGGTCGCTGCGTAATTCGCGACAAACTAATTAATGGCCTTACAGGACCACGTCGTAAAACGTATGGACGGCAACTCTCCTTCGAAATATCCGAATCTAGCGGTATATAATGTCTGAACGGTACAGAGAAATACGGATTTCGTTTTCGCAACATCATCCTAATGGTTTTGCATTAACTGTTAGGTTTAGTGCAATAAAATCTCTATTTACTCAACTTATTCGCTCCATGGGCGCAGACAGGTAGCTTGAAAAAACAAAAAGAAAGTTAATAACTTATTAAGTAGACGTCGACCTCGAAACTAACAGATTCGTCACATACACATACTTTGTACAAAAAAATGCACTTATCGATAACGCTATTAAGTTGCCTAGAGGCCGAAAAATAGAGCAAACTTTGGGAATTTTTTTCAAAGAAACTAAGCAACACATCGAAATTTAGCAAAAAGGTGTTTATTATACAGGTATTGAAGTGTGTTTGTAATTTTTTTCAGAGCTGTACAGAACAAAATGGCGGCATGGCAGTATTTTTCCCTAGACATCTTTTCTTTATGGCTGCGTGGCCGGATCGATATTGAAAATTTAAAAATACAATTATGAGCCAAAAAAATGTCGGTTTAGTATGATAATAGGGTCAACAGTAAGTAGATTTGTTTAAATTGATTTTTGCAAAAATGGCGCGTTCTTGAAAGAAAGTTCGAAAAAATGAAAAAATTTCGTTAAAAAATTATCTATTAATAAAAATTGAACTATGCATTATAAAAAAATCCTACGTACTTCCGAAAAGAAAGTAGTTTTCAATATTCAGCAAAAATTCCAGCCAATCGAACAAAAATTGTTCGAGATATCGGTCTGGCCGACTTGGAAATTTGTTGTTTCGAGGAAAACGGGTCTTGTTCAAAATTTTGGAATATATGTAATTCGGTATAAAAGTAATTTCTTGGAATCATCTCTAACAGTATAAATAAAATATATAAAAATACAGTTATGGTCTGTTGCTTTTATTAATTTGTTGTTGTAACTGTGGACAACCAATCACAAATGTATTTCTTTTCTTCTGCAAAAAAGTGTCAAGTAAATCGAGAAATTTCGTAGCAGATATAGTTTCGTCAATCCAAATTATTTCCAATTAATAAACTGAATTTAATATGCCGGTGGAGCACAACACTGTTAAATGCAGTAATCGATAGAATTAGAAACATTTTTTTCCAAGAACAACGGAGATTACAAATACATAAAATTTTTAAGGTTTCCTTTTGATTCCGCGTGAATAATTTTATTACCTAAATTTTTTCTTTGGTTTAACTGTTTTATATCTCATAAATTACTTAAATAGAGAATAGCGCATCTGATATTACCGACCATAAAACAAAAAAACGACACAGCAAATTATTGTCTTCCTTCCTGAACTGACGATTTGGCTAACGATTTGTAGAACTACTAGCAACAATTAGCAGAAAAATATCAGCTGTTAGTGAATCATGTTACAAATAAACAAACATGAGCAATACTGTGAAAACAAAATGTTTAAAAAAAATAAACTAATGATGAAAATTACGTAACAGGAAATGAATTAATAACATTGTAATTACAAGAAAATAATAACTGCTGAACCCACTCTAAAGTTGAAATGTTGCTATTCTGGCCATTTCTAATAATATTAAAAGACAGTGCTTATTTTTTTAATTTTGGGAAGTGGAACGTGCGATGTTCTTGTTGAATCCCTTCGTTGTTTCTTGTTGATCAGCACAATATCTGGGGGTAAGTAATGTTGGTGGACAAAATCACTGCTACTTCCATCCACACAGCTTCGGGGTATTTTATAGTATGATGGAGCCGTCGAAATATGCCAGTTGTGACTCCTGCTAGCGCGGGACACCCTCCAATTATGTGTTCTGTAGTTTCTCCTGCAGATCCACATTTCCTACATATGTATGTGTTCGACTTCGTCTCTCAGGGTATGCTTCTGGCAATTTCTTGTTTTTACAACCCTGTCCTGAATGGCCTAGTCAAGAAGCCTTCGGTTTCGAGGTACAGATAGCCTTCGGTAAGGCATTTTAATGAATTATTTTTGTTGATATGGTCTGGCTGTAGCATTTTCGGAAAACGGCCCTGTAAAGCATGTTCCACCCACTGTGTCTGGAGCTCCTCTTCTGTTGGTATTTTATTGGTATTTATTATTATTATTAGTATTGTTGTTATTATTTCATTACATTTTGGGGATTGTTGACATCTATATATACATAGAACGAACGACCCGACGAATTTTTTTCTATTTCGTCACCGTCGAAATTCAACTTTAAATGTGTGTCAAATGATAGTTAATGATTAGACTTTAATAATCTGGAAGTTTCAAGTTGAGGCTACTTTTCACTTTTAAGATATTGTTAATGTTAAAAAACAGCCAAAAATGTATTTGTCTATTGAATAATATTGAGTTGTGGGATTTCGTAGTTATGGGATAGTGATATTATTGGGTTACATAAACCAGCTAACACTATCTTGTAGAGTTTTGGACGTCTGTAGGATAATATGTACGTTTTCTTAAAGTTTTGTGGTTCTACTCACTCGTACATGAGTTATGGGGTTATAAGGTGTTTGGTTTATAGAGCAGTATGATTATGGGATTATGTGATTCAACGCAGTAGCGTTGGACTTTCTAGACACTGTATTTTATAGTTTCTGATGTATTCTGATGTGTAAAACTCAGTTTAGTATTTATACTTTCTTGCAGTGCAACGGATTATGGGGTTATGGAGTCATAAAGTGGTGAGTGTATGGGGTTAAATGAGCAAATTGATATTCAGTTGTATGTATTAGAAGGACTGGTGCATGTTTACTTCAAGCTTGCCCCCCCCCCCTGGAAAAGAGAAAAAAGCCTTTGTTGCAAATACCAGCTTTTGTCCACTAAATCTCGAAAGTGAAAATTATATCCAACTTGAATTTTTTTAGAAATTGTTATTGTCTCACTATAAACCATCATTTAGTACAAATTTCTAATCCAGATTCGAGGGTTGTGAAACAGGCGAAAAATGGCCTGTTTTTTAAGTTATTCTTTCTAACTATTTATTCATCGCCAAATTTAAAAACCTAACAAAATACAGTCGGTGTATATGCATTCTTATTATATTATTTTATGATTTACGTACGTAAACGTATTAAGCGTCTACCGAATCGTTTCAACTGATCTTATCTCTCCTCTCTCTTATCTCCGTGTCATCGTTTCTAAACGCTTCCTCGAACGCTTACGCACCACATGAATCATCCACCATTCCCTCCCGAGGTGTGTTGCTCTTAACTCTTCTCCTTTTTTTCTGCACACGTACCTGTCTCGGGTTAACTTCCTGAAATTCTCATCTCGGACGATGCGCCCACCTGCAATTTAGCGCGAGTGCTCGTTCACCCGGCGCTGGATGCTGACGAACACTCCCAGCTTTCTCTTCAAGAATCTCCGCGGGCTCGATCGTCTCGCAGTCGCCGCTTTGAAGGGGGCCACTCGCCGACTGTCGCCTTTTTCGATTCAGCACGATTTCGTCCAAGGTGTGTAAAAAACACAGTGGCGACTCGTTGGTACGACCGGCATAGCCAGCTTCTCACTATGAAAATAAATATGCATAGATTGGATTGGATTTATGTTTACAGCAAATCCAACAAGAACGTATAACGTCTGGGTGATTTCTCCGAAATAATAATAGTAACAATAATAATTATTAGGATCCGGAAAGCGTGTTACAACGCAGGACCAGACTCATAATCATGTCATTAACGGTAGGTCATATGAGAGACCAGAAAGACAGTTAAAAGTGAGCGATTTGGTCTCTAAATATGGTTGTAGAAGAATAATGATCGTTCCACATCTACTGAAGTTAAAAATGTAAGTTCAAAATAGTTCACATGGTCAGAGGACGACACACCACGCACAGTAGTTTTGAGTTTGTTGTTTACAGCTACACTTTTACTATCTGTTAACGTATCCAATTTAGTTTGCACATCAACTATCACAGACAATGTGTTTGATATGCAAAATGCGAGTCTCTAGTTTAGTAATTGCTGCAGTCAATATTTCAAAATTCGCCGTAATGTCACACACATTTTTGTAAATATTTGGTTGCTGAAATATCCACTGACTTTGTTGAGTGGCACGTGAATCGCTAGCCTCTAATTGTAACACAAATGTTTTGACATTTTCAAAATATTAGATTATGGTATATAAGGAAGTTGTAGTTTAAAGTTTTGTTTTCGGGGAGCTCGGTTTGGATACACGCCTTTGCGTCTAGGACGTAAACTTCTTACGGTTGACATATCGATAGAACAGGAATTCCAGAAACTATTGGACGGAAAATGCTTTTCAGGGCCGTTTCCCAAAAATGCTAGAGTCAGATTAAATTCACAAGGACAATTCCCTAAAATGCTTAGGCTTACCGACGACTATATGTACGCTAAAGGGAAGGATTAATGACATATATTCAGGACAGGGTTATAAAAACCAGAAAATACCAGTAACATATCCTGAGGGACGACAAAGACATATGAAGGAAATGTGGACCTGCAGTCGAAACTAAAGAACATGTAATAGGAGGGTATTCCTGCATTAGCAGAGTCAAAATATCTCGGCATGCACAATCAACTTGCTAAGATGGTCCACCAACAACTGGCGCTCAAGCATGATCTGTTAGCGACGGCTCCGCCCTGCTATAAAGGTACTCCTGAAACTGTGCTGAAATTAAAAGTATACTGATATACTGCATATTTTACATACGAACTATCTATCTGGTCAAATGTTTCCGGACACGGAAAGCCTAGCCCTAGCCCTAGCCCTAGCCCAATTATGTGACCTTGATGGTCTGTTGAAGTATCGTATAGTACTTTAGAGCTTTGTGGTGCTGCAAAATTCTGTGCAGATGTACTTTATGATGAATTCCTGAATATCATATTTTTCAATCTGTACATACAATTCTTAAAATATATTTTTTTGCCTAATTGCCACTTTTATAATATGTCTCATCTACGTAATATAATCTAAATAATGGGGTTAACTACATATTTTTAAACTGTGTGGATGATCTAATGAGCAATTATTTGAATATGAGCAAAGCAAATAAAACTTTTGTGTATCTACGCTTACATAGTTCCCATAAAATAATTGTATTCTTCAAAAGAATGTGACAAATATTTTTATCCAAACATTATTTACTTTGACACATAAAACTAATGTAATTAAAATTCTTCTGTTTGAGAAAATTAAATCATGGTTAAGTATGTACAACGAAAACATATTTGGAATATTCAAACATACTCCCACAACTACTTTAATACCGGTTTCTGTTTTGGCTATTCAATTAATGTTTACCTAAACACTCGAGCTATATCTGAGTTGTTGCTTTCAGGACACTGAGTATATTTTATTGCTAAAAAATGCGAATGTCGCTTAAAGAAGGTACACCTAGAAAATGTAAACATCATATTTGTGTTCTAGTGGTGACCATGGCCTTTGCCTTTCCTTTTCACCTCATTTAGATATTAGGCTGTATAATTTATGAATTCGTGGAAGTAATCGTAATTCTGTATTTTTAAATACATTTAAATGACCATTCTAAACATGGCTCATTAGAAATGGAAAAGTCCGTGAAATTTAAACGCTCATAACTCATAACATAAAAGGTCGATAAAGCTTTGGGCAGTAAGAGTTGTTTAATGAGTTTTTTTAATAGTATTTTTTTCTGATGGCAGTAACAGCATAACATTATGCATGATTTGCCAAATAACGTTTACCAAATTATTTTTAAAAATGAAATATGAATGTATGGCTTTAGGAAGCATAGAAGGGCTCTGATGGATCTCAGTCTTAAGCGAATATTCAAATTAGTTTTTCAAAAGAAGTGTCTCATTGCAATTAATTCATCTGATCTATATCTAGTAGACTTCGTCAAAACCATTACTATTCCTACTTAATACGTACATATGTATGTTTTTAAAAGTTTAAGATATGATAATAACACAGCATAACTTATGCTGTGATAATAATGACTAAGAGAAAGTGAAAAGATATTCGCAGAATTTAGCATCATTGAATAAAAATATGTATGTAGTACCTACATAATTTTTGTTACATTTTACATACAATACAAAACGTATTTATAAGTATGTCCCTAATACATAGCGTGTATTTTTCTTGTTAGTCAATTTCTATTTACTAACTCAAAAAACTTCCTGGTAACTTGTTAAATTGTGGATATTTTTATTTTCCATTACAAATATGTTTTGATTCACTTTACACAGTGTTATTTAAAGTCGTATAATAGTTATTTATTATACAAGGGAAAAAAGTATTAGTTTTTATTATTAGCTAAAATCTAATATCCCGTGTATAATACACTATTTTTTTTCTGATTTAATATTGAAAAAACCTATTATTACAAATACATTAAAGTCAGAAAATTATCGATGTGAAATTTTAGTTGAATGTTTTAAAGCTGTTGTACTTATAGTGACAGTTGACCTGCGTTCCTAAAGAAACCTTTAAAGTAATCAAATATCTGTCAATTTAATATTGTGATTTGATTTAAAAATTGCGAACTTAGTGGTTGTTTAGTAGTTATTTTGAATAATATAAAGTTAGAAAATGTCTGATTCCGAGTTTTCTCTGACTCCACCGGAGTTAGTAGAAGCAGCGAAAGTAGCGTCACAAAAATTATTTTTGTGACTACTCAATTTTTTTCCCGGGAAGAAAAGTAATTTCATAAAAAGTGATATTTTGTTACCTGTCAAAAGGGAAAAAATGTCAAACGTTTTTCCCGTCACATAAAAAATACATTTAAAATTGGTTGTCACTTTTAATTGAAACATACAGACATTAGACTATACTAGTCACTACAAAATAGCATTTAATATTCTTCGTTGATGAGGGTACATTAAAGCGTACTACATAACAATATTTCTACAATTATTTCAATTATTTTGATATCTAGAATCAACTGGCACGTAATGAAACTCTAACTGCTACTTATGCCATGGACAAATAATGAAAAATACCTCCTAACAAGGGAACACACTCTCTTGCTCACCATCAATCACTTTGATGGCTTGTTCTTTGGTTAGAACCGCAGATACCTAGGGAATTTTTTTCTTTGAAGATTTATGTTCCGTTTTTTCTGAACTAGCTGCTCGGTAACCGTCATAACTGAACGGAAAATTAATTGATCATGAAGTAAACCATAATTAGAATTACCAAGTTACGAGACGAGGAAACGCCAGCGGAAAAAATATGACAGGTTACGCCATATTTACTAGCGAACGATTTACAGTTCACACAGGATGGCTCGACCGTAAATTCCAGGCGATTGAGGTAATTCATTTATTTTAGTTATTAATAGCAACGGATTTCTCGAATAAGGAAGGTAACACGTCGCCAACTTAGAGTACCTGCTGCAGCAGGTATACGTATATGGGGTGCGTAGTTTCTTGAGTTCTTTTTTTTTAATGGAACACCCTGTATATTTTTATTTGGGTGAATTTAGTATTTTCTAAGCATTTCAAGTTTTCTCAACAATACGCTCACAAACTGCTAATTTAAATAAAAAATACAATTTTTGTAAGTAGGCCGTAGCGTTGCTAAAGAAAACAAAAGTTTTTGTTGGAATTTGTATTAGCTGTTTGTAGTAGTGATGTAACGAATGTTCGATTTCCCACATTCGCGAATGCGAATGCGAATGCGAATATTCATATCCAATATTCGCGAATGCGAGTGCGAATGCGAATGTTGGCTTTCAAATAAAGCGCGCACAAAATGTCATACAGGTTTGATATGTCGTGTCAACCATGTTTAAACCGAACATAGCCGAGCCGTTATAGGTTGAATGAACGAAGCTAGTCACATTAAAGGCGTTTTTTCTTGTTAACCGTATTCAACGTACGTTTAAAACCGTATTTAAAGGTTGACGTCAGCAATTGTGATTTCACGAACACGAATATTTTTAAACCGTCAAGTTAACCTCAAACGGCTAAACGTCAAGGAAACAAGGTTTTGATTGCAATGGATCGTTTATCAAGTTTACAGTTCTATGTGCTTAGCCAAAACGAGTATTCCAGTCTTTTATTAACATATCTTTTATTAACAGATCCTCAATTTGTATTTCTACAATACCGGCATAATAGGGGTAAATTTTCAATGCTTATGGTAACAATTACCATAAAATAACAAAACATTTTACAAAAAACTGGAAACTGATGAATTATATAGGTACCTAACCTTACAATCTGTGGCATCTTTACATTTTTCTCAGTCCAACAAAGATCTTGCAAGAAAAAGACAGAACAAACGGTTCAAACACAAGTCCCGGATGTTTTTAATGTGGTTCAACACGCTGGAAGAATAACGTCACCGGTTAATAAGAAAATGCAATGTTTTGGAACGCGTTTGAACTGTATTAACAAGAACATTTTTTTTGTTCAAGACTGTTCCATAATCATTTTTTTAATCAAATATTATAAGTAAATAAAAAATTATAAATCATGTCAATTGTATTATCATTCCATATCCATCCAATCCATATATAATTTACTTTTTTGTTTGTCAAATACATTCGCCAAATATTCGCATCGTTTCTTGCGAATACGAATGCGAATGCAAACATTCGTTACATCACTAGTTTGTAGTATCGAGCCATCCAAAAAAAAAAAACGTCTTCACAATTGGCCGAGTAAAAAAAGACGTATTTCTATTCTATCTTAAATTTATAACCTTATTTAATTGTCAAAGTTGTCACCTTATATGACAGCTATTATTTGTTTTACAATTTTGTTACAGTCAGTTGTCAAAAGTTTGACATAACCGAAAAGCTTTGACATGACCGCTATTTCTATTTCTCTCGTTCATAGCCATGACGTTTTTTTTTCGTCTTTATATTGTAAAAAGTGTATGAATATAAGTAGCTTATGAAAATTATGAAAAATATGGCATCTTAGTTTGCGAATTGTATTTCAACAGGTAGTAACATCAACCATTTTCTCAGAATAAAGAAAGATACTTTTTTAATAGAACACCCTGTATATTTTTGTTTGGTAGAATTAAGTATTTGTTAAGCATGTCAAAAATATCACTTGGTAAGTTTTCTTAAAAATAGGCTCACAATTTGAATATTTGCCAAAATTTGTCTTCAAATTCCCAGTAAATTAGGTTAGGTTAGTTCAGTATGTTAATTAATGTTAGAAATAATTCCCAGTAGGCGAGACAAAATCTGACTACTTGAATTCTACATAAAAAATTGTATGGAAGTCCGTTTGTACATTTCCAATAAGATAAAAAGAAGAGCGAGTTAGAGGGGGTGTCCGAAAAGTGCAAATTTTCAGTTTCGCCCCGTATCTCAAAAACTAAAAGGGCTATGAAAATTCTGTCTATTGCATCTTTCGTTTCACAAAATAGTAGGCGTGCAAACCGCAACTCTATCTTTAAAGACAACTGAGTTATCCCGCAAAAAGTGTCGAAAATTGGACACACTGTACATATAAGCCTCCATTGGAGCACCGAATCGGGAAGTATACTTCTAGTAAAAAGAAGTTAATTAGTTTTTTAAAGTTTGCTGTTTACATTAATGGCTACTTTGATGATGATGTGATGGCTACTTGAATGATAGTAAGTTTTAAGAACAATCATTAATAACAGAAGGAAATCGAAAATATCTCCGTTATTTTAACTTATAACTTTAATCTTCATGATACACTAACTAAATAGGCACTAATGTACTCTAAAAACTCACTTTTCATACTACAATGTTAAATATTATTGTTGTTGGGCAGAAAATTGTTGTTGCTGTTATAAAAATATACAGTGTGGGGCTAAAGTTTGGAATAAAATTAAAAACTCAGGTTTTATTGATTTTGAACGAAATGCTTCGACACGTCAATTTTTATTTTCAGTTTAGAGTTTCTCAAGAAATATTAAAAGAATACAGGGCGTTCGAGTTTCACGTACCGCTGTCAATTTTAATTTTTTTAAACGGAACACCCTGTATTGTTTTATTTTTGAGCAGCAATAGATACAATTTCAAAAATATAACATTTGTCACCTGTCTAAGTCAGATCGTCTATTGTCTGACGTAAAAGTCTGTTTGACATGTTAGCTTAAAAGTGTCAGTTAAAAGCTACTAAATATCACTAGAACGTAGATTAATCACTTCGGGCCCATAGAATCGTCATCGCGTCCTCCGGATTTCAATCCGTGTGAATTATTTTTTATGAGGCTTTTTAAAAAATCTACCTATATCTATAATCTATCACACAACCACCTATCATTGGAAATTTAAAAACGAGAATTATAAGAGTTTGGAGAGCATATCGAACATTTAATTTAGGTCTACTTTTATTTTTTATCTATTTTGAAAACTATTAATGTACCACTAACTACCTTTTCCATGTTACGTTGTTTATTGCTGTTATTGATACTAGTTAGATACATTTCCCAATTTAACAGCTATTATCTCAATAGCCACGAAAGTAACAGGTAACAGATATTATATTTTTTTATAGTCTCTAAAAGGTCTGTTCAAAAATATAAAACGATACAGGGTATTCCATTTTAAAAAACCAACTTTGACAGTGGTACATGAAATTCGATCGTCCTGTATACTTTCACTATTTCTCGAAAAAACTTGAAAAATAAAAATTGAAGTGTCGAAGCATTTCGTTCAAATATCAATAAAACCTGGGTTTTTAATTTTATTCCAAACTTTAGCCCCTCACTGTATACCACTCTGACAATTATAGCTTAGCGATTATAGCATAGCTCATATTGCAAAGGACATACACTATTAGGTTAAGGTGACATAGCCAGCCGGAAAAAAGGGTTACGTATGTTGAACATTCCCTCAATTAGTTTAATGCATAGATTTGAACATTATGACAAGTTGTATTTTTTTTAACGAAAGGAACGCAACATATTGAAAATATTTCACAGTTAAATTCGGATTTTAAACCGTTTTCAGATGTATTCGCGTATGGAATTTAGCATTTTCTGACAACAAAACCTTTTTGTCCCCCAGCAAGGTACGCCTAAAGCCAATTTACAAATGAGAGTGCAATGACGCGAGAAATCTGGCCATTACTCACGATCGAACTTATAAAAACGTGATCTAAAAGAGGACAATTGATTGTTCTCTGATAGACAGCAATAAATATTTAATATTTAAATTTTACCTAATTTGCGTCCATTGAATAATTCATTGTGTCGGCCGTATTCATCTCCTATGGACTACTGTTTAAGGTAACTTCTAGATATGTCTTATTCAAAGGAGAATTTAGCACAGTTGATTTCCAAACACGGTATATTCTCATACAATATGTATGAGAATATTTACGTAATTTTTACCTTACCTGACTGTCATGTGGTATTTTTCGTAATATATTCTTACTGTACAATATTTGGTTATAAACCTAATTTTGATTAATGACAAATTTAGCTGGTGTTAATAATATGGAAGTAATACTTAATGATGCATGTACGTAAGTTTTCCGATGACCTTTGTATATATATACAGGGTGAGTCAGAAAGAATGGGACCAGACTAAACCAAAATATTATGATTGAGCTCAACATGCCTTATACCAATGTCACTAGTTTAAGAGATATAGCGTGTTCAAAGTTTAAATGTTATTCTAAAATTTCTCAATAATTCAGTTTGGTGATAAAAAAACTGGACGTTTTCACGAAACACCGGACTACTACACTTTTTTCGACGCGCGTTTCGCCAACCAAGTTTGCACTTCAGGAGAAGATTAGGAACTAAACCTCTAGCCTACACCCTTGCACTATTTATACCAAATTTGTTGCACGGTTCACTGAACCGTAACTGTCTTTGTTTATCAGAGCAAACAGTGGACTGGTGGGGTATCGGACCGTTGTCCTTATTCATACTATTGTTACACTTAATGATTCTAAACTTTCAAAGCATCCAACTATCTACTGTTTGTTAGATTTCTAATTAATTTTAAATTATTTATGTCTATCCTATGGTTGTTATCAAAAGCGTGTTTGGGCAACACAAGTTTTTTTTGTTCTGCCATATTTCAAATGAGCCATGCTTTAAATCTAGTCAATATAGATCTTTTTGTTTGCCTAATATACTTTTGATCACAATCTTTACAACTTATTTCGTATATTCCTGACTTTTTCGTTATTGTCGATTTTGTCTTTGGGGTTACCCAAAAGCGTCTGTAGTTTATTTCTTAAATAAACTACTAAATAAAGTACAGACGCTTTTGGGTAACCCCAAAGACAAAATCGACAAGTCAGGAATATACGAAATAAGTTGTAAAGATTGTGATCAAAAAGTATATTGTGCAAACAAAAAGATCTATATTGACTAGATTTAAAGAACACATGGCTTATTTGAAATATGGCAGAACAGAAATATCTTGTGTTGCCCAACACGCTATTGACAACAACCATAGGATAGACATAAATAATTTAAAATTAATTAGAAATGTAACAAACAGTAGACAGTTGGATGCTTTTGAAAGTTTAGAAATCATTAAGTGTAACAATAGTATGAATAAGGACAACGGTCCGATACCCACCAGTCCACTGTTTGCTCTGATAAACAAAGACAGTTACGGTTCAGTGAACCGTGGCAACAAATTTGGTACAAATAGTGCAAGTGTGTAGGCTAGAATTTAGTTTTAATCTTCCCCTGAAGATGTCAACTTGGTTGGCGAAACGCGCGTCGAGAAAAAGTATAGTAGTTCGGTGTTTCGTGGAAGACGTCCAGTTTTTTGTTTCTACGCCGAAGGCGTTTTGTTTTGGCGTGATAATTACGAATTTCAAACTTATTTTGACGTTGCTCTTAGAGGGCGCTAGTGTCACCGTATTATTTAGGTAAATTAAAACATTTTTTTTTATCTGCTGAGCCATGCTTAAAACAAGTCGAGAATCTAAAAGAACGCTCAATTCCACAGAGAAAAGGTACTCTTGTTTAGGTCGTCTAAATTTATCGGTTTTTAAGTAATTTGCATTTAAAAGGTTCAATGTGTTTTTTTTACCATATATAGAATCTTGCCCTAGTTTACTCAACATTTGTCTTTTTGGAGTCATAATAGTAAGTTAAAATACATGATGTAAAAAAAATAACCGCAACCTCAAACCTTGAAGGATTAGATTAATGATTCGTCAATGTATTATTGTCAGTTTTAGGTAATCAAATCGTTATATCAAAAATAAATATAACTGGATGTCTGAAGCGTTGAATATATTTTACGTAATCTGTGATATGTATAACATACGTATATCTCTACAAAGACCAACAAATTACTTAGTTAATTAAAAATAAACGGTTAGAAATTATAAAAAAATTAAATAAAGTCAATAACGGAGATACGGGGTGTCAAAGTTGAAAATTAGATTTTATATTCCAATAATAACTATAGTATTTGCATGAAATTTGGTGAAAATCGAAATCAGGTCTCAGTTTTTGGATATAGTGTAAACCTGTAATATGTCAAATGCATTTAAACCTCATAACTGGGCATCAGTGTACGTGATTTTATATGATGTGTGTAAATATATGCCGTTCCTCTATGTTTTTCCTCAAAAAAAGATATAGGTACTTCTTCAGGGTCGCAGAAGCATTTACAAGAAAAGATATAATTAAATTATTGTTGCATGTCGACCGTTTTGATAAAAATCAGCAATGTGTTTGTTTCGGTTCGGCATAATTGCTAACAATTTTTTGGTCCGCGTCAACTCCCTGACAGATTTAACTACTTAAATATCCTCAGGAATGATTTATTTCAACTTCTAGAAAATGTCCGTTAAATGTACATGATATCACAATATGTGGTTTTTACACGATGGTGTCCTTCTTCATTACCCTTGTATAGTCCAAAATAATTTGGTTGTATTTCCTGCTGGATTGACTGATATACTGAACACTTATGGCTTCCCACATGGCCACGAAATCCAGATCTCTATTCGTTAGATTTGATAAATTCTGGGGATACGTGAAAGATCTTGTATATTCAGGTGCATTAGTACAAGAGCTTTGGTAGCGAATTATAGCAGCAGTAGACGTTATTAGAAATATGCATTCATTTTGTTTAAGTTCGAAGAAAGTTCTTAAAAATATGTCGCCTATATATTCTAGTAAATAAGATCATATTCGGATTCAGCGCATCAAAAACATTCGGAAAAGAACAAATCTGGTTACTGGTTTAAAAGTTTAGTAGAATTTTCTTAACCTGTGTTATACAAGTGGTTTTTTTAAACTAATACCTACATGACTACATTTTTAAATGCATAATACTATCATTAAAAGGGTATGTTATCGTTAGTTAGATAAGATACAGCGGACTTTTTTTCGGAAACAGTTGCTTTTAGTGATCTGAAGAAGTAACCTAACCAAATGTTGTCAGTCTTTTGCGTCTTCGATTTTGCGCAAAATCACATGGCAAGTACGTGTGACGAGTGAATTTACCGGAGTGAATATTATCACAAGCAACTAAATAGACGAAAGCCACTAATATCATCTTGTTTTTATCCTATATTGACCGATGCAATTGTTGCTCCATATGAACATTTTGTCTAGGCTGTAATAATTCTACTATTCTTTAATAGCACTTTGAATATTTTAGGGAAGATTGGCCCTGGCACATATACTCTTTTTGCGACAAAATCTCAAAATTTGTAAAATTGGCACTTAGATTAGATACAAGTTACACTCTCCAATTACTTGACTTAGTTTTGTCCACCGACGTAGGAAAAGTAAAATGAAACGAGTCTAAAATAACGCCTACGGTATATCCTATCTAAAGCATTTATATACACGCATTACATATTCTGAAATCCGTTATACCGTAACACTGATTGCTCTCTTCCAACAAGGAAGCCGCAAACCCATTCACTACATCGGTTCCCGGGTCTTCCATCAATCAGTGTTCGATGTACACGTTATCGAATGTGTGAATGCTGGTTTAATTGCGATCGTAATTTTATACAGCACGACTGGTTCTCATATTACTTACTTCCACAAGTCAGTGTGTACAATGATGATAATGACGCGTGTATGTGGCTCGAACATGTTTTAGAAAGTTATAAAAAATCGTCATTAAATGTTACGTGTTTTATGGTTGCCAATAGTCGATGTTTATAAGGCAGCGTGTTAAAAGAATTTTTATCACCGGTGTTAAATATGTTTGACACTGTATTATATATAATATCAAGACGTTTTCTTTTGTTTGGTTGTAACCTTAGCGTCACTATACAGGGTGTCTCAAAGAGCAACGTCAAGCCGACAGCGGGTTACCGACCAGATCCAGACTGACCATGTGACAAAAAAATGCAGTAGGTATCTTGGTTCTCGAGATATGAGCTACTTTTGTAAAATTAGTGAAAAATCGCTTCCCTAAATCAATATTTTTAAGCCACTGCTTCCAATGAAGGTCGATTGTTGATTTTTTTGAGCTGAATAATTTATTTTCTATGTACACTCGAACCCCCTCTTAAGTCGCCAAATCCGTACATCATTACCTCGCTTAAGTCGCGAAATTTTGCCTCTCTTAAGTCGCGATCATAACCGCAACTTTTTTTGTGTTTTAACTGCAAAAAGAAATATTTAGAGATATACCACAGCACTTGTTATAACGAAAAATGAGCCAACTGAACGAAAAATCAATGTAAGTATACCCAGTCGTGCATGACAAAGTTCAATTTTCCACTTTAATGAATATTTTAAAGATTAAATATTTTTAAAAGACACCTAACCTATTTTAAATCAATAAATGTATTACACAATCATTTTTTTCAATAAAAATTGTACATATTCATGCGAGAATCCAATTTCCAAACGTAGTTCTAAAACTTTTACAGGCGGCGACTTAACCGGGACGGTTTCGCGACCTAATAGGGGGAAACGTGGTGAAATAACAGAGGATGTGAATTAAGCGAAGGTGAAATAAGAGGGGTTCGAGTGTAGTTATTTTGAGCTGAATAATACGCCACAATACAATACATAACAATCACGGCAATTCCAAAAACATAAAATTGAAATTTCATTTTTAAGGTTTTGGTTATTATTATCGCCCAACTTTGACGCTTTGACAACAGTTGACGCATTTAGAACTGGCGAATCTAATGTATATTCCAAAGTAGTGATTTAATTGTAAACAAAAGATGCCATTCAACCACAGTGGGTCACCAATTTTGAGGCAATTTCATATGTATGAAACTCGATGGCAAGTGTTTTTTTATATACAAAAATATGTGAGTACACTAATGATAAAATAATTAACTATTTCTGACCCTTTGAATATCACTACCTATGCGGCAGAGCGTAGCAAAAGGAGGCGGATAACTGTACTCGAATATACATATTAGAACGAGATAGAACTTGAGGGATCATTATGACCCACCCATCTCATTCCTTGGTCACTACGTTTCATTACTCCATTTGGGTTGCGCACTGTTTCCGTGTTTGTGTATTTGTACTATCGACTTCGCTTTGTGACTGGATTTTGTTTGAGCTATTGATAGTCCAGCGTTTTACACATAGGAAAATTTCTTCGAAATTGGTGACTCGCTGTGGTTGAATACTAATATATCTATATATTTTTTTAACAATTAAAGCAACATATTGACTTGGGGAAACGATGTTTCACCAATTTTACAAAAATGGCTGTATATCGAGACCAAAAACAATTTTCTTTTTGCTACCTGACCAGTCAGGATTTGGTCTGTAACCCCTTTTCAGTAGAAATAAAATGTAATATTTGGTGCTTCCTTTATTTTTCAAAATATGTATCTACCTACATATATTTGTCCATAATTGACTTCCCTTTGTTAATTAAAGTTGTAGGTACACAACTTTATGGCTTTATATCGCTTTTTGAAAGATTCTCTGTAAATGACAATACCAAAAAATGTTAGTATACCAGAAATAAACGAGAACGAGATTTAAAAAGAAATCCAACAAAATCATATGATCAAATCTGGCTATGAACGAGAGAGATAGAAATAGCGGTCATGTCGAAAATTTTCGGGTATGTCAAACTTTTGACAAATGACTGTCACAATTGTAAAATAAATAATGGCTGTCACATAACGTAACAGCTTTGACAATTAAATACAGTTATAAATTTAAGATATACGTAAACGGAAATACGTCTTTTTTGCTTGGCCAACCGATGACATTTTTTTTTTGATGGTTCTATATGTATGTTATCTACAAATTTCCTTCATCATTTTTTTTTACACTTTTGCACTTTATTATTATTCTCAGAAAAAAATAGTTTCAATGGATTATTCCAATCTTCACAGGGAAGTGGAAAAATAGACATTTTTAATAAAACATTCTATACAAATGTCATAATATCGTTATTATCGATAAACCTGCATTACTTATGTTACAGATTATAAAAAAAACTATATATGGACATGAAAAGGCCTAATAGTACGGTATTTTTAACGAAACAATATTATTTTATCTGGCTTTATTACAGCAGCTGCTGTTGTCTAGTTGAATTCCGGTGCAAGATCGTGCCATCAGAAAGAAAAAAATAATCACCTTCGTGAGGTACCCCATCGTCCTATCGGCGCCGTAGAAATTTATGTACCCTTTGGTTCGAGAGGCATGCCATATGGCAGCTGACTAAAATCTGCTGCTTGTTGGCAAACATATTTTCTTACAGGTTTAATTTCCCTTCATTTCTTTATTCAATACTTCCTGTAGTTTTCCTGACAACGACATGTCCGATAAAAAGAAATTGGAATATTATTACACATTCACACAATGGTTTAATAACACCGGTGAAAAAAAAATTAAAAATTCTTACTGCCTAAATAGGCTAAAGTATGCATAATGACCGTCGGCATTATGCCATTCTGTATATGTATTTCACACATTTCGCAACTGCCTGATTGGTTTTTATAATAATGTCAATAGTAATTAAAAAAAACTCGCATTCAGTATTATTGTACAGAAAAGTTAGTTCAACAACTGATCTAATATAATTCCAATCATTTTTCAATAGTACTACCTTCTCTAACTGAAATATCTGATGACCAAAATAATTATTGGTGCTCCTTGTAATAATTTTGAACGCTTGAAAGTGAACATGAACAGTTCAGACAAAATGTGTGAATCACTAATTGGTGCAGCCAGAAAGTATTGTAACTGACCTATTTTTTTTCTGTGTTCAAGTTTACTGCTTAATTATTTTTTTATTCAACTGTAATTAAATTAAATGCGTTAAATTGATTGAATTACGAACTTACCAATTAAATTCTTCTAGTAATTAGTCAACTGAGCACAGATGCAAGATACATACAATCTTTGACAACTGTTTTTATTGTCATCGGTCTCGAATAAGAATTCATGACTAGGAGGAAACTTTCTAAAGATAGGTGCGTTGAAGAGAAATGTCATTGTCATTAACTTTTATTTCCTACATGAATCACGGTGCGAACAAGGATCATTTACCCCACGGAACCGTCGCAGCCTACTGCGACCCGCGTTGCTTCCAACGAGATCGAGGTTCATCTCTCTGTGGAGCACGGTGATCGATGGACGTTCTTAAGCCTGAAGCAACTTACGCGTTAATAAATAAGGATGGTCGTGTATTGTAAGTGTAAGTAGTTCATAATACTTGATGGGATGTGGGAAGTGTGTGTGCGCGATCATGGTGAGCTTGGTATAGAGTTTCATGGGTCAATGTCAATGCCAAGGCAGCCGCGGAACAGCGAGAGATCCGCTTCCTAGCACAATGTTAGACAGGTCCGTAATAAATTAATTAGGAAAACAGGTTAATGACACCACAAATGATGGTTATTACTTGTTTAAAATAAGCAAAAAATGTCACCAAGTACGTAGGTAGGTACTCCTAATTTTCTAATATATTATTATATAAACTTACTCTGATTACTCTATGGATAAATACTACATTATTTCAACAGTACGGAATAAAGCTAATGCCTCCAAAGTTCTTATATAACTATACGAGGTGCGTAAATTAGGTAATGAGACTGGAAACGCAGTGCCCGGCTGTCTAGCAACACTGCAGAGACGGTAAGTTAACATGTAATGCACTTTCAATACAAGTTTGAACTTGTTAGAGTCATGTGTTTGTTCTTTGTGACTTTGTGACTGTGTTTTCGTAAACCGTTTTTTTCTAGAAGCCGTTTTACCGTAAACCGTTTTAAAAATGAGTGACATTAATTTTAAACAACCGTGTGCTATCAGGTTTTGTTTCACACTTGGACACAGCGCAACGGATACTTTCGCAAAACTTCAACACGCCTATGGAGACAGTGTTTTTTCAAGAGCCCAGATTTTTTAAGGCATTAAGTCGGTGGTTTAAGGCACTCTCAGAAGGAAGAGAGGCGATTGAAGATGAACCACGCAGCGAAAGGTCTTCATATTCAAGAACCGACGAAAATGGCGATAAAATACGGGATTTTGCATGCGTTGAGATCATCGATTGACGACAAGAATGACTGGGGAAGAGTTAAAGTCGAATCACACTGTTCATCAGATTTTGACTACTGAATTGGGGATGAGAAAAAATCTGCGCAAAAATGGTTGCAAAAAATCTTTCGCAGGAACAAAAGGACATCAGGAAAGAAAGTCTTGACTTTTTTGGAATCGACTGAAAATGATCCCTATTTTATGGAACGTGACATTACTGGTGATGAGACTTGGGTGTTTGAGTACGACCCGGAAACGAAGCGTCAAAGGATGGAATGGCACACTTCAAGCTATCTAAGACCCAAAAAAGTCAGAATGAGCAAGTCGACGATCAAATGCATTCTGATTTGCTTTTTTGATAGAAAGGGAATTGTCAAAAAAGAGTTTGTGCTCCAGGCCAAACAGTAAATCAGCACTTTTACAGAGAGGTTCTTGAAAAATTTTGAAAAAGGATCACGCATGTGAAACCAAACATCAAGAACAACTGGATGTTGCATCACGACAATGCGCCTTATCACATAGCCATTTCAGTGAACGAATTTTTAGCCAGTAAAAATATTCCTGTGGCTCGTTAGCCTCCTTATTCGCCCGACTTGAGTCCTTGTGACTTTTTTCTCTTCCCGAGATTGAAAAATCACCTAAAGGGACGTCATTTTGGGACTACAGAAAACATTCAAACGGCTGTAATTGACCAGCTGAAGGTTATTCCAGTTTATGAGTTCCAGCACTGCTATGAGGAATGGAAGAACCGTCTCCAGCGCTGTGTGGCTTCCCAAGGCAGTTATTTTGAAGGAGCCAATACTAAATTGTAATTCTATTCGAATACACAAATTTAAAAAAATCAGTCCCATTACATAATTTACACACCTCGTATACCTACTCTAATCATTGCGACAGTTGTTCCTGACACTTTCTTGATATTTGCAGTCGATTTTGTGTAAAGAATGCAACTGCACTTTTATTTACAGATATTACCAACGTTCTACCTGTTCATTATAGGCAGTTTACTGACTAACAAAAAAAAAACAATTTATCTATTTAACATTTAACGTTGGCGGGGAAGAAGTATCAAATTTTCGTAGACTTGTACAAGTTTACTTTAATTGCAAGTATTCAGATTTTCTGTAGCTATACACAAAAACGAGACACCATAAATCTTAAACTAGAACTGTGTCCAGTTTATAAATTTAAAACATCTTAAAAAATATAAGTAGATGTATTTTAGTATATATTCAAAAATAATTATGGCAGCAATAAATTATTCGTAAGACTAACAGTGACAGCCACATCGTTGTTCGCTTCATTTTGATCGTAAAATGGTCGTATTATCCAAAACGTCAAAATACCATGCCCACTTTCAGAAAAAATATATGTAGCTATGTATATGCATACATATACGAGTAGTTCGTGGTTTCTCTTGGTTTTCGTTACTCAATATTTTATTGTCATGGCATTCTCCGAAACACATAAACCGAATACCACCGTAAATCACCAAATTGTTTTATTGCTAAACGACAGTACTATTTATTATTATATGTTACTTATACATATTAATTTAATGATTTATAGTCACATTTTGTTTTGTTCGCAGCTTTAGAAAATGAATCAGCCACAATTTTGATCTATCGTTTTTGGCGTACTGGCAAGGCAAAATGTGGTGGCGCTCTATCGTGTATAAACTACATGTTTTCTCTTAATGCGAGTGGTACATCTAGGTATTCTAGGAGCTCGTTTAAATGATGTTGAGAAAAGTTTAAGTACCGAGGTCCAATTAGATTGGGTGGCAATTCAAAAGGTCCAATGACAAAATTAGAATTTACACCATACCAAATGTTCACCTTAAACTCATGCTGAAGATGTTTTTTTTTACAATGTTCCTCCAATTAAAACCCCCCTTCTAGTAAATGTAAAATGGTAAATAAAATCTTATTAAGAAACTCTATGTTTTCGGTTTGCATATTTTGTAGACACTGAGCGAATTGTAGGCGAGCTGGTAAATCTTGAGGCAATAACTGCTGAAGCGGAGTATAAGGCTAGGGATGGAGCATTTTTTTCGAAATTCTACAAATAGACGATTCGCTTAGCCGTTGCCGCACTTAACCGATGAGTACTCAGACCTGAGTTTTCCGAAACACGAATTAAAATTTCTCGGAGTACCATGGTTACTTTTTGGGCGAAAAGATCCAGTTTCGCTTAAGCGGTTGTAAATATTTCTGAAAAGTTTATGATTATGTTGTCTTCTATTTGGGTATAACCGTGGAAATCTTTGGGCCGCCTCATGTTCGTCAAAAAAATTGGCTGAGCAAAAATTCAAATCATATCACGCATCTCACTGTTCGAAAATGATTATGTCATAGCATTGTCTGATTACTAGCACAAAGAATAATCGACACACACGAAAAATAGCCAAATATATTAGTGATATGTAAATTTGACAAATGTTGACACAAGCTTACTTAGAAAAACTGTAGCAATATCAGCGACTGAAAAAAAAAAACAGCAAAATACATTGAACCTTTTAAATGCAAATAACTTAAAAACCGATTGATTTAGACGACCTCAACAAGAATAACCTTTTTCGGTAGAATTGAGTGTTCTTTTTAGACTCTCGTTTTGTTTTACGCATGGCTCAACAGATAAAACAAAAATGTTTTAATTTACTTAAATAATACGGTGAAACTAGCGCTCACTAGGAGCAACGTCAAAGTAAGTTCAAAATTCGTAATTCTTATACCAAAAAATATAAAACTACCAATTTTCAGATTAATACTATAACTTTTTCAATTATTGAGAAATTTCAGAATAAAATTTAAACTTTGAACACGCTGTATCTCTTAAACCAGCAACATTGGTGTGAGGCATGTAAAGCTCAATCATAATATCTTGGTGCCTAATACCTCCAGTTTAGTGTTGGCCCATTCTTTCTGACTCACGTTGTATATTTAGTATTTCTGCGGATTACCGACCTGTATGTTACACATGTATCCATTGTGAGATGAACCGTTATGTACACAGAAGTAATAACACTAAACCGTACAAGGCTATTGATTTTTCTGGCTCATGAATATCCATCAAGCTTCTTCATCGTCTTCAACAAAACGAACTGCAAGTCTTCGCTGCAATTATTTCCGGTTCGGTTTCCTGATTTTTACCATTCCACTTCTACATATGCAAATAACTACTGTGCTACTCACCGCTGCCCGATAGAAAAAGCGAAGATCTCAATCTTACCTGTAAAAAAAAGAAATGCAAATGAGATATGCGAATGATTGTAAAAAAAATATTAGCTGCAACAGAGTAAATAAACGAGTATTGCGGTCTCTCGGAATGAACAAAACACGTTATAAGTAGGTAAACTACTCAGGAAAAAGAAAAATTGGAGGAATATTGGAATAATAATCGAGGTATTTGAAAAACACCATTATAATTTCAAAGGATATCAGTTGCGACAATTGCGAGGTATTTTCTAATGATAGTGATCCCATAACAACAGTCTTCATGGAGTTATTTGCTCTTGTTTCCAAATGATTGTCGATGCAGTACAACATCTGCGCGAAACATAACTGAAAAAAAAAAATGTGACGAAGATCATCCTAAATCCCCCCCTTTTTTCCCCCATCCTATTAACTTTTATATGCACTAACAAAGATAAAATCGGGTTTTAAGAACTATTTGTAAGACAACGCAATGCAAACAACACGGACGCAATAACGAATTGAATTGATAAGATTCAATCCAATAGCTGAAGTTATGGGTCAAGTTTAATTATCCCTAAAATAACATATCCCAAAATAAAACAAAATCCTGCTCTAACACTGACTATCTAAACTATTGTCGCAGGACATGCTGTTCGTACGGAATGAACTTGTGATTTCGAATACTTTCGTTGTTTTTCGTACTAGAGATCAAATATTTCTGAGACACGGTCTCCAGAAATATAATAAAGACCAAAGCAACTCTGTATGATCAGGTGAGACATTTACTGATAACTCCATATTTTTTTCACAGGTGATAGAGATGCTGATGAAACAGTACCACAAAAAAAGTAACGTGGGACGTGAACCTGACTAGTGTATCCTGTTGTGCTTTGACCAGCTGAATTGGACCCTGCTTGGTTTTTATTTTGACCCTAATCTCAAAACACCTCTAGACAGTGGTTTTTGACATATAAAACTAATATAGGATATTCTCTGGAAAAACATTACAATTCATGATCTCAGTGTATTAGCTCAAAACCCTATAGATTTATTAACTCATAATCTCGTAACCCCATAGCCTGAGATGTGCGAGGGTGTAGAACCAAGAAATTCTCTAAAAACATGGAAATCATTTTGCATTTGATCCCGCACATTTCTTATGAGAAATGTCCCTCGGTGAAGCTGGCTGAATTTTTGATATTTTGCTGTCCATGACTAATCGATTAAAATTGGAACGAGAAGGATTGGAACGTATCCGGTTGATTAATTAGTATTGAGCCATCCCCTCGAAATGCCTGGAATTTATTAGACAGGTCTGGAGAGTGATGGGATAGCGTGCAGTTATGTGCGAACTTCAAGTGAGATTCGATATGCTTTATTATGTGAATTTCGTGTAGGCCATAATACAATCGAAGTACACCGAATTTTAGTGACTGCGTATGGCGGAGAACACCCCTAGTTTAGCAACATGCAAAAGATGGTTCGCGAGCTGCCCATCTAGGGACTACAGCATTGACATTAAACCACGATCTGGAAGGCCACCTTAACTGGATATCGAGCGCTTGTGTATGATTGACGAACGAAGCGAACCCGTATGGTAACTACAAGAGAAAGGACACGAGAACTCGGCTGTAGCCAAACCACGATTGTACGTGGACTCGAAACGCTAGGTAATGTCCATAAGTTGGGCAAGTGGATACCACGTTTATTAAGCGAAGCCGATCACCAGCATTGGAGTAACATTTGCACACAACTTCTCTCTCGTAGTTGTCGTTTTGACTGGTTGAACAATCTTGTTAACGGGGATGAAAAGTGAGTGCTTTATGTAAATCATAGCCGCAAGTGCCAGTGGGTAGACGCAGATGCTCCGGCAAAATCGGTACCCAAACCTGATGTCCACCCGAGAAAGGTGATGTCAGTTTGGTGGGCCTTCGCGGCGCGTATCATTGAGAACTCTTGGAAGACAATACCACCATCATCCCGTTGTCTATTGTGCTCAACTCTGCCATTTGGCCCCCTAGCTCGGTGTTCTGCGGTCACGGCTGGACAAAGTTATATATACTACTGCACGATAATGCGCGTCCCCGTGTAGCAAAGCAGGCAAGCATTGAACTCTTGAACTTAGGTTTTGAAGTTCTGTCCCATCCACTGTATTCACCAGACCGTTCCTCCACGATCAAGTTATGGAGTCGGATGGCGCTTACATTCAAAATAAATTCCTCCCGTTTATAAGAAATACTCATATTTGAACATATCAGCTAGGTTCAATACTTCTGAATCAGCCGGATACAATTAGCATTCAATTTCCTTCAGAATTTAATCTGCAAAAAATGTTGTTACGGCAACACGACGTGGATTAAAAGTAATAATGAAAGTTTAAAATCATAACATAGTATAAAACAAAGTCGCTTCCCGCTGTCTGTCTGTCCCTATGTATGATTAGATCTTTAAAACTACGAAACGGATTTTGATGCGGTTTTTTTTAATAGATAGAGTGATTCAAGAGGAAGGTTTATATGTATAATACATGGATAATATAGTAGAGAAACACTGAAAATTTTAGAGGTTTCTAATGTGATGTAAATGTAAAACACATTTTTTTCCGTGCGAAGCCGTGGCGGGTCGCTAGTGAAACATATTGTGATATTGACGTTGTTGCCAATGTAGCAATCAATCTATACCAGACTGACATATATCAAACTTACATATGTTCATTTATTATATTATTATTAATAGTGAGTCATAAAACTGTAAATTATTAAATGTTTCTTTGGCGAACAATAACAGTCAGAAAATCGTAGGTACAATTTTCCAACTCCAACAACGATGACAGAAAAATACATTTTCAGGCCGTATCAAAAAGTAGGTATTGGTTTTCACCCTTTGAACCCATGCATGGAGACTTTGATCGGTTGGTCATGGACAGTCATAAAAAAATTCAGTCAATTTCACCAAGGGGCACTTCCCATATTAATTGTGCGATATACCTTTGGTATGACAGACATTTCTGTTAAGTTTGGTACAATTTTAGTTCCACTCTACAAACGCTACACGTGCATTTTATGGTATACACGCTTAAATTGCTTCTCTATTTCACGTAAATTTAACGACACCATTAAATCAACATTTTAATCGTTATTTTTACGTTATCGGGGCTAATTTAACGAGACCTACTAAATGAAAAAAACAGCGTAAAAAATTATGTATCTGGTTAAGAAAATCCGATCACGGTTACTTTCAAAATCGACAGGTAGGTATTTGTTAATCTTAACGAATATCGCTATAAAAACGAAAGTCGAAGAAACCTCAAGCAGATATTTGGTCAAGATCATTAACCTACTAAATATCGCTGTGTTCACAGGAAAAATGTGGGTTAAATAATGAATATGTTTGAAATCGCATTACCTCGTTAACTGCGGTTTTTCAATGTTAAGTGCGTAAACGTTAAATTAGCTGGATATTTCTCACTTCTGCGGGTATCGCACATGAAAATATCGTTTTAATTCTTTTTCGCGCTTAACGAATAGAAATGACAATTACTTGTTATACCACTTTATTGTTTTTTGAGACTCATTTCTTTCAAAGGACTATACTAAAAACTGTTTTGTTGAGAATAATACCAAAATTGTTAGCTTTCTATTTGTACACAATTGTAATTTCTCCGCTGGCTTCGAGTTTTTAATATCGCCACAGTATAATGGACGAGGGAAAATGACACCGGCACACACCAAAAAAAGTGGAAATTATAGCAGACTACACCATCATATATTTAAACCCACGTCACAACTCACTTCTAACCTTAAAATGGTCTGAAATCACCAACTTGCCATTTGAATGAATGAATAAGAAAAGTGGGCGGGAAAACCCATGCACTTAGGCCGCCTGACGGGCCCATTGTGCACCCACATTCCATGAGTATTCACTCAGGTATGCCGACCTCTCGAGCAAAGGCGCATTTTTTCCTGGGGTGAATACTCTTAACATCCTCTGGGTTCAGAACACAGCTCCCAAAGTGCCGTTCCCTGACCCTTGCAATTGCAGGGCATTCTGTGAGGATTTGAGATGCAGTCTCCTCATCCTCCATGCACCATCCACATTCAGGATGATCTATGACCCTTATCATGTGGAGGTGCCTTTTAAGGTGACAGTGGCCTGTAAGGAGTCCTGTCACCGTTCTAATGTCTCTTCGGTTCATACCTAGGAAACTTTGAGTTAATTTGAGCAAAGGCCCAATAATATGGGTCTTCACCTGCCTCATACCCGGGGCTTCTTGCTATGACTTTTCGAACTCCTTATTTAGGAGCTCTTTCATGGTTGAAACCCCCATTGAATAGGGGACCCCTAATATAGGTTCAGGTACTATGGGGTACCCTATTGATCCTACTCTGGCCAGTCTGTCGGCCTCTCATTTCCCGGGACACCTGAGTGTCCCGGTACCCATGTGAGTATCACTCTATTGCAACTGGCCAGATCATTTAGAATCTTTTTACAGTCAAGGACGAGTCGCGATTTGACCTTGCTGGATTCAATAGCCATCAAGGCCGCTTGACTGTCCGTGCATATTTGAATCGTTGTCCTTTTTGGAGCCGTTTTTAGGATTCCCATCCCGCATGCTAGGATAGCATATATTTCCGCCTGGAAAACGCTAGCATATGACCCGAGGGCAAAAGATAATTTTGTCCTCGTGGTTTTGCCATATACTCCCGCTCCGGCCTTATCGCCAATTTTGGAGCCGTCTGTAAACCAGATGATTCCATTTTGGCATATAGTATTATTTATGTTATCCCAGTCATCCCTACTAGGGATTTGGATCCCTAGTTTTGGACTGGGACAAATGGTAGGCTCCACACAACTTGCCAATTATAAGGGTAAATTGAGAATCATGGTGTAGAATGAAGAGAGATTGTCACTTCCTTGTCATAAAATGTTGTATAAGGATCAACAGAAACCCACACAAGTGAACTCCACAACCCTGTAACCTCATATTCCTAAATTCAATAACCCACTAACTCAAGGATATGTATGTATAAAATTAGAAACCACGTATCTCGTGAGCAGACAAACAAACCAATAACCCTTTAGCCCTGAGAGTCAGAATCCTCAGTCTGAACAACCCCATCACCTACTTCATCCCCATCACATATGTATATACTTGATCCTAATATCCCAATAGCCCGGTCACAAATTTAATAAATCTTAACACAAATTATTCAAACCTAACAATTACATAACCATAGGTCTGGGGATTGAATTCAAGCGCCGCAGACTATAACTCCTCAACGCTATATCCTTAAGAGGGTAGTAAAGTTGTTCGACTTCAAAAAAATCGATTTTGTTTTTTTTTTGCGTAATTCGATAGATAAAACCTTCAAGAATGTATATGTAAAGCGGCAATGCGAAAGTCGAAAATTTCTCGAAGGTACGGCGCTTCAACGAAGCGGCGTCCGAGCGCCTCGGAGACGCTCGGAAGCCGCTATTCACGGAAGCGGCGTCCAGCAGCCGCTTCCGTGAATAGCGAGCAGGTGTGAGCGTCAGGGAGCGGTCGGACCCTTTTAAGAAGAATCCCCAAACATTCCATTCTATAGAATATTAACGTACGGGCGTTGTGAATGAGTGCCCCCCAAAAACGTCAACGCCAGTGCTGAGATCATCGAAATCGCCTCTTTCGTAGCCGTCGGAATGTTCAACGAAGGTACAACATCTCTCCTTAGAATTATGATGACGATGGGTTTAACGATTGAGCGAAATGCGATTCAATTCGCGTCTTTAAGCAATTCGAGGCGGTGCAGCCTGGCGGAGATCCGAGCGGAGCATGCGTCGCGGGAGGCTCGTGTCGCGCGGAGATTGGCCAAATAAAAAAAATTATGCGGAAAACCTTGAGGAGGATCCGTACTATGGTCCCGGCATCGACGATTTTGTGTACGTCTTGAAAAGCAAATATGTTAATGCAAACTTTTTTAAAAAACTTTAAACGTGTTTTTCTCAAAATCACATTGTCTAAGTCGGTGGACAAGATTTCTCAGAGTCTAACAGACCGATTTTCTTGCTTTTTTTTTTTTTTTAGCTTAAGGTATAAACTTGTCTGTGACGGATCCTTTTTTCGATATCTGCATTTTTAATATTTTTTTCGCGCTCATAGAAGTACGAAATTTTAGTGAAAACATGAAACATAAAATTTGAACGTCCGCCATTTAGTGAGAAATGCGAATTTCAAAAAAAGAATCCGTCAGAGACAAGTCACTATTCTAATATTTAAAATGGCATATTGAGTTTTGGTTTCATGTAAACAACGGCGCAGCAATCCTGTCCACCGCAAAATGTCTCCAGTGAGAGTACTCGAATGTGTACTTCTCGAGAGGGTGGTGGGGGGAAGGGGGACCTCCGAATGAAATTTTCTAAGTTGAAGAAAACTAAGATCTTTCACTTGCAAAAAAACCTCATCCCTCTACGATAATTCGTTTCCTAAACAAAAATTTTTGAAAACACCATAAAAAAACGACCTTTCACCTTTACTACCCCTTAAACACAATGAATACAATTCGAGAGGTTTGTAGATCCGAGCCATGAAAATTATGGGGTCATTGGGTTTGAGGATATAAAGCTGAGAGGTTATATTCTGCGGCGCTTGAATTCAATCCCCAGGATTATGGTGTTATGGAGTTATTAGGTTTGAAGAATTGTGGTAAAGGCTTATTACGGGATTATTGGGTTGGAAATCGTCTGCCAAAGGACTTGTTACGAGTTAAAATCGAGATACATTGCTTCTAATTCTATATACGCAGCTATATTGGGTTATTGGATTTAAGAGTACCTATTGGATTTTGGAGTTATTGAGTCCTCTCTGAATCTCAGGTCTATGGAGTTATTTGGGATTTGAGGCTGTATGTTTACGAACTTCCGATGTACGTGGTTTCAGGTTTCATACATACAAACCCCCGAGATATTCAGTTATTGGGTTTGAGGGTATCATGGGGTCAAATGGTTATGAGGTTCTCTCTGGATTTCTATTAACCCCCAAATGGTACCTTATGTCAAAAAAAGTGACAATATATTTATTATTATGCTGTGATCCTCAATTCTACCATAGAAATTTAAAAATTGACGATTTTAAACCATGTTTTAGATTAGGGACAAATTATGATGTGAACGGCTTAAACCAACTCTTTATTCACTGCTCGGATTGTGTGACAGTGATCTAAATTGGCACACGAACAAGATGATTACAGCGAAAACGAAAAACGGATACAGGGACATATGTATATGGATATGGTAGGGTAGTCTACTATAATTTCAACTTTTATGTATGCCGGTAATATTTTTAAGTTGTCAAAACTGTTGTTAAAACTGTCTGCTACATTAATACTTTTAAAAAGGTGATACTTATATGACTGATATGCATGCATGTAACATCTTAAAAACGGACAATCTAAATGACCTGACATTTAGAAAATTTAAAAATAAAGAGAGAAAGGTTCCTTTTGAGATTTGGTGACTCCATGTGTATTTATGGTAAGTACCTATTATTTTCTACTCTATAAAAAGGGTTTCTAACCCTCTTAAGAATTTTTTTAAATGAAGAATCTACTTGCAATCAATTTTGACTACCACGTATATATTGATTCATGTTTTTGTCTCAGGTTTTTTGTCTCAGGTATTTTTGTGAACTTAATACCTATTCTATTTGAAGCATGCAAACATTTTAAAAATAGGTTACATTGTGAAATTTAATAAAATATGGGAAATTTTAAAGGAAAAGCAAGTGAATAATAAGCTATTAGCAGTAACAAAAAGTCTTTACAAAAATACAGAAAATATAGTGATAAACAAAAAATAGACACTCGGAAAAATTTAAATCAGAAAGAGGATTAAGACAGGGAGGAGGACTTAGTCCGCTGTTGTTTATAGTGTACATGGACCAAATAATAAGAGAGGCTAGGAAGGAAACAAAACCAATGATGGTAGGGTATAAAAAATATGGAAAGGATAGAGAACACCGAACATGTATTTGCAGACGATATAGTGATAACAGCGAGTAGTGAAAGAGAATTGCAGCACAACTTAAATATATGGAATATGGGAATAAGTAAAAATGGGTTGAAAATCAATTCGAAAAAAACAAAAGTAATGAAGATAACGAGAGAGAAAACGAAAGAACTAAAAATAAAAAACTAGAGGGAAAAATACATAGAGCAAGTAAACAGTTATAAATACTTAGGAGTCACATTTGAGGAAGATGGTAAAATGGACTGTGAATTAAATAAAAGGATAGGGCAGGCGAACCGAACATATTTCGCATTAAACAGAGGATTTATTGAAAAAAAAAGAGATTTCCAAAAAGACAAAAATGAGGATTTATAAAGCAGTATACAGACCGATTCTGACTTACGGATGCGAGTCTTGGGTATTAAATAAAAAAGAAAAAGTGAGGATAGGGGCGATGGAGATGAAATATTTGAGAAAAGTGAAGGGGGTCAATAGACTGCAAAGACAGAGAAATGAAGATATAAGGAGAGAGCTAGAAATACAACCCATTACAGAATACATAGAAAGAAGGCAGCTTGAGTGGTGGGGACATCTCATGAGGCTGCCCAATAACACACCAACTAGAAAGATATGGGAGGCAAGAAGTTACGGCAAAAGGAAGAGAGGAATAAAAAAATATACATGTAAATGTATACAATAAAAAAATTATGGAAAAGAAGAAAGTAACAATAAAAAGGGCGAAAGAAATGGCAAGGGACAGGAAAACATGGAGAAAATTCACCAGCAGTGGAAAGGAAAAACAACCATCCTACACTCTACTAGGGTAGATGGATATTTGATAATATATATATATATATATATATATATATATATATATACAGTGGAAAGGAAAAACAACCATCCTACACTCTACTAGGGTAGATGGATATTTGATAATATATATATATATATATATATATATATATATATATATACATTGTGAAATTAAGTGTAAAATTTTAAAAAACTTATTAAATTAATTAACTTATGAAACATTTTTTAAATCATCTTAACGTAAATAACTGTTTCTTTTTATGATTTAATTATCTATATAAAATTACGTCACAGGCTCTCCAGTTTTTTTAAAAGGCTCTATAGACGGACAAATTAAGGAATTAACACCGTTGCAACTTTACGAGGCACTGGCATATTCATTAGGCTACCAGAAACACATAGAACAACTATTTATGTCAAGCGGTTTTCTTTATTAATGTTTAGTAAACATAACTATTATAGTAGAAATAAAAACAATTTATCTGTATCTGATATCCTCAATAATTTATTCGTTTCATCCAACTACTTTATGTATTAAAAAAATCCTTCCAAGAGTATACTTCCATATTACTTGAAAATATATTTTGCATAAAAGTTATTATAACAATTATTTAATAGAATTAATGCTTATTAAACATTGTGAAAGGTCAGAAAATTATAGAAATTTGTAGATTATAAAAATAATTATTTTAAAATTATTTACGTAATTCCGTAAGTACATGTGTTAAATATATGTATTTTCAAATTCAAGAAAAAAAGAGACAAAACTGATTTACAATATTTGTCTTCTTGAAAAAGGTAGGGCCGGTAGGTCCACTTTTTTACTTTAATTGTGTTAACATGTTTTTTGATAAGTTAGGAGAAAATTTACTGCTTTCTAATAATCTATTACATTTACACTAACAAACGGTCACCACAAACTGGTTAGAAAAAAGAAAGTAAATATACAATATTTATCTTCTCTAGAAATGTATCCACCCAATCCCTCGTACGGGGCAATTTGGCACAACACAGATTGCTATTCATTGTTTATTTATTTTGTTGTAGAATTTTTGTTGTTCACAAATTTTGAACTGAAATAAAATCTAGTGTTTAATATGATTATGTCAGAATTAATGGGCGCCATCAAACATTTTGGTCCACGACGAACAGCTGTAGCCATTTCGCTGATAATAACTGGACTTCACGGCATCCGAACCGCCGCTATATTTGTATTAATTCGAAGTTAAATTATCGCACTCTCAAGTAGCGGAACAACATGCCTCGAGACGTACAAAACAGATACCGGAAAGTTGAGACATAAATTATAACGGTTGTAATGCACGTCGCAATCGTCTTGAAAAGGGAATATTTGTTTTGTAAACAAACATAATTGTTTGATCAACGACACGATTCCAGGTCCTTGACGGCCTCTTTCAAACCGGAGAAAAGTTTAATCCTCTCGAGATGGAATGTACGGTTTGCAGAGAGATCGCTTTTAAGGCAAACACTTACCTAACTTTCCAAACATTTTTATTTAATTTCGGTGTTTGAACAGGGCTTGTTAAAAATTGGGAATGTTCTCTCTGGCGGCGTCATCTATAACTCGACTTTTTAATAGCCGTATAATTACTAGGTTAGTTTAGGCATTTAAACATATAATTTCATGTTTACTGAGTAATATTAATTTGAAGCTTAACCCTAACAACTCTTATTGTTTAAACAAATTATTAGATATTATAGAAAACTTTCGAATTTGGATTGTTTTTAATTAAGGATAATAGAAGCCAACGGGTAATAGACTAGAACACTAATCTGATAAATAAACCAGGAACATTTATAATCCGGTATACAAATGGTACGGTAGATAAACCGGATCCAGTGATTCGGTATATATGCTTCATTTTCTTTCTCTTGAATCAACAGTCTTCATGTCTTTTTTTTTTGGAATTAGTTATTTTCATACTATACTTTTTTTAAAGGGAATACTGTATACTAGAACACAATTGAATTCAGGGATCGTGCAAAATCAAACTAACCGTCATTTTTGACAGAAATAAGGAGTATGGGAGTGTAAAGGGTGTTAATTAATGTTATATACTTATTTCAGAGATGTAATTCTTGGACCAATTATACGAGGTGTGTAAATTAAGTAATAAGACTGATTTCTTTATATTTTTTATTCGAATATAATTAAAATTCCGTATTGTCTCCTTCAAAATGACTTCCTTGGGAAGCCACACAGCGTTCCAACAACCATCTCCAGATGGTTCTTCCATTCCTCATAGTAGAGCTAGAACTCATATATTGGAATAGTCTTAAGGAACTTTTCTCAGGAAGAGAAAAAAAGTTACAAGTATCAAGTCAGGCGAATAAGGAGGCTGAGGAGCCACAGAAATGTTTTTACTGGCTAAAAACTCGTTTACTGAAATGGCTGTGTGACAAGGCGCATTGTCAGGATGTAACATCCAGTTGTTTTTTATGTTTGGTCTCATACGCATGACCCTTTTTCAAGAACCTCTTTGTAAAAGTGTTAATGTCACTCATTTTTAAAACGCACTAGAAGAAACCGGTTTACGAAAACAGTCACAAAGAACAACCAAATGACTCTAACAAGTTCAAACTTTTACTGAAGATGCATTACATGTTAACCAACCGGCCTTCGAAGTCCCGCCTCTGCACTGTTGCTAGATTGGGCGCTACGTTGCCAGTCTCATTACTTAATTTACACACCTCGTAAATCCAAAAATGTATATAGAGTGTGTGCTCTTTGAAATTTAACCACCCTCTTATATCGGAGGACCGACTTTCCAAAACCTATTTTTGATAATATAATCCTCTAAAGTTTTCTTTAACTAATTTTTAAATAATTTTAAAATTTGGTCTATCTGGCGGTTTTTTCTGATTGGCTATTAGGTGTGAAAATCTAATTTAAAATATGTCATTTTTTTTGAATAAAATTGAATAGCGATTTCGATTCAGACATGTCTTAAACACGTCTATATAAAATATAAGTAAATTTTACCATAAAATTTAAGTAAATTTTACCATAAAATTTTTGTAACCATAAAATTTTATTTCAGTACCTTATACAGAGTATTTAGCACACATTTTCAAAAATTGGCGTGTTTGTTTAGCTCTGTATATCTTTCTTCACACTATTTTACTATGATAAAGTTACTTTATTATAAAAAAAAGGAAGTAACTTTATTAACATTATAAGAGAAACTGTAACATTATAAGTGTGTAAATAAATACTATAACGTTTTTCTCGTTAAAATTATTTTAGGCAATAGATATACCACCACTGACGAAATATATTTCTTTAAAAAAAACTGTATTTCTAAACCATAATAACCTGTACCAACATTTAGTTTAATATCTCAAACCATTTTCGAGATTTTTAACAAAAACCGAATCCTTTAACATCCTGTATATCGATTTTTTTTAAGGATTTTTTAAGGATATTATGTTTATATGAAATTTTCAACTTAAAATTGATTTAAGAATCACCCCATAAAATAAGTAGGTACATAGTATTAAATAACACCTTGTATACATATAGTATAATGGGTATCTGAACTGAGTAAATTATAATTTCACAAAAATTCGTCTCTCACTTTTATCCAAGGTATTTTTTTCAAACAGCAACATGGAAGCTCCTTATGAGACTTCAATCAAGCATTTGTTATAATTTTATGTAATATAAGGATTTTATTTGCTTACATAAAATTTCATTCTTAAATAGCTAGTATTCTACTCGTATTCCCTCAAACACAAGAAAAAATAGAATATTAAGAGAACCATTAGACATCTCCCCCATAATGTTTTTGTAATAAAAAAAAAATTAGAGAGGACAATGTACATATATTTGAAAATACCTATTTTTATTATATGTTTCCGTCACTCCTTATTTCGCCAGCCGTGCCGTGCCTTCTACTTTGGAATTAAAGGGAACACCCTATATATTTTTCCATATTAGAAATCCTCAGATTTCAATTATTATTTAAGTAATATGTACCGAATTAAGTGTGTTATGATCAGTTAAATCTACTCTAATAATTCTAGTCACCCCAGAAAATGTCATACCAACCTATTATAGATACATATGATAATTCGACAGATTCGGCGAAAATGATTTGCTCACAGTCATATTGCAATAAGTTATAAAATGTTAATCTAAAGATTATGTAATCTAAACTTTATCTGATCCATAAATTGTGTAATGTGTGGCGCAAAAAGTGATGGTACTGGTAGCTTCCATAATAATAACACTTTCTAATGGTATTATGGTACCGATATGGTGTTATTTGAAAAAAAAAAAATAAGTTTTTGGTCAAAATGATTTTGTTCCGCTTTGAGCTCCCACAACTAACGCAATTTCGTATTTTCAACGTTCGATCGATTTTTCTAGGGTTACTAGGATAATTAGAGTGTAATCAAGTGGTCACAGGACACTTAAACTGTATATTAAAAAACGATTAAAAAATCCCTGAGTACTTACAAACTCGTTTAGTTAGTATCATCGAGTTCAGAAGCTTAAGATGATTTCAAATATGCCACACTGTACAGGGTGTTCCATGTAAAGGCTTTTACGTTGTAGGAATTTCTGATGAAAGCAAAATTATTTTATTAACATATGTATTTTAAATAAACGGATCGCTGTTGAGTCTCTAACATTAGTAACACTAAATTTTAATCAATTAGCAGTTTCCCATAAAAATCCCTAAACTAATTAAAAACAAAAGTTGTATCAATGGACACTTTAATTAAAATTTTCATTCTTATGCTGTGAACTGTGGCTTTTATTTGAAAATTTCGGTTTTTGTTGATATAATAAACGAAATTATGAAAAAAAAACTTGTATAAAGTAAGTGACCATTTTTTTAAAGATTCTCATTGCGTAACAAAAAAACCGGATGCTGTAATAATGAAATTCGTGTTTTATTACTGCATTCAATAGCTAATTGTTATTTCATTTCTTTGAACTAGTCATTTTATCTCATTGTCACATGAACAAAAAAACTTTATTGACATAAGTTATTGGTATGAATTTGTTTCTAATTAGAACCGAGAATATAATGATTAAAGAACATTTACATATTTATATTACCCATTAATTTGAATAAACTTAAAAGGCTATTTAGAGTAACAAATATCCGTCGATATAATTTAATAGATAGTTGATGATTGACAATTTATAACGAAACATTAAAAACGAATTAAATATATTATTGGTTTTCAATAAATTCCATTAAGTAGCCTTTTTTTATAGGCCCAGGAAAAGAAAGATCAAACGGCAACATTTTTTATTTCCAAGAAATACGACTTCCTAATAATATGTGTCAATTATAACCATAAAAATGAATAAAATCTATACTTACTGGTTATAGTGTGTCGAATTTATTCTTTAGCTGTACGAGGTGTATAAATTAAGTAATGATAGAACTAAGCAATATTTTTTTTAAATTTCTTTATTCGAATAGAATTATAATTCAGTATTGTCCCCTTCGAAATAACTTCCTTGGGAAGCCACACAGCGCTGGAGACGGTCCTTCCATTCTTCATAGCATTGCTGGAACTCATATACTGGAATAGTCTTCAGCTGATTGGTTACAGCCGTTTGAATGTTTTCTATGATCTCAAAATGACGTCCCTTGAGGTGACTTTTCAATCTCGGGATGAGAAAAAAGTCACAAGGACTCAAGTCAGGCGAAAAAGGAGGCTGAGGAGCCACAGAAATGTTTTTACTGGTTAAAAATTCGTTTACTGAAATGACAATATGACAAGGCGCATTGTAGTGATGCAACAGCCAGTTGTTCCTGATATTTGGTTTCACACATATGATCCTTTTTCGAATATTTTCAAGAACTTCTCTGTAAAAGTGTTGATGTACTGTTTGGCCTGGAGGCACAAACTCCACTGTGGACAATTCCCTCGACTATCAAAAAGCATGCGATTGATCTTCGACTTGCTCATCCTTGCTATTTTGAGTCTTGAAGAGCTTGAAATGTGCCATTCCATGCTTTGGCGCTTGATTTCCGGGTCGTACTCAAACATCCAAGTTTCATCACCAATAATGACACGTTCCATAAAATGTGGATCATTTTCAATCGATTCCAAAAACTCAAGACACCTTTCTCTCCTGACGTCCGTTTGTTCCTGCGAAAGGTTTTTTGGAACCATTTTTGCGCAGATTTTTCTCACCCCCAGTTCGTTAGTCAAAATCTGATGAACAGTGGTGTAATTCAAATTTAACTCTTCCCCAATCATTCTTGCCGTCAACCGACGATCTGAACGCACAAAATCCCGTATTCAATCGACATTTCTATCGGTTCTTGAATATGAAATATGAAGGCCTTCCGCTGCGTGGTTCATCTTCAATCGACTCTCTTCATTTTGAGAATGCTCAAACCACCGAAAAACCTGGGCTCTTGAAAAAAACATTGTCTCCGTAGGCGTGTTGAGGTTTTACAAAATTATCCGTTGTGCTGTGTCCAAGTCTGAAGCAAAACCTGATAGCACACCGTTGTTCAAAATTAATGTCTCTCATTTTTAAACCGCACTAGAAAAAACCGGTTTACGAAAATAATCACAAATAGAAGTAACATGGTAATTCAAATAAAAAAGAAGTAACTTGTCACTCCAAACACGAGTCTCTTGATGATTTATTTAATTAAAAGACTATTTGGAAGATAGTACCTTAATTTTTAGACAGGTTTGATGCAGTAATAAGGGTAACAAAAAATGTTACATGTCAATGTTTATGCACTTTTTCATATTTAATAAAGGCTTAAATTATTACATCATATTGTGAATTACACAGTAGAACTTTAAACTTTCTTCTGTTGCAAAAATGATTAAAAAATTTTAATTTATAAATACATCATATATGTAAATTAATATTTTGTTGTAGCAACAATTCATACTCTCCTAATACTACTGTGAAAGGAAGAAATACAGTTGGTTATTAAAATCAACTCAAAGCTCACAGAACACAAGTCAAATTTCCTGACAAGTAGCCACTTCCAATCGATACTTTTATCGTTGTTTTCAATTTAGAACTAGTTTTAGTGCATTAAAATAAAAACTACGTACACTTTTCCAACTAATGTATAAAATGTCATACTTTCATATTATTATTATTCTAATTTTTAAAATATTTCAACATACAAGGGGCACACTGTTTGGAAAATATGTTTTATCTAACTTGGAAATGTTATTTATAAACTGATTTGTCAAGTGGATGTTTCATCTGAGATTTAAAAAAAAACAACAAATCTATGTAACTAAAAATTAGTTTTTCTGCCAAAGGCTGAATGGTGTTTAAAACGCTAAAAATGAAAAAACTGACTGTAATGCCAAAAATGTGTACTGATCTAACCCATTATATCAAAAAGATTGTATATTATAAAGACTACTATCTGATATGAAAGATTAAAAAAAAGGAGGAGGGCCCAGGAGTGATTCTTAATGTAATTTAACCAACACCTGCTCTATTTTCATACATATGTAAAATTATTTATTATGTAAAATTATCCATCGTTCAAAAAAGTTTATATCTCACATGCAATATATCAACAAATATCTTTGTTGAGTTAATAAAAAATATATGTATTGGTTATCGCTAAAAATTTCAAATTTTTGAAACCAGTCTGTATCTTTTTTGGTTATAAACGATATAATTTAATTAAAATTCATTAAGCACTAACAATTTGTTGTTACACATATGAATAAAACCTTTTGAATAAAACCATTTTTTTATTTTTGACCAGATCAAAGAACCGCATTGTCTACAGAAAAAAAATCGCACAGTAGAGCCGATGTACACATACTATTCATACAAGCCCAAACTGCTTCAAATCATATTTTCCAAAAAAAAAACATTTTTTTACAATTGGGGCAAACTGTTTAGCGACCAGTCTTATACAGAAATCCATGGCAAGTATAAATTTTAAAACGATTATGAATTTTTTAAATCATAGACAGTAATTGTAAATACGATTTTTTTAGCAAAAAAATGTATTTAGGTGCGACGCTATTTTAATATTTGGAGGGAGTAAAATACCGATGACTTTTTAACGACTAAGTCAGAATATTATCGGCATCGTCATTTAATTCTATGTGGCAAAGAAAAAATACCTGAGGTATAGTGATATCCGGCAACAGCAGCATCTTCTGACCATCCACCAGTTTGTCACTATTCCCAAACGTGCAGAGCTTATTCATCGAGGCGACACTGGAACACCCGAAACACTACAGCGAAACCCATTTAAAAATTCGAAAACGACCGCTTAGGGAGCCTACTCGAATTCAAAGCCACCGCCGCAAGAAACAAACGAATGAATGAAAACAATCGAACGGTCGCGATGCCGCTAGATTTAGTTTTCGCAGGACGACGCGAAAGCGCCGATCGCGGCTGGAGAAACAATCGAACGCAGGAGACAAAACGGAATCGGCGAGCCGTCTCTGCGTTTCAGCGATGCTGGTGAGGAACAACTGCAACGGTATATTCTTCGAGATAGAAATGAGGTTGGCGAGGAAGCAGCATTTCTTTGAGAGAAGAGAGGTTTCGCTTGATGGACGCCGACAGGTAGGAGGGATGTACGAGGGGTGTGCGGTAACTGACGGTCGGCCGGTCTCGAAATCAAAAGCAAACGGTGCATAGAGATCACCAGGTGTACAATAACAGCCGCTTGATTTTTTGCTTGACATTTTAGTGGATCAGCAGATTATGAACGACTTACCTATGCTAAGAAGCGATTTGTTATTTGTATATATATCCATCTTTCTCTATCTGCCTCAGACATTCTTCTGTGGCAGATCTACCATTAATTTACGTACATGGTGATGGTTTTAACTTTTTTTTAACCACTCTGAAATTGAAAGAAAACTGTACAATGCCAGGCGTCGCGACGCTTCGATCCTTTTTTATTAGTCATGGTACCTTTCCAAATAATTGGAAAGTTTATGACACCTTTCTAAATATTTGGAGTTTACTTTCCAAATACCATTTTTCAATATTTATTTCATTTATTGAAAAGTTGCGACCAAATACGTGTGATTTATACTACATATCTATTTATGCTGCAAAATATTTAAGAGGAGGTCATATTTTTCAATGAGGGGATGAAAGAAACTGTAAAAAAATATATATGTTTACTGTTTGTTTCCCAAAATTAAGGTAGAAAAAATGTGGGTAATTCTGCACAGTGTTTTACACTGGCTAATTTATCTAAGTAGCTATAAATTGTATCGTAAGTTAAGTATTAATGAGGCACTATTCACGGTTATCTATATTTTATTTCTACCTTAATTTTGCTTAACGATCAGTGAAAATACGATATATTTTATGGGTTATGATCTTTTCTCACCGCTTCATTGAAAAGTATGGAAAAATTTATATTAGAAGATATAAAAAAACAGTATTTGGAGAATAAACCTCAAATTAGGAAATCTTTTCAAAGATGCCGCTGATAAAATTGGTTTATTTATGGAAAAAAAATGCTCGAAGCGTTGCAACATCGTGCAGTTTTCTTTCTTTAGTACAAGCCATATTCTGGTCAGAGATGGTAGGAACATAATACTTTGTGCAGAACACAATCTCCTTTAGCCGTTTACAAATAAAATGGGATGGTCAAGATAAAACAGTGACCGTGTACATCCATCAACTTCCGTGTGCTACAGAAAGTTTTACCAATAATTTATACAATTAACATAGAGTGTCAACAATGTTATATTACTTATACAGTGTCTGCCAAAAAGTCTGCACAATATGGACTATTTTTTTATTCATTTTTTTTAATTGTCTTGTCATTTTTCTCTGCAACAATTTGGGTTAAAAAAGTTCCAAGCTCAGCGATTCTATTTATATATAATATAGTATATAGATAACTAGATATAATTGGCAACTCCACATATATATCATTTGAAATTTTCAATCCCTATGAAGTATATATTTACATATTGATATATGTATGTATACGTATCATTTCTACATATGTACATATATATTTTAAAACATAGAGAATTAGTATAGTAAATAATATTTAATATACTATATAAATATATAAAAAGAGTTTGTTGTTTCGTCATTTTTTTTTTATTTTGAAAAATATCATTGGTAATTTTTTTCAGGTTTTTTCAATTTCAATTTAGTTCATGAAGAATATTTTTGTGTTATTAACATAAAATAAGTACTGCTTTATTTTTTAGTCAAAACTAAATTTTAACCCGGTTTGATTATAATTTTTAATAATAATTTTGAAGGAAAATCTGTTTTAACAACTCTCGACTATTTTAAAATTTCATAATTTTTGCTGTAGAATATTGGGTGCATGTTTAGGTTAAATTTTACAAACTATATTTACAGTTTATACCTAATTTACAGGAAGAATTAATGGAAAAATAGGTTTTTTTTTAAATTTATGTGTTCCTGAAAAAAAAATAGAACATCAAGTACAGCATAGTGTAAGTACGGCAATTTTAAAACAATTTTTATAGAATTTAGCACATCTCAACAATACTTTTACTTTTTACTCTTTGACAAAACAGTTTTGACATTACAACTAGTGGGTTATATATTTTTTTAGATCTTTCACTAATGGTAATTAAATATTTTAGAGAAAAAAGAATAAAAAATAGTCCAAGATTGGCTTGCAATTTTCCTTGCAAATGACTTCAAAAAAAAACAGGAAAAAGATTGTATGAGGGTCCATTATGAAAGTAATGCGCATTTTCTGAGAAAAAATAGATTTATTAATCATATCGATACAAATGCTTAAAATTCTTCGAAATAGTCCCCTCCTGCATCAATGCACTTGCAGAGACGTGTATGCCACGCCTAGAAGGCACCCTGAAACTCCTCCACAGGGATGCCTTTTAAGAACGTTGTAACATGTGTTTTGATATTTTCCACGGACTCCCAATGTTTTCCTTTCAGCTCTCTCTTCAGTCGGGAGAACAAAAAAAGTCACAGGGAGCTAAATCGGGACCGTAAGAGGGCTGGGAAACCACTGGGGTGCTGCTCCGGGTCAGGAAGTTGGTTACGATGAACGCCGTGTGGCTGGGGGCATTGTCGTGGTGGAGTTTGACCACATCTTTGATGTCCCCTAACGCGCGCGATCCGGCATTTCAATCTCCTGAGCACCTCCAAGTAAAAGGCTGCGTTGACAGTTTCTCCTTGCAGTGCAAACTCAAAATGGTTCTGGTTTCGTTGGTTCTGGCCGTTGTTGGGCGTCCAGAATGGGGTTCGTCAACGACTTCCCCCCGGCCCTCTTTGAACGCCGTTTTAGTTAAAATTGCAGCAGAAATTAATAACACATAATTTTTGAAAAACACTAACGAAATCCGACTTTTGGGCAGACACTGTATAAAGTATAACATGCATATTTCAGACAAAATTTATTTCACTGTCAAATCTCGACGTTAGAGATGCTGAGTGTGAGGAAAACGAGAATACTTTTCAACATATGTAACTTGAGTTTCATTAACTTGTAAGTCCTGGAGTGGGTACTGGAACCTTCGGCGTAGAAACACCGCACCGAACGCTGTTGGCGAAACGCGCGCCAAAAAAAGTATAGTAGTTCGGTGTTTGGTGGAAAACGTCCAGTAAGTTGTAGGTAATAATCTATTTTTGGTGAAAAAAGTTTTGCAATTTTTTAAAGATGGCAAAAAAAAAGATTTGTAGAGGAATCAAGAACTGGAATGTAGAAGTTAACGCATGAAATTATATTTTATAAAACTGTAACCCTCTATGTTATTGTGTCATTTATATGTAGGTATAATTATTTGTGTATAACAAATAATTATACAATTATCATTAAAAGTTGAACAAAGTAATTTACAATATTATTTTCTGTAAGTAATCGTACATCCACTTTGGAGTTCTAAAATTGAAGGGATTTTTTTTATTTACAAAACAACATGTGTCTATACATTATGTGTGAAACTAGTAGTAACTACCGTTCACCCCTCGTACCTGTGTGCAACCACCGTATCGTCTATTCAAAACAGACGCATGCTATAACAATACATTTCCAGAATTTCAATCAGACAAGGTTAACGACAGGATGAGACTATTTCGTATGTTTCTAAAGGATGAACTTGATTTATGCAAAATTACATACGTCGGCATTAATAACAATGTGCTTAGTTCAAAAGACTAATAGTGACCGGGAATATTCGGATGCCAATACCAAAGCTTTAGTTTTAGTTGGAAAATAAAAATATATATTTTTTTGAAATTCGTAATTATTTTTTGGATATTTAATATTGAAGAAATGGACGTGGAAGCAAATTTAAGTATTAGTATAGTAAAATTAAATTTGACGTTCTATGTCTAGGAATCATTACGAATATGTTGAGAGTACACTTGAAAATATACAATACTTAATACACACGCATTCAACTTTCTGAATTCCTTTGTAAATAAATATGTTATTCTACTTAGAAACCCGAAGAAAATAAATGGTTAATTGAAATAGCTAACGGCTATTACTTATATTTAAGTTTTCTAATATACGAGTATTACAATGACTAAGAAATTAATTACACATAATTTAATTACCATGTTTCACTATCCTCATTATTTATTATTACAAAATAATTATTGTATGTTACAAAATTATAAGAGTAAGGTATGCATCCATCGACATCTTTCTGACAATTAATCTGTGTTCTGACATCTCTTTAGATACCGTAGATGTAGGACCTCGAGAACTCAACAGGTTGCTATGGTAACAAACTGATGCTAGGGGACAAACTAACACGGGTGCAGATTGCAAAACTAAGGAATTCTTAATTAATTCTGACCCATTTTGATCGTAAATATCGCAAATTGTAAAGTATTTCTTGTCCTACAGGCTGAAATTTGAAATAAGGTCAACTTCAACCTAAAATCTCGCCACTACTTTGAACACAACACCCTGTATATGTTTACACCAAACAATATGTTTACTTACAAAATGGGTTAGTAATTTAATTCTTAAAAACAGAATGTTTTAGATGTCCCAGAAAATTCGGGACGGTTTTACCAGTCGGTTTACTTCTTCCAAAAGTTTTTTCCGTGGCATGTTAAACATTTGTTACTTACCATACAGGAAGTCTTTGGAATATGGTATATTTCAGAGTAGAAATTCGCCACTACTCTGAACACAGCATTCTATATATATTTACATCAAACAAAATCTTCCGCTTTCTAAAAATTTATAGTTTGTTCTACATTACTTTCAAAATGAGTTAGACATTGAAATTAATAAATCAATATTAAACAACAATGTACTTACTTCATTAATTTAAATCGAAATGCCTGTGGAATTGTCATCATTCATCTGTCAAAAACCAATAATCAATAGTATATTTTTATTTGTTTCTTTGTCTATGTGTTTGGATGTTCATTCATATCTATGCGTTAAGCATAATATTGGTGTTCCTGCCAATGTATTTTTATGTTGAAATTGATCATACTCCCTGTATGAAATGTAACAAATTATTGACATCACATAAAACTTTTTGAAAAGTAAATCGACTGTGGGTGGGTCAAATTAAAATCAAAGTGGGTCAGAATTACACCTGTAGTATAAGTAGGTATATAACACATGAGATATATGTACATGTTAATTTCCAACAACAATCTCATGGAGAAAGAATTGTTGGATGGAGAAATGATTGAAAGAAGAAGACATCGAAGGTACTAGAAGCATATACATATTTATATTATATAAAAAGTAAATAATGGACAATCAAAAAGATATACAGATAAATTCAAGACTGTCAAACCGAATCTAAAAAAAGAAATCATTATTTAAAGTATGGCCCGAAAGAAGATAAAGGACATTGGATTCATCTATCATCCTGTCTGCTCGTATCCAAACTATCCAACATCGCTTGCAACTGGTTAGAATACGTGAGAAGAAATCTATATAGCTGTTTTATACAGGGTTTGTCCGGAAAGTAATGTCAGTGAATTTGTTTTCCCAAGACTGTACGCGCCAGCCCGCGCTTTTACGTGCTGGGATTGTGGTGGGGGGAATGGCAACAAGATCCAACAAGCGTCAGTTAGCTACCGGTCGTTGTAGCGGTCGCATCACTCGTTCTTTGAGAGTCGTTACACTGACCCGGTGCAAGAAAAAATGCAACGTTCGTTTGAGCAAGGGATGGCGATCAAGTTTGTGTGAAACTGGAGAAGAGTGCTGCGGAAACCATTCCAATGTTGAAGAAGGCTTTCGGCGTCGATTGTCTTTCGGACAGGCAAATTTTTTCAAAAAACCTGCCTTTTTTTGAAAGAACTTTTGGACACCTGCGAAGACAATCCCGCTTTCCTTGATGACGTCATTACCGGGGACGAAAGTTGGGTCTTTGAATACGATCCGGAGACGAAGAGGCAAAGTGCGGAATGGCACATGTTGAACTCCCCTCGCCCCAAGAAGGCTAGGATGTCCAGGTCAAAGATCAAGACAATGCTGATTGTCTTTTTTGATTGCCGGGGATTGGTCCATCATGAGTTCGTTCCGCAGGGGACAACCGTAACCGGAAAGTTTTACGTCGAGGTGCTGAAGCGGCTGAAACGCAAGGTGAATCGCGTCCGCCCAGACATCTCAAAATCCTGGAAGCTTCACCACGACAATGCGCCTTTGCACACCTGCTTCCTCGTGGCTGATTACCTCGTCAAGGCAGGCATCACCGTTGTTCCCCAGCCTCCCTACAGCCCCGATGTGCCCCCCCCAGACTTTTTTCTGTTTCCGCGCCTCAAAACTCGAATGAAAGGACATCATTTTGGGTCGGTGAAAAACATTGAGAAGGCTTGCACCGACGCTTTAAAGGCGATTCCAGAAAACGACTACCGTGCGGCTTTTGATGCGTGGAAGACCCGCTGGAACCGATGTGTGGACGCAGGAGGGAATGTATTTTGAAAGTTTCTAAAGAGTTGTACACATAGAACCAATAAAAAACATTTTTCAAAGCTCACTAACATTACTTTCCGGACAAACCCTGTATGTATATATGACAATCAGCCTCTTATTCGCATATTATGATGATCGTTGTTTTAAGATGTAATAGTTTGGTAGATTTTAGTGAAATACAGATTTAGATCTACAATAATTAATTGGAAGTCTAATCACAATAACCAGTTTGTTGCCATGATGTTAAATGTAGATTTACAGAGGGCTAAAAAATATTATTTAGCCCACTATGAACACTAATTTATTTATTTTTTACAACACGAGTGACGAATACGGAAAATAGTATGGCGCACAGCAGGCAATTTGAAATAGTGTTTCTCGTGCTTAGGATATCTGTCGGTCAATCAGCTTCAATGTTTGTAATTTCGACCTACCTTCACATCACCTTTGCATTAAATAATTGCACATAAATAAAGATGATGGTTAGGATTTAATAAGATAGGAAGTGTGATGGTTGATGATGAGTAGATTACGGTCTAATGCCCACTGTGATACGATGATTGTAATGTACAGTGTATACATTTATCTGATTAATCAACAGCAGAATATGAATTTTATATTAATACAGTGAGTGAACTAGGTACTACTATGTGTGGTGTACTGAGTTTTTACAACTAATATCATATATTTTGTGTCGGATATGATTAAAATAGGTTTTAAATAATCTTGTATACAAAATTGTGACAAAAGATTTTGACAATTATTGAATTGTACACGAAGACACAGTTAAAATGTTTCATGTAATGTAATCAGTTTGTTTTAAGTTTTGAAAGTGATTGATGATGAAAGTAGAAAAGGGGCTCTAACTCCCTATTTCCAGACACATGTTTATAAGAATTTTTTTCTTATTTTGACCTAAGAGATCACCCTTCAAAATTTTTAAACACTTTTTCCGGTCTGGCAAAGTATGCTATCACGCAGAGTCGGCACTATACAACTCTACGATAATTAAAGTATAAACCGTATTTTTTAAACGCATATTTATTGCCCCTGTATACACACGCCACTGACCATGCGTAGAATGCCGTCCCGAACGAAGTCCCATGCGGGAACCCAGGACGCCGTAATACAATTTTTCCGTAAGACAGCGAGCTATTCCGATGGCAGGATGGAAGGACAGGAGTCCATTTTGTTCTCTACCTGCCGTAGGTGTAAACGGGTCGACCGCCGCATTGAAGACAATTTTAGATATTGATAGCTAGTAAACGGGTTTTGCAAACAACGGCTAAAAGTATAGAAATGTAGTAACACGTGTATTGTCCTCTGTAGATGTAAAAAATAATAATGTACTGATATTGGTGACAACAAACAACTGTGATAACAACAACTGTGCGAAATTCGTGAAAATAATGTGCGTGGTGTGTTGTCCTCTGTCCATGTGAACTGTTTTGAACTTGCCCCTTTAATTTCAGTAAATGTGGAACGATCATTTTCCTTCTACAATCATATGAATAGGCAAATCGCTCACGTTTAACGAGAAGGAATGCAGAAAGACTACTGGTCGTGGCAACTCAAAATGCTGAAGCAATAAGGACAGTCGGTGTTTCTAAATAAAACAAGCAATAGGTATGTACATACATTACTATACATGCGCCTAGGCAAATAATAATAATAGCCACTCCTTCCCGCACAGATCCCTGAGAGGGACCTAAGGGGTTACTCTTCGGAGTAATTATAATTATAAGTCCGCATGGTTATAAATCCGGAAACTTCTTCAACTTTAATTTCTGTTGATATATGTATTACCTATTTATGTTAAGGTAACTTTTAACGATAGGATTTAAATGTTTTTTAAATTTTGAATATAAATTTTCAATCAATAACCATCTCGAACCAAATTCATGTTTATTTTTTTTTTTATTTTATTTTATACATTTTTTTTGTTTTGAATCCATATTCCTTGAATTTAATAGTACATTACCATCCTTCTTTAAAATGTGTAATTATATTTTAAATGCATATAATTGAGGGGTTACCGTATTTAACCCTCTTTAACCGATAATTTTACATTTCACCTTCTCAACCTAATCCCATACTTAAAGTAAACGAAAACAGTTTTTAAATAAGAGTGACTAATTCTGACAGCATAAAATAAATGAATTGCTTACGGATAAGGCGATCTTCCCATGAAAGTTCACACTGACGACAAATCTAAAAATACAACCTTTTGTTCTGCAGCAGTAATAAATGGTTTGAGGAGAGAATAATTCTCACATTCTGCATACGAGGCATGTGAACCTTCACATTACTTTAATTTTCTTTATAAAAGTAAAGAAAGTTTGTAATTTTCTTTATAAAAGTAAGGAACATGTTTAAAGGCACTTCTGTTACGTTACTGTTTATCATATATAAGAATATTCTACAATTTAAGCAAAAAGCCACTGCCTAAGGGGTCACTGCTTCCACAACCAAACAACCTTTATGATACCTACGATCTTTATGACCTGCATGACCCTTATGTCCTATACTGCCTGTATGTTCTTTGTGACCTTTATGGCCTTAATGACCCTGATGACTTGTATTTCCTACTTGTGGCCTATCTGACCTATGCATTTGACCATTATGGTCTTCTTCCCTATTATGACCCATATGACCAATGTGATCTTTATAGCCTATGACTTTTATGGCCTTTATAACATATGACTATTATGACTTATATGACCTACATGATATGTAGTGGAAATGGATATGAAAGAAGGGTAGTAAAGAAGGGTAGGGTCACATGAAGGGTATATTTCTTTAAATTAAGCTTAAGATACAACCGCTCTATCTCTCACCTATAATATATATATACATATATATAGTATAACAAATAACACCATCAGGCAAATGAAAATATATTCATGATTGGCCATACAAATAACTAACTTTTCAGAATTTTTTAATATTTTCCTTACGTTTACATTACCTAGTTACCCTCATAAGGTACGAGGGTAACGTAATTTATCCCCAACCCAATCCCCCCAAAAAATTTAATCAACTCCATATTTCGTTATGGTATGTATGTAAGTGTTCAAAATTTCAAGTTTATATATATTTTAAAGCATTTTCAAGTTATTGTGTACACAAGAAAGGTTCACAGACAGATATAGACACAATTTTTTCTTTCGCTTAAACTTGAAATCTCGACATTTCAAAACATTTTTTGCATATTATACAGAGTTATTCACGTTATTCGACACGAAAGATCATGGCTATATTCATTGATATTAAAAAAGTTTTATTTTTAGGGTGAATAGGGCCCCATAGGTAGTATATTTTATAATTATTTTCATAATGCACAGGGTGTCCCAAAAGCACAAAGCGCATCAAACTCGTATTTTTTTTTAAATGAGACTATTTTTACATTTTTGGATTCTACTATCAAAATAACATCGAGTTTCATTACGGTTTACCACCTCACATATACCATTTTGAAATATTTTCAATTCTGTAAAAATGTAGTAACAATGTTAAGGTTAAATTCTCAGCATTTATTTCCGCCTTTAAAACCAAATTTAACTTGAGTTCTACTAATGGATTAAGTAGTTTTGTGTCACACTTGTGAAAAATTGAGTAACGTGTACAAGATATCCAAAAATTATGACTAAATAATTATAGTTTAGTTTTAAACGGCAATAACTAGTTCATTTTACATAGAACTCCCTGTATTTTATGTCTACAGCAGTTGTAAAATTTAATTCTCTATCGAATACTATACGTTTATATAGCTCAGGCTTTCTACATCAGCACATTTTCAGAATGAAAAATGTTTTTTACGAACTTAATATTTATAAAGTCAGCCATTATATTTTGTCAGAAAAACTTCAGTCAGATAAACAAACGTCAGAATTACTTAAAAACAGCACGTTTAAAAACATTTGATTAACAGTACCTACTTTTGGACTAGTTTTTGGACAACACAAAACTTAATGAATTAGTAAAACTCGAGTTAAAATTGGTGTTAAAAGCGGAAATAAATGTTGAGAATTTAAACGATAACATAATTACTTCATTTTACTTCATTTTATCTTGTATCTACCCGCTTTGCCATACGGAAACGGAGCCACGTAGGTAGAGTAATTTCTCAATATGAAGTGGCTAAACTCGTAGGAAAAGCATATTTAAAAGCAGCCAGTGCACAAAATGCTATCCAAGGATTCAAATCTACTGGAATATGGCACACAAATCGATATGCCTTTAATGACGCATTTTTTTACAATTTGGTCTGACAGACAGGGCCCAAGTTGTTGAAAATACCAACGATGATACATCACAGGCCCAATCTGCTGATGTTGGTCGTCTTTCTAATGATTCTGATCGCACTGTTTCTCCGTCTGTTTTTTAAAACGTAAACCACAATCCCTCTCAAGTCCCTCCAATTGCGACACGACGCACAAACAGAAAAATAACTGATGTCATGCCTATGGAAACTCCATGTGATACAGCTGTTGAAAATGAAGCCTCATGTTCTACATCAGTGAGTGACAATGCACTCCAATCAGTAGTAGAACCCTTGACACCCCATATAAAGCCAATATACAGTTTGTGTAAAGCCGACATCGGCCAATTGTGAAAAAGGACAAATGCTACACTTCTCGTTCTAACAACAAGCAGAGGTGGTGAGAGGGCCGGTCTTATTCTCTCACTACCTTCGATGCGTGTGCGGTTGCTTCTTATCTGTCGTCTCACTTCTGTTTGTCCTTTTTCATAACTGGCCGATGTCGGCTTTACACACACGGTATATCAGACCGTTACCTAAATTGAGTCCAAACAAAACAAACCGCAAGCGAAATATTCAGAGTTGAAGTATTAACTAGTTCACCGATTAAAGATATACAAAAAAGAAAAAGAAGAAAAAAGAAGCGTCTCAGTGTCAAAGCTGCCGTTAAGCAAAATTTGAAAGATCTTCCGTCTACAAGTAAAACAGGCAAAACTAAAAAGCAGAAAGCATCGAAGAAAATATTTGCAAAAAAGTATTTTTGTCTTGTTTGTGGCACGCCTTATATAGACCCACTGAGGAAGATTGGATTAAATGTGGAGACTGTGAGGAGTGGGCTCATGAACCTTGTACAAGTTACTCAGGAACATGTTCTTATTTTTGCGACTTATGTCTTGAATGAGGCGATTGCTTTTTTTCTATTTATAATTTTTTACTTTACTAACAAAAATACCTAATTGAAATTTCTCAGTTTAATATTTATATAACTCTAATTGTAAGTGTTGATAGATTCATATCATTAAGATTTGTTATAGCCAAAGACTGTTTAAAATTAGTCTACAATTGATCTTTAAAAGTTATTTTTTTACGATAATTAGATATATAATCAAAGTCTCATCATTAATGTTAAGAAAAATTAATATGTGTTAAAATTTGTCCATTTTATAGTGCTTACCCGCTTTGCCAGAGCGGCTTACCCGCTTTAGGCGATTAGGGCAAATCGGGTTTTTTAGGAGTTTTGAATTTTGGATAATAAATAATTACTTGGTACAAAATGAATCAATTATGATTTATTATTTTGAAGTTTGAGTTGAAACGAAAACTAAGATTTTTAAGCTGTTATCGTTAACCTACCCGCTTTAGGCCACTCTCCCCAACCTAACATGTCACTGTTCTGGTTAATTTAACAAGGTCATAAGTTACGATTCATCGAATAGAGACTGCATGGGTCGTTGAACATCAACGGTAACTTTAGTATAAATACAATAGATAATTAAATTTAAATTTAGTTTTACTCATCTCCTGATGATGCCAACATGGTTGGTGAAACGCTCGTTGAGTGCAAAGAAGTGTTTCGGTTATTAAGAAGTCGTAAAAAGTGTGAATTTGTTTCTACGCCGAATGTTCTCCTCCTAATTCTTTAGTTAAATGTAAAAACCTGACATCTTGAAATTGCACGTCAGCAAAATAAATTCCCGTGATTTATTATAATTTATATGTAGGTATCAGACGCATATTTTTATGCATTTTTAATAGCTATATTTCTTCGGTTATTGACACTAGTGTTGACACAAGTTTGCAATGGTAAAACGGTATGGAACGGTCTGGATAACTAATTTAAAAATGCTTTTCTAGGAAAATCCCTGAACAGGTCAATTTTGCTTAAAAGGCAAATAAAAAGCTATGTTTCTTGTAAACGTTTTAATAACATAACGTCATCAACATTTTTTTTAACAGCAACCTGTGCCTTTCACGAATATGATTAATTAATACATTTTCCAATTTAGTTGTGAATGTAATACATTTTCTTCATGTGATGCTTTATGCAATACTTTAGTATAGCTTTGATAGCCGATATATTGGTTAATAAATGCGTAGAAACATTAAAACCTGAAAGCATTAATAGCAACGTAATAATATTTTGAGTACACTGTCAGTCAGTAGTGGTCTTCTTCAGATGTTAGTTTGTTTATATATCAATATTTCTTTTTTAAATAAATAAACATGTGTGACATTTCATAGTACCAGAAAAAGATCGACTTAAAGAAAAAATCCTATACACTTGTGGTTTAGTTGATATCTAGATTTTACTGTAATTTTGTGTCCACCTATTAGCAGAAGCAGAAGATATTAATTTTAATAATAAGGGGTAGTTACAAGTCGAACGCAAATTCAATTCCATCCTGAAAATCCAATAACCAGGAGCACAGTTAGTAAAATGGTTGGCAAAATTTGAAGATGAACATGTAAGGGATCGTTCGGGATCGGGAAATTCGGGATCGGGATCGGGAAAACAGGTCGACCAAAAGTGTACGAAGAAGGAAACTGAACGTCCTTTTATAACAATTTTTATTTGTATTTATTTATTTGTCATATTTGCTTAATTTGCGGACGCCCTGTATAAGCTAGCCAAAAGTAATTTGTTTCACTTCTTGTCCAATCAGCTTCTTCAGTAGATAGAAAACGCAAGTGTCAAAAATAATTTCAAACACTGCAAAGGGGATTTAGAGATCACAACGTTTGTTGATGCAAATGAAATCGTATACAAAACAAGTAGGTTACAAGTCGTTTCATAGCCAAGGGGCTTTGCATCATTCCCGATGCGTGTCAACTTTTTGCAAAACTTCCACTGAATATAAAAACGTTTCGTTCAGTAAAACAAAAGGAAAATTTTGCCTAGCCACGAATATTAACTACAAGCGTTTAGGAGCTAAAAATTCCGCAGACATTCTTTCGTCAAACAAACACACCGGAATATTTTTAATTTTGAACCCGCGGAGGTATGTATTTGTTTACCAGGACTGTGCGATCACGTTTCGAAAGAATGCTCATTTAGAGTTCGTGCGAGCGCGGAGTGTAACAGGACCGTAGTCAGTTTTGAATGAAAATGTTAATATGTTCACAGAAACTATGTTGCGTCTATGTTGCGTATAGTACATTATTAAATATTATTACTTATTACGAAGCGCGAATGTCACAGGGCCGACACTGTGCATGTCCTGCCCTTGACTCATTGGCCTTCACAGCTCACAGCTGACTTACAGTACGAAAACTGTGCTAGCAATTTCAGTTATTTATGGCACGCTGTAACAGACAGTCGCCGGAATTGCATCGCGTTGATACGTTTCGTTTTTACGTATTCGCCGGGTGTTTAAATAACTTTTATAAATATCAATAATAATCATTAGTTGAGGGGAGAAGTGAATAAAGTGAGGTACCATGCCAAAGGTGAAAAGAAATAGACGGGAAGTATTTCAAACGTAGTTTGACAGTGATCCTGAGGATTTTAGGGACATATTCAAGGAAATGACCTTTTTTGTACTGTGTGTGAACGCATTATAAATTCTTCAGATAAAACTAAAGTAACAAGACATCTGAAACGCCATGCTTCGTCCAGCGCCGACGACTCCGTATTTTTCTATGAACTTACAGAAGCCTTTGTCGCAAGCAATATTCCATTAAACAAACTAGTGAACCCCAAGTTACGTACGTTTTTAGAAAAATATATGGACCGAAAAATTCCTTATGAAAGTACATTAAGACTTGCATATATGTCGATCGGGCTTACAACAATGTAGTGACATCAATACGCGAAGACATTGCGGACAGTTTCGTGTATGTAAACATATTAATATTTTCATTCGTTAACTGACTACGGTCCTGTTACACTCCGCCCTCGCACGAACTCTACTCATTACCATACCGAGCTCTTACGGCGTTTCGTATGATAAACGTAAAATATAAAAAGGAAAATTAACTCGCAATTGGTATGCAATTCCCTATTTTAAATAGAAAGGAAACGATTTGCGGCACGTTTTATACTACGAAATAACGTGACACGAGTTCCTGAAATGTGTCCGTTGGCTTGTTGGAAATGCATGGACTGCATGCAGTCAACTTTTACCGCTGTTCGAGGTTAAATGGAGGATTTTTTATGTTCTCTACGAGGAGATCAAGTAAAATTTATGCCGGGGCAGATTAACTCTCAATAAATTATGATGAGTGGCGTGTTATCAACATTTTTAAACATAAGTAGGGTGAATGCACCTGTTTTAGCCACTGTACCAGTTATAGCCACATACGCGTTAAATCGTTTATAGCTCAGCCCTCTCTATAAGAGAATACTTTCTTCACGGATCTGTGCTTCAACTCAACTCAGACTAATATTTCTGTGACCTACGCATGATCCTAATGCCGTCATGTGACCCTCTAACCTAAGAACAAAATAGGGTTGTACCCGTAACGCCAGATTCTAATGAATATTTTTAAGAAAACAAGAGATAAGTAAGAGGCTGTTTTATTAGATTGACATGAATTTTCATCAGTAATTTTGTTGCATACTTAATGTTAACCTCGTTTTGTAAAGAATAATGCATGTTTATTTAAATTGTTGCATTCGTTGTATTAAAAACGCAAATGGCTATAAGTGAAACATCAGATTCTATTAATTTCCAGTTTTAGTCCTTAAATGGCTATAACTGGGTGTAATGATTACAAGCTTTATTTTAAAGAAAAATGAAAAAAATTTTTTTTAATGATATATCCGAGGATATATCTCTAATTATCTATATCTGCACATGATACACCTTTTTTCACTTTCAAAGGTATTTTTACAATTTCAGGTTGTCATTGCAATGTCACCTGTAAATGAAAAAGTCCCCTCCAAATGTAAATGGCAGGCCAGAAATATATCGAAAAAAAGTATCCATAGAAACAAAGGTCCAATTCAACAATATACCGAATATGTTTTAACTCAAGCACTACGAAAAGTAGAAAAGTAAAGCAAAATTATTTATCGGTTGCTGCTGGGGCTAGAAGCTTTCGGAATCCCACGAACTACCTTAAGAAATAAACTAGCAGGCAAGAGATGTGACGGTATGAAGAAAGTAGGACCAGCTTCCTAAATATGAAGCTGGTTCTACTTTCCTCATATCTTCTCATCTCTTGCCCGCTAGTTTATTTCTTAAGGTAGTTCGTGGGACGCCAAAGAAGATGGCATTGAAAATCAACTAGTTGTTCAATGGATTTTATCTTGCGCTAAGAATGGTTTTCCAATAAATAAAGATGGACTAGTCTTTTCCGTTCAGAAAATTGTAGAGCGGAAGTAAAATACAAACTCGTTTATTGACAATAAACCGGGGAGAAAATGGTTAGACTCCTCCTTTGCGAAGGTATACTCCAGTCGTAACTCAAAAGCATGAAGAGTATGTGAACAGAGCTAGAGCCGGCTATTGACAGAGGAAATAATTCGAAATTGGTTTCGAGAAGTTAAAGACCTGTTACAAGAAGACGTAGAAATACTAAACTACCTCCTCAGAGGGCCTGGATAAATATGGACGGAAGACAAGCTATACTATTTATATCACCTAATTCCATATACTTGGTTTAGATTCTTACCAAAAAATAATAAATATGATGTATTTCTGGCTATGATGTATTAATATGAATAAATTAATATCTTTAAAATAAAGTTCGTTTCTCATTATTTCTGATTTAATACTCAGGGATTTATCAATTTTTATATGATATATATGTGTATAATTTTTGTATGATAACTAAAAGTAGTGTTCAGGCATGGCTAAAGCTGAGTGCCTGAGTGGCTATAACTTGCAAAATAGCTTTTCTGTGTTTTCGAACTATTTTTTATATTTCTATGCACATTCCTTCCTCTTTGATAACGAGCATTAGAACTCCCCAAGACAACGTATACCAATTTAATTATGAAAAGAAACGTAGAATCAAATGTGTATAGTATTGGTCTGCTAAATTGATAGGAATCCAAAGTCCTTAAAGTGGCTATAACCGGTTCCTTCACCCTACGGGCTCGCGATGAATAGGACTCGTATTTGGAAAAGGTCCTGAAACGCCAAGTACTAAAATTATGATCGAGAAAATATCTTTATTGTAATAACTAACATCCAACAATAACCCACATAACCCAAACCCACTTCACAGCCAAACAGAGGAGTGGACAACACGGTAGAAGGGCGGAAGACTCTGGATCTGAGAATCCGATCTGCTTCGGACGGATCGTCGGCCGTACGACGGAGGGCACCCTGAAGGAGAGAAAATTAGAAAACACCAGTCTCCCGAAGTGGGCCGGTCGAAATGACCATAGAAGTTATGAGGACGCCTTACATCATCAACTGCTACATATACCATCAAGATGAGTTCCAAAATAAAAGTAAGTACATGCAGAAGACGAAATCCAACCACCGTAAATACTTATTCCTCCAACGTTGTCGCAGTCTAGGTCAAAGGGGAGGATTAATGATGTACGCCTATCAAGAAACCAGCATGAAGAAGGACGAGAAG